>JASDQU010100079.1:370596-426804 GCA_032191745.1 Picea mariana
ACACTTTTTGTACAACCAATGATTCATAGAGCTCTTCACCTAATCCTTTGATAGTATTAAACATTTCATCAACTCTAAGAAGATAGATAGCAATATCTTCCTTTTCATTCATCTTCAAATTTTCAAATTCTGCTCTATGTCGTTGAAGCTTGACCTGCTTAACTTTTGGATCACCTTCGTAGATATTCTTGAGTTTGTCCCATACCTCTTTAGCATTGCTATATCTTATCACTTTGCTAGCAATGGTTGGTGCCAATGCTGCTAGAATAACATGTCTAGCTTTTGAATTACAACTTATAAGCTTCTTCTCATTTGGATCGGTTGGAGCATTATTTGGGATTACATAGCCATTTACAAATGAGTACCAAATGTATACTCCCAAAGTCGTTAGGTATGTTTTCACTCTATCACTCCATTATGCATAATTTCTTCCATCAAATATTTGAATCCCATTTGAAATGTGCTCATGGTCATCCATCTCTGCTTAGGATTTTCCTTCCAGTGGTTAAACTGTTCTGAAGGCAACCTACTCTGATACCAATTGTTGATACTGAGAGGGGGGTGAATCAGTATCAAGTACAATTTAAAACATTTTTCAAATTATACTTAAACCATTCAACTATATCCAATGAGAAATGAACAATAGTATAAGAGTTACACCAATACACCACAATACACTATGCACAATATATAAGAAATAATCAATAGTTATTGTTCAAGGGAAGTAACGACTTCTAAAGGTAGCTACAACTTCCAAATGTAAAGGGAGGGATAAACCTCCAAGAGGAAGATACAATCCTCCAATATCAAGAGAGAGTTGAACTCTCCATCCTTGCCCCTTCCTTCCACCCAAGAATATATGAGAGATAATAAAACTTTACATTAAATCATCACCATCAAACAATCATCACATAGAACCTGATAATGCTTCCTGAAACTTCTTCAATTTCTACAATTCCTCAATTCTTGGAGTACTCTGATCCTATAGATAATATTACTCAATTTATTCTCTGAAACGCCTCTAATTTTCACTCCTTGAATCCTCCCCAAAAAGAGGTTATAGAAAGAATGGTAGATTTTATTCAATTATGGTCTATTCAGGAGAGTGAACTTGCACAGAATGCCTCGTGCTCAATAATTAACATCCGATTCTGAAACTCACAAAAAAGAAACTAAAATCCATACTCTTTCCAATGAAATTTGTCCCAGTTCATTTGGATTCTCTATGAAGAAGTTATGACTGTTTTACCTGGAACACATGTTTATTGACTAGCTTCAGGACTGGTCACAAACCTTATCTTCCACAGAGTGTATCTCCATAAGTATAGCGAATCAAGAGCTGAAAATTTTACCAGAGGTACCTTGATATGTATTCTCAATACCATAGAGATTTCACCATCTGAATCTTTCGAGAAAAAAAGTTATAGCAAAAATGGTAAGATGACCTGAAAATAACATAACTTCAAACACATCACCAAAAGACTTCATCCTCCCTTGAAATCCGACCTTCTTTTCTTCTTATTTCCTCTGAAATTCGACTTGTATCAAATGAATGTATAATGATGTTTATTTATACCATTTATGTCACTTTCTTTTAACATTAGGGCCGACCTGACACTTTCTTATTTTGTAATTCTTTTCTTTAATTATCTTCAGGGCCTACATGTACTTCCTTCTTTAATTCACTTCGTCATCTTCAAAAATTCATTTCTCCTCAACCATGAGGATCCATGTGACGTGCCACATACCACCGGAAACAACATGTTGTATAGTATCCATCCATGGGTGTTGTATCTGCATGTGCATTTTCCTTCCAAATACCTTCATCAATCTTGTGGTCCAAAACCCATGACTAGGGTTGACATCAATGACAACAACCAATCTTCCAACATGCCTATATAGGCCCCATTATATTGCAATATCTCCAGAGAAACCCAAATCACTATTTATCATCCAGTAAGAGTATAAGTGATGAATGTTGGAATGCCCCCTGGCCTGACCGAGAGTTATAATATTCCTATGATTTAGTGCTGATGACAGATTTGGAGAGAGGAAAGAGTGATTAGCCATCCCAAGAATCCTATATTTTCTGAGTGCAATAAGATGTCCCGACCCTGAATTCCAACTTAACCAATGACTGATTAAGTGCACAGACCTTAATAAGCCACTCCAAATTTTTGATGACGCCGTCTGTTGGAATAATTGAGATCTGAACCAATTTGTGACAGTAGAGTGGGGAAGATATTTATCCATAATAACTCTATGCCAAATGCCCCCACTCATTAATACTCTCCAGAGCGTGTTCATGACCAAATCTTTACTAAAGTAAAAAATATTATGAATTCCCCATCCACCAAATTTCTTTGGAATAGAAATATGTTCCCAATTACAAAGATGTAGTTGAGTTATTTCACTGTTTCTTCTCCAAAGAAAATTGAACATCATTTTCCTCATAATATTTAAAATAGAATGAGGAACATTATCCAGTGACATCCAGTAGACAAGACGACATTCTAACAATGACTTTAATAATGTAAAACATCCTCCCAAGGACATCCATCTATAACACCAGTTCTCTATCCTTTTCTCCAATTTCTATAATAACCAGCTCCAGTCAATAGCTCGATGCGACCCGGTCTTGAGAAAATAACCAAGGTAATTGAACCCGGATTTGAGATCCAAGAAATTATAAGGAAACAAGGATTTGTATGGCATTATTTCTTGTTCCGTCAAACCTTCTCGAAGCATAGAATACTTAGATCCATTAAACTATAAACCTAAAGCCAAGAAGAAGGATTTTAACACCTTATCAATCTCCCACCACTCCTGCAAAGTTGCATTTGACATAATAATCACATTGTCAAAAAAAAAATATGGAGAATTTTGATGGTTTTGGAAACTTTAATACCCGTCAACTTTCCTTCCCTTTGACTACCTTTTAATAACATACTTAATCCTTTCATAACTAGTATAAAGAGTAGAGGGGATAAAGGGCAACCTTGCCTTAATCCCCTACCACTTTTAAAGAAATCCATTTTCTCACTATTAATCAACACAAAGAGAGATGTGGATATCAAACAAATCATAATCCATTTAGTCATGTTTAGGCCCATACCGATTTGAAGAAGAATCATTCTCAACAGGTCCCAGTTAATGCAATCGTACGACTTCTTTAAGTCCAATTTTAAGACTAAAGATTTTGTTTTCTTCTTTTTTATACTATGGAGACATTCACAAACTGTGCCTATGGCATCTTGAATTTTCCTACCTTGTAGAAAACCCAGCTGCTCCTATGAGAGTGGTCTGGACAGAATCGGTTTGATCCGATTAGCTATAATATTTGAAATGATTTTATAGCAAAGATTACAAAGCGAGATTGGTATGTTTTATAGCAAGATTTGCCTCACCATTGCTATCTTGCACATAGGGCCTTTTTCCATTTCCCTATGCAGAATTATCATCCCTTTTTGATAAATCCAGAGCTAAAAATAAACACTTTTCCACATATACGTGCCCTATCAGCTATACAACAAGCATATACGTAGGCTGCTCCACTACAACCCACGTACATCGGGATTTGTACTAGAAAATACAAAAATGGAGTTGGGTTTCCATGTCACGACAATAGATATCTGATCCTTGGCCTTCCATGTACTGGAAGCGTTCTGACTCAGCCCCTCAGTTGCATTTTGAAGGCTATAAGAGCACAATTTTGAGCTATGGAAAAGAGGAGAAAGCATTCAACTTTTAGAGAAAAGTTACTCTGGAGAAATTACTTCATATTGAGTCTGCATCCCTTTGTCCCTCAAGTCTGAACACAGTGTTCAACCCCCAAGATCTTTCCCTATTGTTGAGAGAACCTCATTTTCTCTCTCCTTTGAGCTTGCCTTTGGTGGAGGATTGAAGTGGTGGAGGCCCAGTTGGAAGGAACTTGGTTCTTTGGTTTCGAACCGTGTCGACACAGAAGTATGTAATGTTGACACTTATGTTGATCAATTATTAATAGAAATACTCCTTTCCCATCCTATTGGTATCGTGCAAATATATGATTTTATCCATGGGCATGTTTGTAATGTTTATTAATGGATATCCACTCCATCATGCATTTTTTCATTATCCTTCAACTACTGCCTTTTTACGCCTTAGGTACAAACCCATTTGTTGCGACACAAAACCTTTTGTCTATTATAAATAGTGTCGCTAATAAATGGTAGCAACTTACCAAACATGGGTGCCTAGTTAGATCCCCTTTGTCATTTTGTTCCCATGCCGAGTTTTTTCCTTAGGACCAGGAGTCCATTATAACTTGATATATGAATTTATGATGAGCCTCATTTCTCATTCATGCACATGCGGCCCTATTCCCCGCGAACTCCCAAAAACGAGTCTTAATTAAGCTCTTTTCCGACTCGTCTAAAAACCGAAAATATTGTCGAGTGATTTGTCCCTTTCACACTTGTTAAACTGGATTTGAAAGGTCATGAGTCTTAGTTAAGCTCTTTTCCGACTCGTTATCAAAAATGGAAAAGATTGCTGAGTGAACTTGTCTTTTTCACACTCGTAAATTGGATTTGAAAAGATGTCTATTTGGCACAAGTTTACCCCTTTTTCACACCAAGTAGACTACAAGACATAAAAAGGATATTTTTTGGCGTTAAGTTGTGATTACATCTCATGCCCTCGCTTGCAGTATTGAGCCTTTAGCCGGTTCTCGCTTTTCATTATAAACCATTGCCTAAGCAGTTTTGCATCCTCAACCAAGTAGAGCCTTGTTTATATCCTTCGCAATTTGACACCCTATACCCCGGAGGAAACATCACCCTGAGTGTCCATCTCCCGCATGAATTTCCTTTCATTAAGCATAGGTATGTTCCACTGCTGGAACTAGTTTTGCTTACTTGTGAGACTTGTTTCCTCTCTTGTATCATAGCATTCATTTGTTATGAAAAAACAAAAAAATATGGGCAGGAAGGGAGTACTATATTATAATTGTCAGCAGTCGTGTTGCCTTTGAATAGAGAAAAAAATTATTGAGTCCTTGTGTCATCATAATTTTTTGTTTAGCATGGCCTTAGGAAGCTGATCTCATTACAGAGTTTTCTCTATCGACTGGTTACTCTTCCAATCCCTATAGAGAACATTATTGATGCCTCCTTCATCTAATAGTCACATCATTGAGTCTATGCTGTCGGAGTCCACCATATGTCTCATTCTCTTGTTCAAAGGAAGTCTCACAACCTACATCGACCACTCCTCAGAAATATTGACTTTGCATGTCGGCCAGACCCTCAGTTTGTCTCAGAATCACATGATACTATGGTATTATCATTCACCTTGGCCCTACTTACATCATTGATAGGTCACCTTGAACCAAGCAATCGACATTTCATCATTGGTCGTCAACTGGGTGGTTTCCCTTGTGTTCGACGAAAAACATTTATTCACACTTTGGGATTCATGCAGTGTCTTGGATGCCATTAGCCTTATTGGTGGTTTCCTTGCCTTTGTCAACAATTTTCATCATTGGATTCTATTTAGAGGGTCTTTTATATGTACCGCTTGCATTTGATACACGCAAAAGATGCACAGGGTCATTGGTTTGTGAACATGTTCTTCATCCGATATCCACCAAATCATGAAGATCCTACTTTGTTCCTCATGATGACTGATGAGAGATGCCTTAATGCTCTCCTTTAAATGGGTCTCTTTCCATCGACTTCAACTCATTTATTTTGGATATGGGACCTAGAGTTTTATGAGTACTTTGAGGCTTGCAGTCATTAGTGGTAGGCTCTCTTGCCATTGACAGATGGGAACACATCAATGTCTCCTAATAAATGGATTTCTCAAGTGTATGACACCGAATCCTTTATTCACACTTGTAGGAATGTACTCGGTACCTTGATACCTACTTTCATTATTGGTAGGTTGTCTCATGTTTTTTAATGGTATACCTCAATGACCGGTAATCAAACGATGTCTAATTATGTTTGACCTCAACTCCTTTATTCACATGATGTAGACTTGCACCCTTGGTAGATAGTGTGGAAGACTTGAAGACATCACTATGTGGCCACAACTTTCCTGAGCTGTTGCTTCCATTTCATTGGACCAACACCTGTTCGACTTTAGTGATCATGGGAGATCAGATTGTACTCCATGGTATACATATATCTTCAGATTGATTTTGAGATTGGTTTCACTAGGCCTTGTTCATGACTATGGCAACTTTTAGCATATAACTGCAATTGTATCTGCCTATTCATGGCCACAAACACTTATTTGGTATATTTTCTGCATGGATCTACATTGTATTCTTGGCAGCCATGGATGCAAATTCAGTAAAGAATGTAATGAGCCATCGAGTTCATCCAGATAGTTCTATACCACTCCACTCCTAATTTATTTATAATGTATTTTGTCCATCGCAGATACTCCTTTGATCTCACACATTAGGGGGCATTTGTTATAGAAAGATTTTCCTCACCATTGCTATATTGCACAAAGGGCCTTTTTCCATTTCCCTATGCAGACTTATCATCCCTTTTTGATAAATCCAGAGATAAAAATAAACATTTTTCCACATATACGCACCCTACAGCTATACAACAAGTGTATATGCAGGCTGCTCCACTACAACCCATGTACATCGAGATTTGTGCCAGAAAATACAAAAATGGAGTCGGGTTTCCATGTCATGACAATAGATATCTGATCCTTGGCCTTCCATATACTGGAAACGTTCTGAATCAACCCTTCAGTTACATTTTGAATGCTATAATAGCACAATTTAGAGCTATGGAAAAGAGGAGAAAGCATTCAACTTTGAGAGAAAAGTTATTTTGGACAAATTACTTCATATTGGGTCTGCATCCCTTTGTCCCTCAAGTCTGAACACAATGTTCAGCCCCCAATCTCTTTCCCTATTGTCGAGAGAACCTCATTGTCTCTCTCCTTTGAGCTTGCCTTTGGTGGAGGATTGAAGTGGTGGAGTTCCAGTTGGAAGGAACTTAGTTTCTTGGTTTTGAACCATGCTGACATGGAAGTCTGTAATGTTGACACATCTATTGATCAATTATTAATAGAAATACTCCTTTCTCATCCTATTGGTATCGTGCAAATATATGATTATTATCCATGAGAATGTTTGTAATTTTTATTAATGGATTATGCTATCTGATGTGCTAACCCCTTTACATTATCACTATATACTTTCTTTGCTTGTTTGTTGATAACTTATTGCAGGTATACAACTTTGGGTTGAAGTGCTCAACGGTGGAACATCATCAAACGTTGGATCAAGGTAGGCCTCTTTCTTATCTTGCACATTAGTTTATATAGCATATAGTGGAATTGAGTTGATTTCTGTAGTCATACCTGTCTGTTGTGGTTTACCCTTGGCCATAGAGAGTTTTTCCCTCGTAACAGTATGTAATATCCAAACTTTTGAGGCTTGTTGACTTTGGGAATCAATGCAATAAAGGTCGAGTTTAAGCCTCTCGTTATGTTGTCATTAATCCTAGCTTCTTCGACCATAGCTAGAAGGTCCCCCCCAACTAGATAAAAAAAATGGATAAATAACTCAACAGTCCATCCATCGGGCACCAAACTCTTGTCGAGTTTGAATTTTTTTATCTAATCTCTTAATTCCCCCAAATTTATTGGCGAAAATAAGGCATCCGCTTCAACATCCGTAACCAGTTTATTAAACATGGCTGCCACTCTAACTTGTAGAAGGGGAATCTTGTTCTTTGTAAAGTTATTTTAAATGTTTGATAGCCTCTGCCTTAATGTTTTCCTGATCAGTATGAAAATGCATCGTTTCATCCAATATCTCGCAGACAAACTTGTAGTTTCTCCTGAAATTTGCAAATTTATGGAAAAATTTTGTGTTTTGGTCTCCACTATGAATCCAGATAGCACCACTTCGCTAATGCTAGAGTTCTTCTCTTTCATTGAGTAAATTGTTTCTTTCTTGTTCCAGATCTTTTAATAATGAATCCTCCACTGATAAACAAGTACCATCCGAAAAGTTTTGTAACCGGGAGATAATCTCATTCTCCAGGAATCTGAAATGAGAATTTGCCTTAAGATTACGGTCCTTTTGCCAAAGTTTTGTGCTGGCCTTTAGATATTTAAGTTTCCAAACAAGTCTTTTCTGTTTACCAACTTAGTTGAGGTATTTTGGATCAATCCAAAGATTTTGTACCAACTCTTAGAAGCCCTGATCCAAAATCCATTGGGGTTTAAGTTTGAAAGGATAAGCCTTAAAAAGGGGTGGCAATTCCAGCTGAATAAGGACTGGAGCATGGTCAGATATGAATGGATATTCCACCCATGACCTATAGATTCCAACAGTATCAAGAAAATATTCTAATATGAGAGTTCTATCCAACCTTTTTTCAATATAATCTACTCTAGAACGACCGTTACACCAAGTGGGAACCACCTTCCCCGGAACAATGTCAATGAGTTTGTTGTTAAGAAAGAAAGCTTTGAAAAAACCAGCCAACAAACCCAAAGTAGTGGAGCCTGTCCAAATTTCGCATGTGGATAGTGTCAAGTTGAGATCCCCTGCTAAAATTAAATTTTTTGTCCTAGCAAGCCTGAGTTTTCCAACCGGTCCCAGAATTTTTTCCGCTCCACACAAGGAGCGTAGACATTTAGTAAAGAAAAATGTCTTTTGCTAGATAGATAGATCCATGCCAATAAAATCTCACCACATGTAAGAAAAGGAACCAATTCATAAAATTTTGGATCCCATGAAACCAACAAACCTCCAGAAGTTCCAACTGAATTAACTGCACAACTTAACCAGGTCGGTCGAAGAGTATGTAAAAAATTCCTAGATTTTTTGGATTGGACCAGTGTTTCCTAAAAGAGTATAATATCATGGTGAGTTTTATCAAGAACACTTCGAACAAAGGCCAATTTTAGGTTGCCTCCAATTCCCCTTAGGTTGAGTGAAAGCAGAATCATTATTTAGCCCGCGCCAGGGCCTTCAATGCTCTAAGTGCCCCACCTTCAGTGGATGTGTGAGGGATTGAATCTAGAGACTCAACAATGGACTTCTTTCTGGTGCTCCTAGTCTTAACTGGAGAGTATTCTAGGACCAAGCCCCTAGACCAAGCAAAATTCTTCCCAGCCCCTTCAACTTTAGAATGCGAGCAACTAGCCTCCCCTTCACCCGCATCAGGGTTTATGACAGATTTACCAAGGTAAACAGGGATATGAACAACAAAATCTTGATCACGAATAAAAGGTAACAGGGAGTCAAGTACAACAGTAAGAGAGGTCTCTTCCTCGTCTGGTTCTCAGTAGCCAGGAGGAGAGGAGGAAAAATTGACTTGTGGTTGACTTGGCTCCGGAGAAAATCTTGATAGAGTAGGACCAATAGGATTCAAGGAAAGAATCTGATGAGGCAACAATATACTATACTCAGGATGACTATCAGTAATAGAAACTGTATCAGTCTGCTGAGAAACATCCAGAATAGGAGGAAAATGTTCCCGACAGGCAGAAATTGAGTCATTTAGGACAGAACCCCCCTTGTCGACTAAGAGTGACTCCCTAACATTTGTAGTAACATTATTTAACAAAATAGAATAATTTAGTGTGTCTCTTTCCCATAATGACAGAGAAGAAAAGAGGACTTGACAATGTGTTTTTAACATACCCGATAAAGTTGTCAATGATTCTGAGTAGCTGGGGTCATCCAGAGTTGGGTGTACCGGTCCGTTGCCGTAGAAACTAGTTTCTGTGGATAAATTAGGAGTGCCATAAGGAAATTCAGAGCCATCTAGTTCTTCAACCTCTGCAGTCAAACCTTTGCAATCCCGCCTCAGGTGGCTTCTGCTAAGACACAGGCTACAGTGAAATAGAATACCTAAGTAGTCTAGGAATTGTATGAAGCACCTACCCCTCCATTTAATCTCTAGTGATTCCGGTAGGTTGTGGAGAATGTCCATTTTGGCCATGATTCTGCCCACTTTCCTAGTTGTCGTAGAGAGAGTATCTTTGTCTAACATAATAAAATTGCCTAGAGAATCTCCAATGGCCTTTAATGCCCCTTCATTCTAGAGGTATAAGGGGAGCCCAGGTAAAAGTATCCAGAAATGTCGTAGGGAGAAAAATTTGGTTATTGGCTCAAAAGCCACCCACCATTTCTTTAACATGAGATTGCTACCTCCGTTGACCCATCTATTCTCTAGTAGGAGTTTTGCATCTTCTGGTGATCTAAAAATGAACCCCAACCATCCCTTTGTAAGATAAATTATCTCAGGGGTATATCTTAAGATGGGCACCCAAACCTGTTCCACCCAAACCGAAAGTTTCTCTTTACATAGATTTCTGTAGGCAAATCTCCTCACCAGGCCGCATAATGCCAACCTGCAAGTATACTCCAAGCCAACATTCGACCCTAAAACCATTCTCTTAACCAATTTGTTTGAAGTCCACTGCCTGTGATTCTTCCGAGGTGCGAGTGTTTTAGAAACCTTCCCGTGTGAACTAGAGATATCAACACCTCGATACTCAAGATGTGGGCTGCACCTCGAGCATGGCCTAGGCACTTCCGGAAAGGTATCCGAAAGACCAAGTAGAACCCCCTCTCAGGCGACGAGCAAGCAAATAAGATGGATTAGATATGGAATGAGTACCAAGTGATTGTACCCCCAAGGAATCGAGAGTTTTGATAAGACCTACCTCTCACCATAAACCCTCATCTACTTCATCCATTAACTCACTAACATCAACACTTATGTTAGCGGGAAAATTAAGGGCCATAAGCGAGCCACCTAGGATCCACTAAAACTAAAGCTCAAGGATCAAGGGTCCCAAAACATCCCGAAGACCAAGGTAGAAAGGCTATTAAGAAAGGATCAAATATAAGTTAATGTCACCTAACCACCTGTAATCCATTAACTAGCTCCATAAATAGAATTAATGAAAACACCTCGAACTGGGGAGGACGTTATAGTTACCGAGAAGGGTAATAAAAATAAAAAAAAGGAGAAAGGCAGAGAATTAATGATTCCATCCACCTAAACTCCCACTAAACTTAGAGCCAAAACTACTCTACAGTTGCTCAGAAAAAAAGGAAGAGGAAACTGTAAAGACAAAAAACCGTAGCCAAGTAAGTTACTAAACTAGTGGAGCGAACAACGGAAAAAAGTGAAACACTTAGCTACAAACACTGTCGCCATTGCTAAACCTCACTAGTGACAGGAGAATGATCAAGGTGCCATACAATAGAAATCCCGCCAAAAACTAAGTTCAAAATCCTTGGTTCGTCGTCTTCCCATCGTCCCTCTATAGCTGGGGAGAAGTGATCCAATCCATTGCGAGCTTGCTCATGGATAGTACTTAGTATGATACAAATGATAAATATTCATATAATATTTATCTTTTGTAATGAGATTTTATCAAACATATTGCATTTAATCATTGCAAGATATGCTAAGCCGGTGACAATTAATTTCCAAAAGGAACAACTTTTTTGGGGTGACAGTGAATTTCCAAAGTTTTTTAAATGAATGTATTACATAATAGCTTTTTTTGGGTTATGTTTGTTTAAGGACATGAGTTGCGGATAAATGAAATATGATGGATAAAAACACTCACGTATAACTTTGTTTGGGGGACAAAATGTATTATTTCATTTTTAAAAGAATTAATACAATTTACAAATTTAATTTCTCTACGAATTTACATTTTCAAAATTGACTAAATATCTATTTAATGTTGTTATAATTGTAATATTTTCCAGCTAAGTAGCCATCTAGCTTGTACTAATTAATTTACTAGAAATATTAAAAATGTAAATTTTATTTAACACTTTTTTTTTATAGATTGTGAACTTAATTTATTATTGTCAATTAAAATGCAATTTTTCTGTAAACTTTCATTCTCGAAAGATTGCATGATTATATACCCTTGTCACTGAAATTATAACTTACCCTTCAAATTTTATCACTTCTCACCAGACTAGACTTTCCAACAAATGCCATTCAGTCAAACTATGGTACACAAACCCTAATTTCATTGACTAAACTCCACCTCTCTTACCTCCAATGACGGTGCCCGCATTTCCCACCAGTCAAAAATAAAAATAAATATAAATAGAAATTGTCCTTCCCTACCTTGGTCTTCACCAATGTTAAACAACGACGAATTTTTATGCCTGGGGACTATTAACTAACTGGTACTAAATTCAAAGCAACTTGTCAATGAATACAATACTGCTAGAAAACCAGTACAAACACCGTATGCGTTATTCAGTTTAAAATAAATGAGGTGGTTTAAAATCTTAGTGCTTGTAACGGGGAATGGGCTTAGCATTTTCAATTATCACTTGTAACTCCTGTATAATAAATTTTAAGATAACTATGTTAGTCATTTTTACTATAACAATAAAGATTTAATAGATGAGGAAATAAAAATACAAATTTGGCACTGAATGAAACTTCGGATATATATATATATTATATATATATTATTTTGTTATTGTAAAGCCTAAGATTGATTTAGGCTTATTTATTTTATTATTACAGGTTTTTTTTTAAAGTAAAAAGGAGGATCCTATTGTATTAAAAGTGCAGGTTTACAATATCGTTTAGAATGCCAACTGTTCCGCCTAAAAAAGGAAACCATGACAAATAACTTCCTATCTAACTTGTTTCAAAAAACCGGGCTGCCATTTGTTCTACCCGAAGGAAATTAGGACGTATGGTAGCCATTAGTCTGAAACTGTTTTCGAAGCTTACTTCTGGCAGCATAATGAAAGTCTAATAGAGCTAGAGCTCTAATTCTAAACAAAACAAAACTTCTAACCATAAACATTCACAGTAGCAATTACTTGGTGGCTTCATCAACTGCTTCATTCCTTCCCGATCTGGCTGGAAGCGCGAAGGGCTGTGTGCATGTTGGGAAACGTTGTCCTAGTGACGTGTTGGAATAGGCATCATACAACATGTCAAGGTGCTAGTGGATTTGGAGGGCATGATGGATTTGGTCGTCGACCATGCTTCTTGTTTCAAAAATCAGCACCATATGTTCCGAGTGTAGGAGTGGAGGCTCCTTCATTTCTCCATTCTCACACCTATCATTCTGTCCTTGTTGAGATTCCTGTTGGTCTTCTTCCCTTGAGAATTCATCGATTGCTGAATTCACCTTTGCTTCCACACCATTCGAGAGTTCTTCTTCGACATAGCAAGTGGTAGGTTCCCATGCTGGGTCGCCTTCCTTGTGACTGTGCATCGTTTCTGTTGCCCATGGCTAAGCTTCGTCCAGAAAGAAGGTTGGCAATTATCAAGAACAATGAAGAGGAGATGTTTCAGAGGTGTTCTTTCGGAACAAGCTCCTCCACGTAGGTCATGAGAGGCGTCCTAGGCTTCCTGGTCTTACGGGCTCTCTGCATTCGTGCTATCGACAATGCCCTCTCGAACTTCTTTTGTCTCTTCCTGTGAGTGTCAAATGCATACCACGCTATGCCTCTGCGAGGCCAGCCTCTTACCCTCGGCATGTGGATAATCATGACTATAACCATAACGTTAACTTGGTGTCTAGCTCTGCACCAACTTTCCAAAAGTTCAGACTTCGACTGATCAACCTCAAAATGCATTGTGTCCCATTCAGAGGCGCTGATAAACATGAAGGTGATTGTGATAGGCTTGGCCATTAAGGCTATTCCTTTAGTTCCCTGAGCATCCATCCTCTTCACGCGCGTGAGAGGCCTCATCCCATGGCTTTGGATGCTTGGGCTTGCTCCCACCTTAATGGGGAGGAGATGGGAGCCAGTGGCCCATATTTAAGGCTTTGCCCAACTCTTCACCGCGTGGCCAATCTGCTCGATGTGTCACCCCATCCAGGGATTTTATTATTACATGTTATGATTAATTTTTATTTTATTTATTTATTTTATTACATGTTATGATTAATTTTTATTTTATTTTTGTATTTGAATTTTTTTTTTATAATTTAATTTATTAATGTGATAGAGATAAAAACATTTCTTATTTGGTTTAATTATTTTTAGTATAATTTTGGTAAATTAAAAAAAAAAACTTGATAAGCTAGTTTGAATGCCTTGCAGAAGGATTTTAGCTTGATCATCAAACTCAGTGCCTATGTTACGTGTATCACTCGATATCTCTATCGAGTTAGATAGGATAATCATTGCTAGGAGATTTCCTCAAAGAAAAAAAGTTTTCAAAAACATAATTATGATAATAAAATCTCAAAAGCACTTTAACATACTAGATCAATAAAAACCTTGTGATTTCTTTTTAATAGATATGGCCTTTTAATAGGAGTTGGATAAACGTTCTATCTTTTGTTTTTTTTTGGTCAGAATCCAAGATGTAAATTTGGACAAAATCACTATTTTTTGTTATTTAAATTTATTAACAGAAAAGAGCCAAAAGATAGAATGTTTAGACTACATGTTTTTAATATAGTAATCCATGTAGTGTATGAGATTTTTTTATCTTAATATATTGTATTATGGGTATCTTTCATAACTTAATACTTATTATAAACAAGATAAGGTCATAACATAAGTTCATAAATGCTCGATCAACAATTGTCATTAATAGACATTGTTTTTTAATATAGTAATCTATGTAGTGTATGAGATTGTTCATCTTAATATATTGTGTTAAACTTATGCTTATACTAAGGGGGGTTTTAACCATTCATTAGCACATATATCATCAATCATTCATTAGCACATATAAACTCAAATCACAATGCACAAATTTTAACGTGGAAACCCTTGCGGGAGAAAACCAAAAAAAATTATCTTTATAAATGTTTGTAGGCACCAACCTACTATTACAAAGCTTGTAGGCACCAGCCTACTGGAGACACCAATATCCTCAACTAAGCACCAACTCAATAAGATATTATGTAGGCACCAATCCACTGGAGACAACAATCTCCTTCGCTGAGCACCAACTCAACAAGATATTGTGTAGGCACCAACCTATTGGAGACACCAATCTCCTTAGCAGCGCACCAAATCAGTAAGACCTGTATAGGCACCAACCTAAGATCTTCATACATAGAGTAATTTTGACTTCATATGCATGCTTTCTACTTCATGTATTTCATAACACCATCATACCCTTAACTTTCATGCTCCAATGCCTCTCTTTGCTTAATACCCCAGTCATAGATTCAAAACCTATTCATATTTATCCTTCACGCCCTAACGAATCTCGTAGTATCGTTCCCATAATATAATCCTATACTGCAACATTACAACCTCAAAAAAACTCACTTTGTAGCATCATAGACCTTATTCCGTCATAGTGGACACTTAAAACACCAAGGAAATTCCACTTGCACACCTTTAGACCCCAAGAATATTCTCCAACTTCTCTTGCGCACCTTAGACTTGATCTTTTTTCTTGGATTCTCTTTAAATGTGCACATGTACCTTGTATTTATAGTGTTTATGTGCTCACTTTTAGGGACAACCTGTAAATATTGGTTGGGCTAACTTGAACTTTTTGGCTAGGTTGTTTGACAAAAAAATCATATCTCCTCATTCTTAACGAGTTAGAGGGATTACCATATACCATTGGAAAGGTCCCAGAATAAGATTTTTAACCATATAACATATACTCCCATTGTAGCTAGGTATTTAGAGTAACAAATCCTTCAAATATAGGGTATCCAAATTGAACATTAAGAATCCAAAAAACAATATTCCCAACAATCTCCATCTTGCAATATTTATTTTGGAAATCTATAGTCTCCCCTTGTCTTTGACATCAATGACAATAATATTTCCAACGTTAGTGCGGGTATTTTTCATAACTTAATAACCATTATAAAAAAGATAAGGTCACAACATAAGTTCACAAATGCTCCATCACACACACACATGCATATATCTATCTATCTATCTATATATATATATATATATAATGTGTGTGTGATCTTAATAATGATTATTAGGTTATGAAAGATACCCACACTACAATATGTTGGAAATATTGTTTTCATTGATGTCAACCATATATATATATATTAATATTTCAAAGTATGAGATCACATCTCATAACCATGCACATAAGTAAGCCCAATACGTCCACACAATGATAGGTTTGGATGTTCATCCCAATACTCCAAAGAAAGGGATCATATTCCATAATCATCCAATCTTAACCCCAATATTCTTTTTTATCATTCTTTCAATGTTATTTGTTCCATTAATAAGGAAAAAAAAAGAAAAAAAAAAGGAAAAAGAGGAAATGGTTTTAGGGCGTCATTGATGTATTACCTGCTTTGATAGGGTTATTGTGGCGGCACTCACAAGTTAATACATAAAATTTTCTGTTTTTTTGTGTCATTTTCTCTCCATTGTGTTTAGTGTTGGTTATAATCCTCTAATGGTTGAGTAAAGTTTGTTGATGAAAATGTTTTGTTGGCTTGGATGTTGGTTATATCCCTATTATTATTGGAAATTTCCCATACTGAAGTAGGGACGTGTTACTGCGTAGAATTTTGGGTGTGTTGTTACAAGACTTTGTGTTTACCTCTTTTTGGTTGAGCCAATGATATTTTTCATGCCTATGTTTTGTTTGTTTGACACTCTTTTTATGCCTTCCGTGGTGGCTTGAGGTACACATGTTCACTTGGGTGCTGGTGGAATTGATTTACATTGTGCATTGGTTGTAGGGTTGATGTATTGGTTGGAATTATTTAACATTATTGAGGTGGTAGTGATGCATTGATGAGATGACATAGATGTATTAATGTGTATAGTTTTGGTTTTTTGATTCTTCATACTCATTCCTATCCAGTAAGTTCGATAATGGTTGTATTCTATAAACAATATGCACCTTGTAATAGACTAATAAATGTTGTATAGGTTGGGMT
Organism: Picea mariana; assembly: GCA_032191745.1. Taxonomy (NCBI): domain Eukaryota; kingdom Viridiplantae; phylum Streptophyta; class Pinopsida; order Pinales; family Pinaceae; genus Picea; species Picea mariana. The sequence goes on from JASDQU010100079.1 coordinate 387,484, forward strand.
ATACACCATTGGATCTAAATGATTTTAGATTAAATGGTGTATATCCCAACCTATACAACATTTATTAGTTGTTATTGGGTGCATATTGTTTTCCATTGTATTCCTCTRATCATTGACAAAAGGTTCTTGCCAAGAATTATCTATTATCTTTGATACTAATTGTATTCCTCTAATTATTGTTGGATTGACCATGTTTGTTTGGAGTTAAAGAAAGGAAACGCTAATGATGGTTTAGTTAACACATGCCATTTAATTTGCTTCCATTCTCTCCATAAATTTGAAGCAATGCCCTTCCTACACTTAAATTTGTTATCCTCAGTTTCCAATATATATATATATATATTTAAAATTTACACTTTGTTTTAAGTCAGTTTACAAAGCTAGACCAAATGAAGGAGGCAACGATGAAAATGTTGTAATATTCTAGAGTGCATGGGCATTCAATAAGAGACTGCATTAGGGAAATCAAATCAAGAACACACACATACTCAAGAAGATAGAGATAATTTAGAAAAGGTTAAGCAACCGAACTCTTATTCCATATTCATGCGTATTTATACAATAAAGAAATGGTTGAAGCGGTTGTACCAGCTCCAACTAATCTTTCATTAGATGCATTTATCCTTTATTACATATTTTCATATATCATTTACTTGGATTTAATCACATTATTACATATACTCATACATTCTTATGCTCATGTCTAACGTATGATGACAATTACAAGGGCCTAAGAGGCCTCCCAACAAAGACGTTAAGGCTTGGCTTGATGATGTAGCACTTGATTATGATAGTAAACCCCTTTGGAGAGGTCATGGATCCCTTTCCTTTAGTGACACCATGATTTTTGTGAAGGACATTTCACACATGATGGGGCATTGCACTTGATGATGATGTGACACATATTTGAGCCGACCTAGCACATTTAATGATGAGGTGGCACTTTTGGATGAGGAGACATGACTTTTTGATGATGCATTGCACCTTTTGGAGAGAGACATGACCTTTGGAGCATTTGCAACAAGTATTGGAGATGATGTCAAGTTTATGATCCATCTACACTCACACATGGCACATTTATGGAGGACGACTTCATGTTTTAGCATTGTATCTTGATTAAATTAGGGCATTTTTGGGGTCGACATTATACCTATCCACCGTGTATCGTAAATTTTTTATGTTTTAGGGGATTTTACATGATATTCGCTCACTGAGGGGTAAATTTATTGGTTTCCTCATAAAATAGAGGAAGAACTCCCTCATTTGTATCATCACTACTTTTGGAGGATTACTACTACTTCTCTACTTGTATATTTTTCTTTTATCTATGGATGAATGACTTATATGACATCTTGGAGGGATTATTTATGGATTCTTTCTCAAGTTTGATGGATGATTCATGGTTAGGTTTTCGTGGATCAACATTGATTTACCTAGTAAGTGTTCTTTCTAAATCTTTTTTGATTTCTTTATTGAATGTATGAAGTGTGAATGTGTTTAACAATTGGTGAAAATGCATTTTTTCCTTGTATTTTTCTTAAATAGATCCTATATTTCAAACCCTAGGAAGGTTTCTAGTGGAGAACCTTCCCTTGATATTGTCTTTAAATCTTTTTAAGGGACACATGAGGATTTTCTAGGGTTAGTAGTGGACAACCCTAGTTATCATCTTATAGGATAGTCTTCTAAGGTTAGTAGTGGACAACTTTAAGGTTTATCCAAGATCCATGCTTCACCCTTTTCAAGAGAGTCCATGGTTTGACTCCATAATCCCCCCCAAAATAGTAGGCACTAGTGTTAACTCCCATCAGTCATTCCTTAAAATCAAAATCTACCTTTTCTTTTATTGTTTAAGGGTTAGATTAGGGTTTGTCGCAATTATTATTCAATTTTCAGCCATAATTAGGTTGGACGTCTAGGGATTAGTTGGCATATTACACTTAAAAATATATCTTGTAGTCATTTATTGCATTGATAATTGAATTTTCATCCCTTTAGGGATTGAAGTCTTGCATTGTTAGTGCTATTATGTGCCCACTATATTTAAGAAAATAATTGTTTATAAAACCCTAGTTTAACTTGCATTTTTAGCCCTAATTTTATTGCATGTTTACTTGTTTAAATGGTTGATTTCTTGTTGTTTTTTTAACTGGATATCTTGCTAAAGATTGTCATATTTCACACAAGTTTTGCACAACCATAGATGTTTCTCTTATTTGTAGTGTTTGGGGTACCCTCTTGGTCTATTGTAACTTTATAAATATCACAAATTGTCTTGGATACTTCTCCCACACAAATATGGAAATTGCTTGATTGAACCACTTTATACTCACCTCGAAAAATTTGATTTAGTGGTGGTGTATTTGAGTAACTAATACAGGAGGCTATAGACTTGATCCCATCTTGCTATATGATTCCTTAAGGTTTCTAAGGAAGTCTCCCTTGTGTTGGTTTTCATCCTTCACTAAAACAAGGGAAGTGATTAATAAGGTGACAATGGTAACACTTCCATGTTACACTTGTCTTAGCCCTTATGAAAGGCTTTGCACAAAGGCACTAGATTTTGTGATAAATTTTTTGGCGCCATTATTGGGGAGAATTAAATTATTCTCCTTGGAAATCCAAAGTCTATGCTTCAACCAAATTTTGATGAGATTACATCAAAGCCTATTCTAGTGTGTTCATTTGGTGACTCCACATCAAGAGAACCCAAGTCTTGAAAACAGTAATCCTAAACCTAATAACATATTTATTAACCCTACCAAGGGTTATAAAAGGAAAACTCCTCATAACTCTTTGATAGTAAAGCCCATGTTTGGATAAAGACTTCCTTTATCTCTAATGTCTTTGCAATCATGGGTTTCCAATGCTTTCAAGCCTTTAGACATGTCCAAAATTCAAGGATACCCTCATGATACGCTTAAGAAGTTCGATAAATGGTTTTCTAGATTTTCTGGTACCAACATTATCACATCCAAAGAGCATTTGGATGATTTCTATTCAACTTTTGAAACTCATGCACTTGATAACAATGATGAGGATGCAACCCTGAATCTTTTTGCTGCCTCTCTAGTGGAAAATGCAAGAAACTGGTACAATAACCTTCATGATAAGAGTATCAAGACTTGGAAATATTTTCATGATACCTTTATGAATAGGTGGGGAACCAAAAGAGATGGTAGGTTGTTGTTGGCACAATTTCATAAGATGAAAAAGAAGGAAAATGAGTCAGTAAAGGAATTTGATACAATATTTGATAATTTACTAAAACAAATTCCTAATGACATTAGTCAAAAAAATGGTGCTATTCTACTACAATATATAAATGAGGGGAATTTTGGATTCATGCTTAGGGACAAGTTCCTTCATGGATTCCTTGTGTCATTGTTTCCTTCTCTTTGAAAATCACAGGCATATTCTCCATGGAAATTATTTATTTGTTTGACTTGAAGTTGTCTTCATTCTAGGATTGGCTATGCTATGACAGGGGAAACCATTATTCTCTTAGCTTGAACAACAATTGGGATTCCTTTTTTTCCTCCTTGTATTGTTTTTTTGGTTCTATTTTCAATTCTATTCTACGTTGCTTCTTTTCATTGCATTTGTAGGAGTGGTAGAGGGTCATGTGAATACGATGAACATAGAAATCACTATTCAACTACACAATCTAGTTGTGCCTTGGACATATGTGGCTATGTTTAGATGACCTCCTTACCTAAACATATCTTTAGGAATTTTCCTCAGTTTTATTCCATAGCTTGGTGAATATCCATTTTGTCAACTAAATGGGGAGTGTGATAATCATTTTCCAAAGAGAATATAATATTGAAAGAATTGTGTTGTAGTATTCACAATTTTCTCTATCCTTGATTTGAGTTGACTCTTGATTTCTTTGTTATAGATTCTTTTCCACACAGAAAATGGCTATGCATTTCATATAGGAATGTTTCTCATTGGTTTATCCTTCTACCACACTAAACAATGTTTACACTATTTGGGATGAACACATTGGGTTAACTTAGTTTTACATATCAATGCCACATAACATATTGATCCACGTGTACAATGTTGTCCATTATGTTTGGTCATCCATTTAATATAGAAATATGTGTTATTATTCTTGTGAAATTTCTTAAAAGTTTAGCCTTCTACCACACTAGGAAATGTTTACACTATTTGGGATGAACACGATGTGTTAATGTTTTTTTACATGCCAGTGTGACATACCATCTTGAGCCACATGTACAATGTTGTCCATTATGTTTTATCATCCATTTCATATAGAAATATTTGTTATTACTCTTGTAAATTTTCTTAAAATTTCTGTGCAGTGATTGTCTATGCACATTTTCCAAATCAGACTCACGTGATCATATAATTTACATCACTTAGGAAGACAATAATTTCTTGCAATGTAACAATCTATATTCCAATTGTTTTTTATAGAACATATTATATTTGAGGATTTTACTTGTTGTACTATGTTGCTTGCTATATATTCATTCTACTCACATAAGCAAGGAGTGTGTCAGTCCTTTCCCAAAGTGAAAAAAACCTTGCAAGCATGGTGTTGCAATGTTCACATGTTTTATGTAATACCCCGATTTTGATTCCCCAGATTAATAATATATTTTTGTTATTTGATGAAAGGCGAGAGTGGATGTAAAGTTGAAAGATCATAATACCTAGAAATGTAATGCTTTGAATATTTAAAAAAAATACATTGCTAGTTGCAAGAAAGACAAGGAAAGAGATATGGGGCTATGATTCCATGATAGAGGGGAGCTAAAGGGGTTAAGTATTTTTATTATTATTTTAATTACCCATCTTGGATTTATTTGGGAAAGTGGTTACATGAGCTTCATGGGGGAAGGCGACGTGGTTATTTATTGGATGTAAATATATACACCCGATTTTTGGTTTGTTTGGGGGTTTTTCATTCATGGTTCGCCATTGTTTTTTCACCATTCATTGTTCGCCATTCATGGTTCATAATTCAATTTTCTTCATTCATTTTCTCCATTCATTTGTTATTCATTCCTCATTCATTCTTTCTCTTGGTCTGGGCATGGGAAATGAATTAGGGTGAGAGAAGAGCCATTTCTTGTTAGTTGCAATAAATTATTGATTATTCTAGGAGGGAATGGATGCACGTGTGCATGAGAATAATGGAAGTTGAGAGAGAATTGTCCATAACTGAGAATCCTTGGAGTTTCCAGCATTGATATTTCCTAACCAGTAACACTGGAGTCCTGGAAAAGAAGTTGGACAACATGAGGGAATGCATTATAGAGAAAAGGGGTTAATTTATTTGGGTTGTGTGGGATGAAGGGAAGAGGGATGGTAAACTAATATTGTTGTGTGGTTGGGAAAACCTTTATATCTTGATAGGTGGTTGTTGGCCCTTGACCAAATTTTGAGAAAACCTTGGTTGTGTTTGACCATTTTTGGGACTTCGACAGGCTGGTCGAAGACGGAGTGCCCATGCGAAGAGAAGATCGCGGGATCTCGCCCTTTTTGCGGGATTTTTGGGATTTAGGGTTTATGTAACAGGTATGGGATGTCGGCCCATGGGTTTACCCATGTTTGGGCCCTTTTTTAAATGTATAAATAAGTATCTAAGAGATGTAAGAAGTAGTTCTGATCGGCTTTGTGCAAGAACTTGTTAGGGTTTCTAAGTGAGAATAATTGTGAATGCTTTGTGCATACTGTATGTGAGACTTTCAGAGCTAGGTGCAAGTGGTTGTAGTTGGCTTTGTGCCTTGACCTAATCTGAGGAAGGAAGATTTGGTGAGGTGCGCACATATATCCTCTCCTTTGCGGAGTTGGATATGTGGCTTGGTGCATGTAAGAAGAATGGAAGAAGCTAATAAAGAAGAAGAAGAGTTGGTGGATGTAACCCCACACTGGGGTGAACCACGTATATCCTATGTTACTATGCTTTGTGCTATGTGTTCATGATGGTTATGTTTATATTTTCTTAGTGCACTGTTATGGATATATGATAGGTAGATCCATTAGTGCTTAGCGCTTGATACATGAATAAATGCTAGATCTGCTCTGATGCTATGTGCTGAATGCTTAGATGTGTTTGATATTGATTAATACTGTGCTGATATACAACTAGGGTTAATCTGTGATGTGAATAAGAATCATAACTGAATGCATATTATTGGATAAGTTCTCTGTTAAGTATCGTGATCATAGATCGGTGTCCCAACTAGGTTCTATATACTTGAGTCCTGCAACCCCCCTACCTCTACCTTGGGTGAGACTTCATCTTCTTTGTAGGTGTTGCCGAAAGGGTCGATTGTCAAGGTTTTTTTGGTGCGTTTTTGAAGCATTGAACCCTGGGTCTACCCCTGTGCCAACAAATTGTTCTGTTGCCGGGACCTGAAACTGTGATTGTTGGGAACTGAGGAAAAGAAAAAGATTTGTGCATAGATCTGTTGCTGTAGTGCGCAGTATTCTACTTGATTTGCAAAGCTCTGTGCTAAAAGAGAATCCCAATCTGAAGAAAAGAGGTAAGATGTTAAAGCTTTGTGCTTTGATAAAGGTAAGATAAGTGGAAAATTTTTCTTTGAAAGAATGGATCTAGGCATGTTTGATAGATTTGGTCCTAGTCTGGAAACTAGGGCATAGATAGAAGAAAGAAGATTTGATCTGAATAGATTTGATAGAAATAGTGAAAGATATGTTATTCCTATGCATAGAAAGAATTTTTGGACTGACAAGTGGATGCAGGAACCTAGAAAGAATGTTTGCAGATTGCAGGTCCATTATTGTGATCCCAGTGCGCAGTACAGAAAAGGTTGGGGATTGTTTAAGAGATAGAGAGGATTGACACTATGTTATACCTGCAGAAGACTGAGACATCTTGCTAAATAATGCCCTGGCATAGGTCCTATTTTTCTTTGTTGTAAAGATGTTGGTCTTGAGGTTTTGGATTGCCCTAGAATGATTGATAAAGTTGAAAAGATGAACCTGAGACAAGAAAACCATAAGGAAGATCAAGAAACTAAGGATATGTTAGAGAATTAGAGAATGTATTACACAGATGAGAGAAATACTGAAGGATCACAAAAACATCAATTTACCATAGATCTTAAAAAAGAAGGAGTGCATAGAAACAAGAATAGGAGACTTCGACATAGACTGTGTGTTAGATGAGGAAACCCATGTGAATCTTATGCCAAAAAAAACTTGGTAAATTTTGGGAAAGCCACCTATGATTCCTACATTGGGAAGGATGGGAATGTTTAAAGGAAAGATGATAACCCTATGTGGAAGAGTTACTAACGTACCTACGATTTCTCATGGAACATTGACTGAAGAAGAATTTGAAGTCATTAAGTTTGTGGAGAACAACGCCCCTTTTGCACTTTTTTTAGGAAAGACTTGGATTGAGAAAGATTGGATCTGGAGGAAAGAAGAGGAAGAAGCTACAGAACAGAAAAATAAATAATTAAGGGACTTCATGGATAGGAGAATAGCATGAATAATAGAAGAACGAGAGGACAAGTTGAAGAAACTGAGGGCTCGAGACTTAGCTGTCGAAGCTGCAGGAACACAGGAAGGCTTGAAAACCCTATCTATGTAGGAGAGAAGAGCACCTACCCTAGAAATAGTAAGCGAAGAGGTATTACATTTGAAACCTTTGAAAGACCCTCAACATTGCGAAGTTACTACGCTAAGAGAAGATAAGAACAAGAATGGAAAGAGGAACCCCATGACTCAAATCACAGGGAAGAAGGCAAGAAAGCTGAGTAAGAAGAAGGAAAAGTTAGAAAAACTACAAGAAGTTCCTAGGACAGCTTTGTAGAGGGTAGGCTTGTAGAACTTGAACCTCGCTAGAATAGTAGAACAACGCAGACTGACACTTCACCACGATGAAGCTATATGACCGTTGGAGGCTCCCCAACCATTAGAATGATACTCCAAAAGGGATAGAAACACAATTATTGCCAGAAAGATCACCATTGGATCATTGTGACCATGACATAACAGATGGAATCATATCGATTAAGGAATTTCGACCCGTTGAAGGAATCTGTTACGACGTTTCTTATATAATTTTTCGAATGTCGCACTGGGACCACTTTTGCAAATTGAGATATTCGAGCTAATAGAGACATGATTTGCTACCCCACTGTGCTGTCTAGACCTCACCATTGATTTGATTAACTTGAGTATCTTCTCACCTACCCGAGTTATTTGATTACAAGCGTGTATGTCGGGAGACCTTAGTGCAGTCGAGAAATCCATAGAAGAGATCTTGATAGACATTATGGATGAGAAATTTATGTCTGTAGGAGTATAGGCCTCATCGACGGGAGGATTTCAAGAATCCCCCTTGACTAGATGTCGATCTGTTCCATCCCAAACTATGACAGAGAAGATAAGAAAGCATCGTGACGATATGGAAAATGTAAAGTAGACTCGTCAATCTTTCCCGACTATATCCTGCCCTTGGCTTGCGCGGTTAGTCATGATAGTGTCCTGAGAGATTTCAAGTACACATGCATCATTATATACCTCCCAAAAGGGATACGTGTAGTGGGACCACATCTGGGACCGATCCTAGCTCTAAAGATAAGTGATTTTAACCTCGATGATAGGAATAATTATGCAATGCTCACACCAAATCGCTACCTGATGAAAACGACTGGGAAGAAGCCTAAGATAGTTCCCCAATCGTGGATCAAGGAGATAGCGAGGTCAACTATATTAAACATCATGAAGATCCCACACTTTGGTAGACATCAGGAGGTTAATGTGTGCATTAAACTCCTCCTGTCGTGATTCCATGAAGGGTACTTGTGGTTGGATAGGCGCATCACTGTGGATCTGACATTGATCCACCTCATTACTAGATTAAGAATGCAGGGACCAGTCCCTTAGAAATTCTACCCTGGGAAAATGTCAAATCGCTCCTTGGTGCAGCGCATCAAGGAGGCATATGGAAATGTGGAGAAGGGGAAGCGAGGCTACAAGGTAGCCTCCATTCAGGATGGTGTAGTGCACCTAGCATGATTCATAGTCAACCTTTCAGGGAAGTACGTTGAAGGGATGCAGATGAACTGGGCGAGATACCTCATCAACGAGTTGGAGAAGGACTGCAGCGAAGCACATGACCAAGGCTATGAGTTCCACTTTAGTTGGCTGTTGATAATAATAACATTTTTCTCTAGCAAGATGACAGAGGGAGTGACATTCCCTGAAGTCGAGCCATCAGAACCATTGGCCGCGAGGTTCACCACCTTGTGGTATTCAAGCAATATGGCTTTATCTACATTAATACGTGCAAGGATGAAAGTAAATAGGAGTTGTAGTCCTATTATAATTTGACTAAGGAATATCTGGAAGAGATCACTAAAGAATGTCCAACTAAATTCCTTGTACCGGCTAGAGATGTAGAACTGTTCGACCCTAACCTCATAAGAATTTCTGTGGTTACCCGAACGGAGTATGATGGACCAAGCAACACTAAGAAAAATAAGAAGGAGGAAGTGTAGAACATAGACAGTGAATAGAAGGACAACGCATAAGAGGAAACTGCGCTTGACTCACTTGGCAGAGGAGGAGGCGAAGAAGTAAACCAAGAAGAGGAAGGGGAAGAAGAAAAGAAAGAAAAGGGTGAAGTAACACTGCCAAAGGATCCCCTAACATAGGCAGAGACATCAAAGAAAAGTAAGGTTTCTTCGAAGAAACCCTCAGCATGGAAGAAATCCTGAGCCAACAAGCCCAAGCCACAGAATGTGCTCACAGTGGATGATGTTGACCTCATCATCACAGTTGTAGAATATTCTTTAGAGGGTATCTTGTAGCGACATGAAGCAAAGAAGGAGACGATGTATGAAAAAATCAAGGTGAAGTTGAAGGGGGTACAACAAGTCATCTACTGGAGCCGTGTAGTGTCTATTGCACCATCGTCAACAGAGAATGTAGAATTGGGGTATGAGCCCACACAATTGTGAAGGTTAGCAGATGCGACAGAGGCTTGCCTTTGTCAAGTCTAGGAAGAAAAGGAGCAGGCCACAGAGGCCTTGAAGAAAGAAAAGGTAGAAGCCCTAGAAAAACTTCAAGTTGCACAACAAAAAAAAGATGACCTTCAGGCGAAGTTCTAAGTGGACAAAGAGGAAATCCAGAAAGAGAAAGATCAGTTGTTCATAGAGTATATTGGGATTAGAGAGGTAGTGAATAGAGCATTAAGCTTTTTGCTAGGCTTGGCACAGATGGAATAAGAGACAACTGAGAGCCAAGTCGGGAAGCTCGTTGAAGCCATTTAACAACTTCAAGCAAGAGTAGTAGAGATATAACTTCAAGTAGTGCCTAGCACTCCACAGGAAGTACGAGATAAAAGGGAAGAAAATGCCCGGAGCACAGTAGAAAGAATCACAGCGTTGGCCGTAAGAATGAAATAAACTGAGTGATCGAAGTGTGTAGACCTACGAGTTCTTTGCAGAAGACCCAGAGCTGAGGAGACTAGAAGAACAACTCCAGGAGGCAAAGCAACAGGCTTCCACCATGCAAGTGCAGCTGAAACTGCTTACAACAGTGGAGAAGATGGAAAGGTTGCAGTAGCAATGCGCAGTTTAACAGAAGGTCACTTCCATCTAGAGCAGAGTGATGGAGGTGACACAGAGACTCCAGCCGGTGCAGGATGAATCTTGCACACATTTTGAAGAGCTCGAGGGACAAGGATCATAGTTGGAACAGGTGGTCGCAATAGTAGAACAATGTCTAGAGGGGCCTTTCATCGAGAAAGTACTTCAAGAGTTCGCCGAGTAGAAGGCTCTAGCGAAGCAGCAAGTTGAGGCAGCTCGAGCTAAGCTCGAGGTCTTCGAAGCAGTGTTGCCCAGATCATAGTGACTCGGGATGAGTCACAGGTGAGTGTTGGGGGCCTGTTGTCCCTTGACCAATTTTTGAGAGAACCTTGGTCGTGTTTGAGAATTTTTGAGACTTTGACAGGCTGGTTGAAGATGGAGCGCCCAAGCGAAGTGGAGATCACGGGATATCGCCCTTCTTTGTGGGATTTTTTGTCTTTTAGGGTTTATGTAACGGGTATGGGATGTCGGTCCATGAGTTTACCCATGTTTAGGCCCTTTTTGTAATTTATAAATAAGTATCTAAGTGAGGTAAGAAGTAGTTCTGATCATCTTTGTGCAAGAACCTGTGAGGGTTGCTAAGTGTGAATAGTTGTGAATGCTTTGTGCATAATGTATGTGAGACTTGTAAATCTAAGTGCAAGTGGTTGTAGTTGGCTTTGTGCCTTGACCTAATCTGGGGAAGGAGGATCTGGCGAGGTGCGGGCAGATATTCTGTCCTTTGCTGAGTTGGATCTGTGGCTTGGTGCATGTAAGAAGATTGGAAGAAGCTAATAAAGAAGAAGAAGAGTTGGTGGATGTAGCCCCACACTAGGGTGAGCCATGTATATCCTGTGTTATTTTGCTTTGTTTTATGTGTTAATGATGGTTATGTTTATATTTTCTTAGTGCACTATTTTGGATACATGATAGGTAGATCCATTAGTGCTTAGTGCTTGATACATGAATAAATGCTAGATCTGCTCTGATGCTATGTGTTGAATTCTTAGATGTGTTTCATATTGATTAATACTGTGTTGATCTACAATTAAGGTTAATCTGTGATGTGAATAAGAATCATAACTAAATGCATCCAATTGGCTAAGTGCTCTGTTAAGTATCGTGATCACAGATCGGTGTCCCAACCAGGTTATAGACAGTTGAGTCCTGTAACCCCCCAACCTCTACCTCAAGTGAGACTTCATCTGCTTCGCAGGTGTTGCCGAAAGGGATAGTAGTTAGGGTTTTGTTGGTGCACTTTTGAATCATTGAACCCTAGGTCTTCCACTATGCCAACACTGGGTGTGTGTGTTAGAGTCAGACTAAGACCCGTCCTTTTGGATTGATAGCCCTGGCTCGGGGGTGACATGTTGTTGAGATTTGGAACATCATTGTCTGTGGTTGGGTGGAGCCTACGAAGTTTGCATCCAATTAGTGAAGGGTTAATTTAAAGATAAGTGCTTTATGTGTTTTCTATGAATTCATATTTTGATGCATATTTATCATCTCTGAAATATGTGTTTATAATGTGCATGCTTGTTGTTAATGCTGCACATAACCTGTTATTCATTTATTATATGGTTTAGCATGTTCTTGATTGTTGCATGTGCTAGTAACATGTTTCTTGATTAATTAAATATTGGTAGCAAAAAAATGAATGTTCCTAAGAAGACAAATTTAGGGGTACTCAGGTTGATGGGTATGTTATAGTTTGGTATTTAGAGTTTATTCCACAATTGACATGGCCCAGACTGGTGGTATGCGTATTTCACGGATTGGTATCCAAGAGAGGTTTAAAATGCTTAGGATGTATGGTCCAACTTGCAGGGTGTAATACTATTATGTTTGCAAAGGCTGATCTAGAAGGTTCTTGGGCGACCGAATGATGGTTCTTGAAATTATGCATTTTTGGGATATTGGAATAATTTGGAAAATTTTCCATTCGATGATGTCATCATGACATGGAGGCCACATGGAGGGTGACATGGTGGTGATGACATGGACTGATACAGTGGAAATTCCATGGTGGCGAGTGATAGGCCCTAGTGGCAGGGTGGTAGACCACCATGGTAGTGAAATCGACATAGTGGTGGCCTGTTACCATTAGTGGTATCAATAGTTTGTTGAGTGGTTTTCAAAATTGGCATAAACCTCCGAAATAATTGTGGGAGTGCCACGTGTAACCTCGGTGGTATGGTGGTTTTAGGGGGGGTCAGGGTTCCATTAATGCCCAAATACTTCAACCTTTGAAAATTAACCATAATATTTGATCGATCTTAATTCTCCATCATTAGATCTGGGGTGCGAATAGGTTTCACACCAAAAGTAATGGTGGGGGATGGGACCCGCTAGTGACATGGGACACTATAGTAGTGGCATGTGACATCCAATATGGGTGGGTCCTATATTTGTTAATATTTATTTTAATTATATATTAAGCATTAAAGAAGAAAGGTAAAGGTAAGGTAAGGTAAATGTAAGATAAGGTAAAGGTAAGGTAGGGTAAGAGAGAGAAGAGAGGATGACGAGGAAAATCCAGGTGGTTGGAGGGGTGACATGGCATCCCCTCAGGGTTCCATGTGGACCCATGTTGCAACATCAAAATCCATTTCGACGAATTCAACATGTATCTCTTATTTTATACCATTGATAAAGCATTCCTGAAAAAAAGTTGCAGACATGCCTTTGGTGGGTATGATGAGTTTCTCAAAAGTGAAGACAAACTCTTTGAATTTACTAGATTATTTAAGCTTGGTTAGTCATCCCAAATAATAAGTGTCTATTTCAAAGCATTCATAGAGGTTTGAGACAAATTGTGTCCAAGCAATATAACCCTTACGAGATTTCTTATGGAATTGCAACCATTTTTAACATTCAATATCTAAATTATATAAAAGACCCACATGAAGTTTCATTAAGTCATATGTGATGCCATGTAGAGAAAAAAATGTTCCATTTGAGTGATCTATCCCATGGGGTTAGATTCATAATCTTTGTTGATATCCACTTTATGGATTGTATGCCACATTTGTGTCATAGGTTCATGAACAAGTGGGGTAGAGTGAGGCCCTACGGGATTGGATGATTGGTTTCCTTCCTTTTGGGATGGCTAGTCTTGCTACTCAAAACTTGCAGATTAAGTTTGCAATGCCATGAATTTGGAAGTGACTCTATGATTTGTAGGATCTTTTAATGACTATGGTTGAGTTTTAATTTTGCATGCGTTAATTAACCATTTGAGAAAACTTAGTGAAAGAATGAGGAAAGAAGAGGAATTATGACAGCCATATACACATATGCAGATCTGAAATGAAATAATAGACAACAAACCATAACACGCAGATTGATAACGGAGTTCGACACAACTTTGCCTATGTCTTCGGGGCTTTGTCTCTGTTGGGGAGGCTTCTTTATTTCTGTTGAAGAGCTCAAAAATACATCGCTGCAATGCCAAATGGATACAAGACTAATCTGGTCATGTTCTTCCAGATCTCAAGAACCCTGCAAAGAAAAGGGCACGCAAAACGGACGTCCAGACCTCCCAGAAATGGCCCGATAGCATCTACTCCTCAATAGCTTCCCTGCATAAAAATGGATTTGGCTTGGCTTCCCTTCAGCATAAATCTGCTCTGACTACTGCTCATGGCCTCAAATAGGCCTGGTTTATATAGATTTGAAGTTGGTTGCTCATCTCCAACTTGCTGCCAAAATTTGGGCTCCAAAAATGCCCAATATCTCCCAAAAATGGAGAAAATCCATAAAAATCAGGCATTATATCAATAAAAATACACCAAACTATAGAAAAAACCCACTTTTGAATTAAAATTGGGGATAAGCCCCTAGGCCTTGGGCATGCGCCCCCTAAACTCGGTCGTATGTGTGGTTGATATGGCCACGCGCCCATGCGCTGGCCCCTTCCCATACGCTCCAGCTCCTGGTTTTGTGGGCTAGCATATATCCACGGGCCATAACAACTACCCGTGCCCCAACTGCTAGCTAAAACTTTGGTCGTATGTGCCTATCCATTGGACCGCGCCCTTAGCGTGCGCCTACCCCAAGGTTCCAGTTCCCAAATAAAAGGCGGAAAGGGTGCTAAATTCGTGTGCTAGTGGTTATGAACATATGCCCATGCCTAGGGTTTATGTGTACTATGTGACCACGGGCTGGGGCTTAGCCCCCAGCCCCCTCCTTTATGCACCATATTACAATACCATGCAATATTTTTTATAATGTGGGTTTTATAACATAAACAATAATTTGGCGCATTGGTAAAGGACCATTTCTTAAGGTGTTGGGCCTGGTGGTGATCGTGGGTTCAAAACCCATGGACCCCAATTTTTTTTTTTGAAACATGCCACTTCAACTGATGACTGGGTGCCACGTGGCTACCCATGACTGGGCCACATGGCATCTCCCCATTCGACAGATTAATGCCACTTGTCAACTATTGACTGGTCCAGTTGCCTGCCACATGTCTTCCCTGTCAATGAACCTGCCCAATCACCACCAGCCAGAGAGTGCCATGTCATCTACTGCATAGTCATCATGCTAATGTCATGCTGACATCAGCATTGACTTTTTGACCAGTTGACCTTTGACTTTTTACCCGTTTGGGCTTTCGATCAGAATGCGATAACTTTTGTATACGGAGCCTGTTTGACGAAGTAAATATACCACCAGAATCAGGAAGACGAGACGTACGCAATGGCGCTGGTTTCATCACATTCCAATCACTTTCATTTTTGAGCATTTTTCAAGCCATGTCAGGCTTCTGGATCCGATTTCTGATCACACCTCCCCACAAAAAGACCTTTTGGTCCCCAAAAGGTTACTGACCAGTCAACAAGCTCAGGATAGGCCACCCGGCTTGTCTGCTGTCTCTGAACTCTGTCCTTTGCACCTGTCTCATCAAGATCAACTGTAACACAATCATGACAACTGACAATATATTGTTAGCCATTTGAACCCTGTTACATCTTACTGAAGCCACTATCATCCATGTAGAAAACATTGCTAATGACAGCATCAAAAAGATGACTGCAACTGAGCTAATATACTTGAAGTATTTTCACTACATGAGCTTATCTTGAAGCAACTTATGATTGATTTTCCATTCAACAACCATGTCTTGTTCTTGCTTAAGATCAATTACTTCATTTGAAACAATTATTGGTTTGTTGCTAGCTTGCACTGCCTTCTTTAATTTTTCCATTGTTTGAAGTGTTTTATTTGCTTTAACATGATGAGCATGAACCACATAATCTTGACCTGCTTTAGTGAATTGATATTGATTCTTTGCCCTGTAGAAGATTGCCTTACGATCATATAAATATGGGCTACCTAAGACCATTCCACATTCTCTTAACAACACTACATCACATGTTACTTCGTCCACATACTTAGATGAAATTGCAAATTTGATTGTGCACTGCTTTGTTATGTGCATCTGATGATGATTGCTTATCCATTTAAGTGTGTAAGGCTTATGATGAGTTTGTGTTTTTAACCCCAATTGCTTAACCAATTCTTCTGAGATTAGATTAGCTTGAGATCCACTGTCGATTAATGTGTCTATCTTAGTGTGTCACATGATTACCCTTATATGAAACAACTTGTTTCTACAATCAATGTCTTCACCAAATTTACCTGTCATACCAACCAATGAGATCTTTGACTCATCACCTGAATCCAATCCCAAGTCTATGGGTTTTGATGTCGTTGCCACTGTTTGCGCTCCCTTCTTTTCTTTGAACCACTTTGGCCTCTTCTCAGGATGCAACTACCAATATTTGTCCTCATCATGTCCCTCTTTCTTGCAATGCTTGCAAGAGGGCTTTCCTTCCTTCTTTGTCACTGCATTTTCATTCTTGCCATGCATTTTCCTCTTGTCCTCTTTCCTTGAAGACGATGATTCCTCTGACACACTTGCTTTCCCTGCTTCAATATACGTAGCTTGAACAGAAACCTCATCAAGGTTAGTGGGTCCAAACATGAAAACAATGTTTCTAATATGAGCAGGTAAACCTCCTATATACTTCATAAGAGTTTCTTGTGTTTGCAAAGGGATGTCTAACATTAATGCCATCTTTCGAAATCCATCGGTGTATTCTTGCACTGTTTGTCCTTTTCTTAGTTTTAAAGATTGCCATTCAATTATTGATTTTTATTTATAACCCAAAGGATAGAATTGTTTCCTAAGTGCAGAAATGAAACTCTTCCATGATGGAAATACATAACCCACATTTTGTGTTCCTTTTTGCAGCTTGCTTTGCCACCAGATGAGAGATGTACCTGCAAGTCTCAAAGATGCCAACTTGATTTGTGTGACCTCATCCTTGATCTGTTGCACACTGTAGTATACCTCCATCTGCCTGATCCAGTTATCAAGTTTTTCTGCATTTACTTCACCATCATATATGGGCAACTCAAATTTTACATCAAGTTTTAACAATGGTATTTCATGTTTATTCTTATGAACATTTTTCTTCTCATTAGATTTAGAACTTGAACTTGAAGAAGAAGGAGAAGAAGGAGGTGTTGATGGAGGTGAAAGAGGAATATGAGGATGGTCTTCTTCCTCTTCACTTTTGCTTTTTGAAGATCCACCCAAAACTGGTCGCTTCCATTCCAAGTAATCTTCGTACAAAACTTTCACCATCTTCAACATAGCATGGAATGTTTTCCGGAACTCTTTCTCATCTTGAGAAATCCATTCTTCCGATGCCATCTTCTCGCTGTGAGAAGCTCTCTTTCTCAATCCAATTAATGGATTCTCTGCAACAAGCTTGCCTTCACCACACTGTAGCTTTTCCCTGGTTAACATGCAAAACTCAAATCCAAACGTCAACTAGCTTTGATACCACTTGATCCATAGGATCTTTTAATGACTATGGTTGAGTTTTAATTTTGCATGCGTTAATTAACCATTTGAAAAAACTTAGTGAAAGAATGAGGAAAGAAGAGGAATTATGACAGCCATATACACATATGCAGATCTGAAATGAAATAATAGATAGCAAACCATAACACGCAGATTGATAACAGAGTTCGGCACAACTTTGCCTACGTCTCCGGGCCTTTGTTTTTGTGGGGGAGGCTTCTTTATTACTGTTCAAGAGCTCAAAAATACATCGTTGCAATGCCAAATGGCTACAAGATTGATCTGGTCATGTTCTTCCAGATCTCAAGAACCCTGCAAAGAAAAGGGCACGAAAAACGGACATCCATAGCTCCTAGAAATGGGCCGACAGCGTCTACTCCTCAATAGCTTCCCTGCATAAAAATGGCTTTGGCTTGGCTTCCCTTCAGCATAAATCTTCTCTGACTACTGCTCATGGCCTCAAACAGGCCTGGTTTATATAGATTTGTAGTTGGTTTCTCATCTCCAACTTCCTCCCAAAATTTGGGCTCCAAAAATGCCCAATATCTCCCAAAAATGGAGGAAATCCATAAAAATCAGGCATTATATCAATAAAAATCCACCAAACTATAGCAAAAACCCACTTTTGAATTAAAATTGGGGATAAGCCCCTAGGCCCTGGGCACGCACCCCCTAAACTGGATCGTATGGGTGGTCCATATGGCCACACGCCCATGCGCTGGCCCCTTCCCATATGCTCCAGCTCCTGGTTCTGTGGGCTAGCATATATCCACGAGCCATAACAACTACCCATGCCCCAACTGCTGGCTAAAACTTTGGTCGTATGCGCCTATCCATTGGACCGCGCCCTTAGGGTGCACCTACCCCAAGGTTCCAGCTCCCAAATAAAAGGCGGAAAGGGTACTAAATTCACGTGCTGGTGGTTATGAACATATGCCCACGCCTGGGTTTTATGTGTACTATGTGACCACGGGCTGGGGCTTAGCCCCCAAACCTCTCCTTTATGCGCCATATTACAATACCATGCAATATTTTTTATAATGTGGGTTTTATAACATAAACAATAATTTGGCGCATTGGTAAAGGACCATTTCTTAAGGTGTTGGGCCTGGTGGTGGTCGTGGGTTCAAAACCCATGGACCCCAAAACATTTTTTGAAACATGTCACTTCAACTGATGACTGGGTGCCACGTGGCTGCCCATGACTGGGCCATGTGGCATCTCCCCATTCGACAAATTAATGCCACTTGTCAACTATTGACTGGTCCAGTTGCCTGCCACATGTCTGCCCTATCAACGAACCTGCCCAATCACCAGCAACCAGAGAGTACCATGTCATCTACTGCACAGTCAGCATGCTGATGTCATACTGACATTAGCATTGACTTTTTGACCAGTTGACCTTTGACTTTTTACTTGTTTGGGCTTCTGATCAAAATGTGATAACTTTCGCATACGGAGCCCGTTTGACGAAGTAAATATACCACCGAAATCAGGAAGACGAGACAGACGCAATGGCACTGGTTTCATTGCATTCTGAGAACTTTCATTTTTGAGCATTTTTCAAGCCCTGTCAGGCTTCTGGATCCGATTTCGGATCACTCTAGTTTGGCGAGATTGTCATTGATGGAATCAAGATTTTGGTAGGTAGAGGATTGGTTTCTCATCTATAAAATGACATCGATATTCCATTGGAATAGTTCATCAAAATAGATATTGAATTTACCAAGATCAATTGCAGAAATGGAAGATTACAACAATAATAGGAAATAAAAGAACCATATTACCACAAAATATTATACCTTTATTGATGAGAGAAATGTTCCCTTTCCTCTTTGAGGGGGAAACCTCCAATGAGTAGAGCTCCAATCACATTATACTTCATAAGACATCTCATTACATTGCTTCTACTTCTTTACATAGTTCTATTTGCCTCCTAGGAACATTCTAGAGAAGGAATTTTTCAGCAGGTGAAACATTTTAGTCAACTTTCATACAATTATTGCTTTCACGCTACTACAAGGGCCTTCTTTACTATATATGGCCTCCATACATAGTAACCTATTGTTGATGTTTGAATCCGTGAGGACCAAAATGCCAACCTCATGAGGATACAAGTCGTCCTTCTTTTTTATAGAGGTGGTACTCATCTCTGTTTTATGATATTGTTTGAATTCTAAATTTCCAAAATGATATAGGACTTTGAGAAAGTCCACTATTATATTAAAAAAACAATTCCAGAAAATAAAAATGTTTTATTTTAAAGAGAATTCTCGAGAGATGACCAGGAACCTCATACATCACACATTTGAAAACATAAGCAAAATTTCCTCACATCCATCCTAGCTAAAGTAAAGATTTATAATCACACATAAAAATAAAAGAAGATGATCCATACACATAAGAGAACTTTAATAGAGTAGACACATGTGGAGCTCAAAGGAAGAAAATGATAGATCAATCTCAAATATTTTATACTAAAAAACTTAGAGTTATAAAACGCTGTAAAAACTGATCCTGATTTAGTTCTCTTGGGATTTCTGAAAAAATATTAAAGTCTATTACAAATCTTTGAAATTAAAATGCATTTGTCCACAAGACTGGGATTGGGGCTCTCACGGACCATAAAATTAAACATAAACAAGAAGAAAACTATGGAGAGAAAATGATGTTAATAGGTAGAGTAGCTGATCCAAAATGGATCTAGGAAGGCCAAAATTTCAAAGTTCTTAGAATCGGATGAAACCAACTCCATTGCGTAGGGCTCAACATGCCGATTTAGACCACATATTTTTTTTTTCTGAAAATGGACAACGTATGTGAAAGTTATTGCATTCTAAAATTTTCTCCAAACAGACAAAAGACGTCAAAGTCAAAGTCAAGAGGTCAAAGTCAACAATATGACTGATGATGTCAACATGACATGTGGCAGCCTCTGAGCATGACACATGTCAGGTGGTTTCGACATTTTTGGGTGCTAATGTGGCGATGATGTGGACTGTACAGACTGACACGTGGCAGTTCGTACGATGACGTGGCAGCCCATACAGATGACAAGTGGTAGGTTTATGTTGGCTGACATGGCTGTACGATGACATGGAAGCCCGTATGGATGACACGTGGTGGGTTTTGGTTGGCTGACGTGGTTTTAAGGATGACACGTGGCAGTTGACTAGGCAGGCTGACGTGGATCGAGCCAATGACAAGGTGACATGTGGCCCAATGAGGAGGCACCACGTGGAACTTTCTGGAAGGTCAAAGAGTTTTGGTGGTTTCCACCAAATTTGGCGGTTACCACCAAATATGGTGGGAATCCTCCAAATATAGCGAAATCCCGCTAAGTTTGGCTAACTGCCACTAAATTTGGTGGAGTCTGGATTATTTAGTCGGGGACAACAATCGAGAAAAATAGTTTTTTGGCACGTAGTTTGAGACTGTACGGATGTAACAGGGTGCAACATTGGGATTTGTGCCAAGGGGAGGTCCCGAGGGCTTGTTCATAAGTAGTTCGACTTTACACTCAAAAGTTGCAGAATTTCGAGGGGAGTCTGAAGATGGCTTCTATTTTTGCATATGAGGAGTCAAACATAAAATTGCCTCTATATCCCAAGATGTCGAGCCAAGAATAGTCGAGTTCATGCTCAAAAGTATCAGAATTACATGTTGCAGCCATTGGTGATGTTTGTTTCTGTCTAGAAGTTGAAAATATGAAAGGTGGTTTCATGTGCTATTATGTAAGAATTTCTTGGTATTGTTTTTAAGCATTAAAGATTAATAAGAAGCCTCCCATTGAAGACAAAAGCCCGAAGACGTAGGAAAATTTGTGCCAAATTCCGTTAACAATATTTGGTGTTATGGTTTTTTGTTTTTGATGTTTATTTTCTATTCTGCATTCTTTATGATGGCTACAACATTCTTTCACTAAAATCTTCTTCTTCTCTTAATTCCTAAATGGTAAATCAACTCATGCATCAACTTAACCATAGTCTTTACAATATGAATTTCAGATCAAGTGGTATCAAAGCAGGTTGGCAATTGGTTGTTTGAGTTTGCATGATTACCATGGAAAATCTAAGTCATGGTGATGGAGAGATTGTAGAAGGAGATCTAGAGATTGGATCAAGAAAGAGGACATCTCAAAGTGAGAAGATGGCATCAGAAGAAGGAATTTCTCAAAATGAAAGAGAGTTTCAAAGAACTTTCTTTGCCATGTCGGATATGGTAAAAGTATTGTATGACGATTAATTGGAACGGAAGAGACTAGTTCAAGGGGAATATTCAAGGCAAGACAAAAGTGAAGAAGGAGAGGACCCTCCAAAATCTCCTCCTTCACCTCCTTCATCTCCATCATCTTCTTCTTCTTCAAGTGAAAGTTCAGATACTACTTCTTCAAGAAAACATTCTCATAAACATAAGTCTAATATGCCATTACTTAAACTCGATGTAAAATTTGTTTTACCTATGTATGATGGCAAAGTTAATGCTAAGAAACCTTATAACTAGGTTAGACAGATGTAGGTATATTGTAATGTGCAACAAATCAAATATGAGGCAACAAAAATAAGAATGGCATCACTTTGTCTTGAAGGCAAAACTCTCATTTGGTGGCATAGTAAGATGCAACATGGAACTCAACAAGTTGGTAAGATTTTTCCATCATGGAAAGATTTTGTTTCCACACTTGGAAAAAAATTCTATCCTTTGGGGTATAAGGAAAAGGATTCAATTGAATGGAAAAGTCTTAAGTTAAGAAAAGGACAGTCAGTGTAGGAATACATAGATGAATTTTGTAAGATGGCTTTGATTTTAGATGTTCCATTGACTACATAAAAAACTCTTGTGAAGTATATATGAGTTTTTCCTGCTTATATTCGTAATACTGTATTCATGTTTGGACCTACTAATCTTGATGAGGTTTTTGTCCAAGCAACACATATTGAAGTAGGGAAAAATGGTGTTGGTGTATTAGGGGAATCATATTCAAAGAAAGATGGAAAAGGAAAAGGGAATGGGAAGAAAGAAAATTCAGTGATAGTAAAGGAAGATAATCTCTCTTGCAAGTATTTAAAGAAAGAAGGGGACGATGATGAGCATTGTTGGAAATTGCAGCCAGAGAAGAGGCCAAAGTGCTTCAAGGAGAGGAAAGGGAGGCAACAAGTTGCAACAACAACACGACCAACAGACTTGGGATCAGATTCAATTGATGAGTCTAATATTACAACAATTGGTTTGACATGTAAAATTGGTGATGGTTTTGATTCAAGAAGTAAGTTGTTTCATATAAGGGTCATAATGAAACATAATAAGATCGATACATTGATAGATAGTGGATCTCAATCTAACTTAATTTCAGAAGAAGTGGTTAAGAAATTGGGATTAAACACTAAGATGCATCACAAACCCTATTCAGTTAATTGGATAAGAAAAGATCACAAATTTCCCATAACAAAGAAATGTATCATAAGATTTGCAATTACATCTAAGTATGTGGATGAAGTAATATGTGGTGTGGTTCCACTAGAAACATGTGGAATGGTCTTAGGTAGACCTTATTTGTATGATCACAAAGAAATATTCTACAGGGAACATAATCAATATCACTTAACTAAATATGGGACATAATATGTTGTACATGCTCATCATATTAAAGTAGATCAATCTCTTCTAACAATGGAACAATTAAAGAAGGCAACTTATGGAAGGAATAAACCTATAATTGTGCCAAGTAAAGTAGTTGATCTTAAGCATGAACATGAGATGGTTGTAGGATGGGAGTTCAATTGTACTTTGCTTAAAGATAAGTTAATGTCGTGCAAGCTAGTCAAACATATTGGTTCAATTTCAGTCATATTTATGATATTATCACTGCTAATGTTTTCTACATCGATGGTAGTGGATTCAATAAGATGTGAACGAGTTCAAATGGATAAAAATATGATTTCATTTGTGATGGTTATTCTGCAATTAATTATGATGCGACATGTTCACATGACAGAGTTTAAAGACAAAGGACAAGTGGGGAGGCCTATCCCACATTTGATGACTGGTTAATACCCTTTTGGAGGACCAAAATGTCTTAGTGGGGAGGAATGATCCAAAATAGATCCAGGAAGGCCAAAATTTAAAAGTTCTTGGAATCATATGAAACCATCTCCATTACATAGGGCTCGTCCTGCTGATTTCATCCATATATTTTTTTTTTCTGAAAATGGACACCGTATGCGAAAGTTGTCACATTTTGAACTATTTTCCCAAACATGCAAAAAAGTCAAACTCAAAGTCAAAGTTAATAGGTCAAAGTCAAATGATGATGTCAACAGTATGGATAATGATGTCAACATGATGTCATGATGACATCAACATGACACATGGAAACCTATGATCGTGACACGTGTTAGGTGGATTTGACATTTTTTGGTGTTGATGTGGCAATGACGTGGACTGTACAAACTGACATGTAGCAGTTCGTATGGTGACATGGAATCCCATATAGATGACACGTGGCAGGTTTTGGTTGGCTCACATCGTCGTATGATGATGTGGCAACCCGTATGGATGACATGTAGGTTTTGGTTGGCTGACGTGATCGTACGATGACATGGAAACCCGTACATATGACACATGGTAGGTTTTTGGGTGGCTCACGTGGCTGTATAAATGACACATGGTATCTGACTGGGAAAGTTGACGTGGCTCAGGCCAATGATGAGGTGACATGTGGCCTAATGAGGAGGAACCATGTGGCACCTTCTGGAAGGTCAAAGAGGTTTGTCATTTTTTGCCAAATCTGGCAGTTACCACCAAATTTGGCGGGAATCCTCCAAATCTAGAGAAATCTCGCTAAGTTTGGCTATCTGTCGCTAAATTTGGTAAAGCATGGGTTATTTAGCTGGGCACAAAAATCGAGAAAAAAATATTTTTTTGGCACGTAGTTTGAAACTGTACGGATCTGACAAGGTGCAACATTGGGATTCGGGTCGAGGGGAGGTCCCGAGGGCCTGTTCAGAAGTAGTTCGACTTTATACTCAAAATTTGTAGAATTTCAAGGAGAGTCTGAATATGGCTTCTAGTTTTTCATATGAGTAGATGAACAAAAAAGTGCCTCCAGATCCCAAGATGTCGAGCCAACCATAACCGAGTTCATAATCAAAAGTATCATAATTACCTGTTGTTGCCATTGGTGATGTCTGTTTCTATCTAGAAGTTGCAGATATGAAAGGTCATTTCAAGAGATGTTATGTAAGGATTTCTTGGTATTTGTTTTAGGCATTAAGGATTAATAAGAATCTTCCCACTGAAGACAAAGACCCGAAGACGTAGGAAAATTTGTGCCGAACCCCATTAACAATCTTTGGCATTATGGTTTGTTGTTCTTGATGTTTAATTTATGTTTTGCATTATTTATGATGGCTACAACATTCATTCACTAAAATATTTTTCTTATCTTGATTCCTAAATGGTAAATCAACTCATGCATAAAATTAACCATAGTCTTTAAAAGATCAATTTCGGATCAGTAGCAAGACATGGAAGGAAGACAGGAAGAAGTGATCAGATTTCATTTAAACCTTTCTAGTCAAAGAAGCAGAGTAAATGGATGAAAAACTGATAAGGAAATAAAAATGTGATCATCATAAACTTACTATGATGTTATCTCTCGCCTTTCGTTTGCTTGTTGTTGTCCTTTTATTTTCGTCGTTGACTATTATAGGAACTATCTCAACTACTATTTCTTGGCTCTCTTTACTTAATTTATTGTTTTCCCTCTTAAACCAATCTTCAATGTAATTCCTCATTGGTGCAACATTTATTTCATGCCTAATTTTGATATTAAACAATTAAGCTTCTCTTAGGTCATGAGAAATGTTGTGGATTGCCTCCTCAATATCTTGATTTTTCATAGAATAATTAATAAGAAAATTATCTATCTCTTCCTTTCCATATTCAATTATGCCATTAAATTCTCAGCTGATAATCCCTTTAATCTCTCCACTTGTTCATAAAATTGCTTTCTTTTCATAAACATTGAATCGAAAATTAATTTAGGATCTTTCACCTCATTAGTGATTCCTCCTAAATATATCTCTGTGAGCCTTCTTAATAATTCTTCTCTTTTCACTATGGATTCATTGCATGCTTCAACAATGTGTCTCAAATTCTTGATCTTTTCTTTCCAATAGGAATTCAACAGTTTTATCCGACTTGGAGAAGGAATATCTTATTCTCTCCTTTTCAATTTTTTCATGTTTGAGACCTTTATCCCAAATGGTAAAACAATATTTGTGTAAAATCCTTCTTCATTCTTAAAATCTACTTGGAGATACTCATGAAATCCATGTGCCCTTGAACCAAAAGAAACAATACTTTTTGATACTTACTAGGCCTCTATTATCAATGGCAGTCTCTTTTTAATGTTTTTCTCAACATAATTTTAGAACGTTGTGAGATAAATTGAAGATCCATTTAACTTGATACCAGGTGTAGTTGGTTTAATCATTGTAAAAGGATTGGCCAGGATTGGAAGAGGCATCAAGGAAGTCTCCGATTCTTTGGTGTTCTCTTTTAATTTAGCATTCTCAACCTCTAGATCATCAATAGAGTCGTCAAGTGTGTCCCCAGTTTCCCTATGGATTTTAGAAATATGGGACGGTCACATATATTTGAGGTCGACCTCTGAGCGATCCTTTCCTTTTTTATTTTTCTGGTCAATTCTTTCTACAATAAGATTTTTTGATTCTTTGTAAAAAACAACGCTTTGAAAAGTGAAGGATTATTCTTCACTAAAGGTCTCATTCCCAATAAATTCTAGTAAAGAATCTTGTTGAGCAATATGCTCCTTCTGTTCTATTGCAGGAAATATTTTTTCAATGTCTACTTCTAGTTCCATATCATCCAAGAAAAAACTTTGGATGTCATTTTCTATAAGATTGATTTCTTCCTCTTGCACTGAGTTGTTTCTCTTCTTTCTCATGGGAAACTTGTGCAAACTTTCAATTTTTATAGAGGGATGATTCTTCTCTCCCCCTCCACTGAAACTACTGTTGACAATATTTTTAATTGGGTGGGTCGTTGGAGCACTGCTCCTGGAGGTAGTATTATTGGGAGTGACAACAGGAGATTGAGCACTTCTTTCACTGGGGATTTTCCCCTTTTTCTTGTAAAGATCATTACTGCTAAGTAATGTTTATAAAACACCAACATTATGTACATGAGCGATTTGTATGTTAGCTTATTCTTCTTCTTCATTCAAGACACTTTAAATGAAAGAGTTATTGAACCCTACTAATAGCATATGTCCAACAAAGATTTCGTTCAGATCAAAACCTTTGATCTTTTCAACATATTTTAAAGTCACATTGTTAAAATGATTTTCAAATTTATCAATTTTATTTATATTTCTGAAAACGAACTCTCAAATATTCCATGGTAGGGGAATAAACTGCTTTTTCTTTTTTTATGGAAAAATTGCAACCATAAATTATATTTCCTTTCCACCTCCGTAATAAAGAATTTATCGGGTACATAATATGGGAAAAAAGAAGGATTTTCTTTTGAGAAAAATATCCTTATGATACTGTGATTATCCATTTTCTCTATTGTCCCCCTTTTCTCTAGAAAATTGGTAGCTTGAAAAAATATACTTGGAGTGTTTTCACCCAACAAAATCTTTTTGAAGACTGAATCAAAATCATTATAAACTTCATTGAAAAACAAAGGGGTTTTATGCCTCCACAATGCCTGATACCAAAAGGTAACGAGATCTGTTTCACAATTTACCCTTTTACTGATGGTTAAGTTTGGGAATTAGAAACAATGCACAATAGAAAATATCAAATAAGAGGTGATAAAAAAATTTCTATCTTTTTTGTAGTGTGACAATTGGGAAGAGATTTCGATATAAATGAGCTTTCCCCAATAAAAACTGGCCTATTCATGAACTGTCAAATACAAAATATATAAAATCATCCGAGATATAGAAGTAGTATTTTCTTGACCTTTTACTCTAGTGAATAGCCATGCAATTTCTCGATAGGGATTTTTTAGAGATTCAATAGGGATTCTTTTTATGTGTGTTGTGACATATGCAATATTCTCCAAATATTTTGGCAGGAGGTCAAGCCTATTGTTATATTTTTTAAATAATTCTCTGCAATCTTCACCTTTGAAAATAAGAGTCGGATCTGATAGCTTTAACATCTTGTGGAAGACTTGAGGTGAAAGATAAATCAGAGAATGACCCTGGAGATGTATGATTCTTTGATTTGGTACATACTTTTCCACACACCATGAAATGATTTCCTTACAATATAAAACATGAGGAACACATCCAACACGAGAAAATCTAGATGTCCAAATTACATTCCCATCTTTCTGTGCAGTAGGAGGGGAGGAATAATACCAATATTCTCTTGACCACTGTAAGTTTTGATCTTCGTGGCCAAAAATATTCAGAGTGTCACCACAAAACTGTTGTCTAGATGATGTTGCCATAGGTTGGAAAAAATATTTCTTCAATTGGATAATGATCTCAAAAAAATATTTTCAAAAAGACAATGATATTTTAATCCCTTGGCAAATGAATATTAAATGAGATTTTAATGAATAATTCCTCAATCCTTTCACCATTAATGATGATATTTTCGGGGCATGAAAGATAGTTGTTAGAATTAAAAAATACTTTAATGTGTATTAGGAAAAGCACCAAAATGGCAGGGATGGGTGTGAGAGAATTTAAGTGTAGGATTTTTTGTGAACCCGCCAACCCGCTGTTGTAGAGATGATCAAAATTATACTAAGTGTAGAGGAACAATCAGTCATAATCGCATGCATGAAATATGAAATACTTTGGACCCCGACACTAGCAACAAGGCTGAAGTTCAAGTGATGGTCGAAAGGTAGATCACAAAACTTAAAGTGCAAAGTGAGGATCACGGAAAAAGGAAAGTGAATGTTTGAACCCGCGAACCTGCGAAATTGAAGAAAACGTTAAGTGTTGAGACTGACTTATGAAATGAGTAAGTGGGTGGAAATGATGGCCCGTGAACCTGCAAACTAAAATATGGTTAAGTATAGTAACTAGAAAGGGAGAAAAGAAGGGATACAAAGGAAATGGGAATAAGGGGAAGTATATAAGGGGGAAAATAAATGAAGTAAATAAGCGGGGAAAATAGAATGTGGAAGGAAAACATGGAATCCCAAAATGGTCTCAACAACTGGCTCGAAATGTGGGTTGATAACCCCCTGCAGGTTGTCAAGAATCCAAAATCTTCATCACCAGATGCTTCTATCTTTTGGGATATGGAGTCAAATAGTAAAGATGTATAAAATAAATTAAAAACTATGTACAATGAGATGAGAAAATTTCAGGTGAAGAAAATTTTCAAATGTTTCCCATTAACATGCAACATTAACATTTTCCCTTTCATATATTTGAGCATATAAGCATTAAAACCCATAATGTTTTCAATGATATATGGTCCAACCCATAGTACTTCAAATTTTGTGTGCATTGATGGTTTCTCTTTATCTTTGTTCCAAAGTAACACCAATTCACCCTTTTGAAAATTATTTATGGTTGCGCTCTGATCAAAATGTTTTTTGATACCTTGTTGTCTCTAAGAAGTTCTATACAAAGGTTCACTTTGTTCTTCCTGCAATTTCAATAATTGATTCATTCTCTTTTGTATAAGCGTGCTATCTTCTGCATCCTCTGTATTAACTACATAAGTCAAGGAATTTAACTTGAGGCTGATTGACATTTTTTCTTCTTTCCCATAAACCAACATATACAGAGACATCCGAGTACTATCTTTCATATTCATTCTGCTTTCACATAGAGCATCTGTCAATTTCAAATGCCAATTCTTTTGGTTCTTATCAATATTTTTCTTCAATATTTGAACGAGTGTCTTATTGGTGGATTATTGTTATAGGTGAATCCTCCTGTGGAAAAGTAGATTCCCTCTTGGTCTCTAGACTCTTAACGCCAAAACAGAAAAGTTCTTAACATGGACATTGACATCCTTTTAGATTTAATCAAGCTAATATATGAAGGCGAAGAAGAAAGATATGTACCTTATTAACGACGTTTTTCCTTGCAAAGTCCAGGCTGAGCTTCGATCTTGAGCTCCCTAATAGGTCCTGTAAAACAAACAAAGATACAATGGACTTCCTACTCTACTGAGATTAGCTCAAATATAGATCCATCTACTGCAGACAAACTCATGTGGAACAAGCATAAGTTTGAAAGAAACAGGCCAAGCATTGATGTATTGATAAGAAAAAGTAAAACTACTTACAATCCTTTGGATGAAGGGGCAACAACTTCTTCCAGTTCTCCTTAACCAACCCCTTTGCTTAATTAATATACACTGATTGCTTTGATAACATCTCCAATATTTTTTGTTAATAACACTTATAGGATCATAATTTTGGTATCAATCTCTAGTCTCCACTTCTCCTTTCACCATGAGGAGGCCTCCTTATATAACCTTGGAGAGGCCCAACCACTTAAGAGATCTTTGGGATAAGTTGAGGATTCTTCTCCTTCAGTTGAGGATCTTCCCTAAGATCATGCCTTGACCTTCTATTCTAATCCAACCACCTTCAAAAATTGAGGGGATTCTTCCTTGTTTTAGCTCAACAAACCAAAAACTCGCTCAGAAAAGGTAGTGCTCCCCCAAAAGGGTGCACAGAGTGCTCAAATGATCCCCCAAAGAGGCCCAGGGAGTGAAAGCACTCCCTAACAGTGGGTAGGGGAGCGCTCCTCTACAAAATCCATTTTTGAGTGGTTTTTCTAGTGGCAAAAGGCTTGTACTCCTTGTCAACTGATTTCTCTTTTTCAAAACTAGTCTTTAAGGTGTCTTAAGTGTCCTTAGGATGTCATTAGAGGCACAACATAGGAAATATGGGTATGATGTTTGTGACACTTGCACCACTTGTGGTCAATATGCGACACTTGCGGAAAATATACGACACTTACAACACTATTGAAGTGAGTAATTTTGATATGTAACAGATTGCCCCCCAAAGTGCGAAGTTAGAAGATGATGATGACTAAAGTACTTTGTAGAATTTTTCGAGCAAGGGTATGGATGCAGAGATACTGGAAAAAGATTCACACAACCATCAAACAAATATTATGACATGTTTCAAACCCAAGGCAGGCATACCTATGCTTGAGTAATAAATATTTTTTAGGTATGGCCGTCATAAAATACACTGTGGATCCATAATTATATTGACAAAATGGTATAGCCACTGAAGATACAATGTGGATCTATACTCCTATGACCTGAATTGATCGTAGCCACAAATAATACACAGTGGATCCATGAGATGACAAGACATAGCCATGACCAATACAAAGTGGATCTATGTAACAATATATGTGTCATAGTTCAAAAGAACTCCTTTACAACTTGGGAAAAGTATACATAAGAGTGAAAACTCAACCTAGGGTATTCTTACCGATCCCGATGTAGTACGAATCTAACCATGTGAATAGATGTACTGATGTCAAACATGGTAGAAACCACTTGATTACCAGTCAATGAGATAAACTATTAACAAGCGCAAGGGAGATCACCATTGATGTTAATGATTCCCAAGGTACTCTAGTACATTCCGATGAATGTGGATAGATGAGATGAAGTCAAGCACCCATGGATTCATTCGATCAGAGGTCAATGATGTAAACCCATTGTCAGACACAAGGAGGCCTACCACTGAGGCATGCAGGTCCCAAGGTACTAACTGGTTTCTAATTCTGGTTCCTAGATAATATGTTGAAGTCGACAGGAACAGACTCATCGAGGGAGGGCCTTGATGTATCCCCCATCAATGACATGAAACTAACAAAGAGATGTAATTGGTAGATCAAATGAACATGGACTAACATGGGTATTGAAATAGGATATTTGTGGTGGCTAACTCTCGAGGCAAATACTTCCCTTGAACACTGAGGCACATCAGTAGAAACGTGACATGGACCAAAACTTGATAATGTAGTGGATGTTGTGAATTTCTTCAAGTGACCCAAAGGAGTAAAGTAAACTTAGAGGTTTGGCTCAGTACAAAGGTTTAGTGGATTAAAATGTGTGCAAAGACAAAGTGTCGTGTTCAAGGGCAACCGTAAGAGTTACTGGTAGTGTTCTAAAAAACTTCTTGGCTTGCTTCTTTCAATTTCCCCCCATCCAAAGAGACGAGTACCTCTTTTTAATTTAACGAGCTCGAGGAGGGTAACACATGCTTGATATGACTCACCTTTGGTAAGTCCCTCTTCCTTTGTTTAACGAACTCGAAGAAGTAAGGGTTTGGTCCCATATGGGCCCTTCAATGTATGATTTATTAATGAGTCCAGAGAAGGTAAACTCGGTGGTTTTTCATATTTAGATAGTCTGAAAAAAACTTAAAGACGACTCCAATGTTTTCCTTTTTCATAATGTTAGTCTCACGAGGCCGAAAAAGAGATAAATTATCACTCGAAAGACGCCCTTTCAAACCTTTTAACGAGTGGTAAAGGAAGCAAGATTGCTCAACAATATTTTAATGTTTAGAGAGTCTGAACAGATCTTAAAGACAACTCCAAGGGGTTCCTTTTTCATATATCCATGCGAATTCGAAAAAGTGATAAAAGTCTACTCGGTTACATTCTCACATTTTTCGAGCACGAGAAAGAACAGAGACTAAGCTGGGTATGCCCCCAGCTTGAAAGCTAGTGGATTAACTCCAGAATGATCATCAAAGGCTGGAGACATTCCCTTTAAGATTTAATTCATTCACCGACTTTGAGGTTGTCACCAATTTCTCTACTAGAGGGAGAAAAACGATAAGAGTGGATGAAAAGAAGGTTCAAGAGAGGTGACTGTTTAATTTTTTAATGAGATTGACACAGAAAAAGAACTATGCTCAGGGCTCCAGGTTCAATCCCCATATTGTTGTTTCATTTTTTAACGAGCTTGCTACAGAGAGGAAAACTATGCTCAAAGCTTCTATTTCATTTTTTAACGAGCTTGCTAAAGATAAAATAAAACTATGCTCGTGACCTCTGTTTCATTTTTTAACGAGCTTGCCACAGAGAGGAGAAACTATGCTCGTGGACTCTCCTTGATCATGGATTCCAAGAGAATAATGCTCTGGAAGGACACCATGTCAAGGGACAAAACTTGGTCATGGCTTCCAAGAGATCTTCACTGGATGGAAGAAAATCACTCAGTAAGGAATACATGTTGAGGGTTGCGACAGGGGTAAGGAGATCAGGCTCCATTATCCCTACCAAAGAGATCACCATGTCAACTACCGGATCCAAATTGTCGGAAGTTGAAGTCATGGGAGACAATGGAAAATCAACATCAGGAGGGAAGATAAAGTGTATATCTCCTCAAATTTATTCACGAGGGGGAAGAAAACAAGGTCGATGCTGGTTATCATCCCAAGGTACCTCATCAATGCTTAACATTTCCCTAATAGATTCATTAGAAAGAAAAATTGGGGAAATGTAGTCGATCGCAGACGATAAGGAGTTGAATCATGATGGCATTGAGTAATTGTCGGGTGCCAATAGATGTTGGTCACCCAAATAGGGAGAAGCAGATTGGAAAACAATGTATGATGATTCACCTGGACTAAGTGGCATGGTGTCACCTAGTGCTGGAATATTGGTTGTTGTCATTGATGTCAACCCTAGTCATGGGTTTTGGACTACAAGATTGATAAAGGTATTTGGACATGAAGGAAAATACACATGAATATAAAACACCCATGAATGGATAGTATACATCAAGTTGTTTTCAGTGGTATGTGGCACGTCACGTGGATCGTCATGGTTGAGGAGAAATGAATTTTTGAAGATGACAAAGTGAATTTAAGAAGGAAGTACATGTAGGCCCTGAAGATAATTAAAGAAAAGAATTACAAAATAAGAAAGTGTCAGGTCGGCCCTGTTAGCAACAATTTTTGTCTTGGGCACAAAAGTACCCAGGTTTGCAGGTTGCACGGAAAGCGCCCAAGCGCAGCAAAGAAGAATTTCTTTTCTGGTTACAAGTCAAGCGAGCGGGTGAAGTTTTGTTGTCAGCAGCCGAGATCCATCTATAAAGCTGATCGACGGTCACCAGAATTTCGGGGCTGCCAAGTTGCCCAAGATTTAGCACAAAAGATAGCACCCATAGTTCAAGATAGATCTGGGTCATCCGATCCAGTTGGGACAGGTGGCAGCCAGTTAGCATTGCGGGGATCGGTGTTTTGAGAGACAAGGGACCTCCCATTCATTTTGGCTGAAATTGCCGATCGGCGAAATGCCAAGGGCACCTTTGGAGCCGAGCCCACAGTCCCAGCACCAGGTCACGTCAAGCGAGCCTAGGAATGAAGGCAACCCCGTTTTAAATAAAAAATTATACCTCAGCCATTCATCTCAAGGACACGTGGCACACATCTGTACCATGTCAACATTCGAGAGTTCGAGGGGTAAGCACTCCTTGTCATTTCACATCTCGAAACCTCGAACCCTGAAGCGCCGGAAACACCCAGAATCAGGCCCATGGTTTTGGCACCTGGTAACAAAGGAGCAGACCTGGAGGAGGGGCGCTAACATTTATCATTTGGAAAGACAGGTCCCAAAGCACCGAGAGCGATATTAGCCATTCATCCCGGAGGAACACGTGGTGCGCGATTAGGTTCTTCACCTTTCGCCCATCGCGATTTTGAAGCACAAGGAGCAGCTTTTTCATATCCCCAAAGAACGAAGTGTCGAAGACGTCTCGGACCCAGGCCCGCAGTATTATCGAATTAGTTCGGGACCATCAGATCAGTGGGGGACGCATGGCGACCGTTAGGCCCTCCCAACATTTCGCCCATCGCGACTTTGAAGAGAAAATACCTACTCCTTCCTATCCACTAACCTCGAAATGCCGAAATAACCTTTGAATATAGGCGTAGTGTCACAACCCATGGTCACTTGAGGGAGTAGAAAGGGCTGTACAAAAGGGGCCAAAAACGCCAAGTTGAGTTTTAGAAGGGGGGCACTGTGTTCTCTAGATGCCGGTTCGATGTGATCTAAATCCCAATACTTGCTTGGAACGAATGAAGAAGAGAGAGGGTGGTTGAAACCTCGCCTCACTCATTAATTGAAAGGTATGGATGTTTCGACTGAATGTCTACCTGAGATGGTCCTATGTACTAGTTCTTTCCACAGAATCCATGTCGATTCCTCGACTCACCAGGGAAGCCTACGCACGCTAATTCAGCATTTAAGGGATCAACTATCCCCTGGCACGAGGCATGCAAAATTAAGGCAGCGTGTGACAAAGGAGTTGTTGGCAGACAATTCAATTTTTTTTATTGTCCT
This sequence comes from Picea mariana, assembly GCA_032191745.1. Classification (NCBI taxonomy): domain Eukaryota; kingdom Viridiplantae; phylum Streptophyta; class Pinopsida; order Pinales; family Pinaceae; genus Picea; species Picea mariana. The sequence continues at coordinate 422,294 of JASDQU010100079.1, forward strand.
ATAAGCAGCATACACCTATGTCTTCCGAACTTCAAATTTTCGTCGCATTTTTCAAATAGATGATATTTTCATTTCTTACGACACTTACAAATTTGTTTCCATTAAGTTTTCACGATTGTAAGCGTGAAAACTCCCCCATCGTTATTTGAACTTTCATGATCTTTTATCGATATTTTCTATGGCACTTACCCTTTGGTTTATCGTTATGTGGCTGAAAGGATTTTCAAACTATGCCTATTTGGACATTCTTATATTTGCATAACTTGATTTTATTAAACTTGTGAGGCATTGAGCATATAGATTTATATTTTTTATGACTTGCCTAGTCATTGAATTGAATAGGGGTCATGGTTTATTTTTGTTTTTATTTATATGATGTGATCCTTATGATAATCTTTTTATGGCTCTTGGCTTGTCAATTTTATGAGTATCGATTGGCACAATGGCTTAAAACTTTTGATTAAACATTTATACAATGGCGCATGGTTAACTTTTGGGTTTGATTTCATGTTGAATGACATTGGTTTGAAAAAATATAGTTAATGGCGCATTGGCATATCACTCACCGTTTGATTCTTTGGTTGGCAAACGATTGGTTTTGAACTATGCTATGATTGATTGAACAGATGTGGAATTCGCCGGTTGTACTTTTCCATAACTATTGTGCATGGCGGTGAATAACTCCACCACCCTCGCATGCGCACATTAATGCGTTCCCCCTTTGATTGTTCATTGCTGTTAGACCAAATGACTCTGCTCCTGTGCATTGGTAAATTCGAACCAAACCCTTACCATGTGCTTGCACCATGGCCCCTGTCGTCCGAGCTGAACCCAATGGGAGCCAGGTCCTATTGATGTTCGATAGTGCCCGCAGTGACCTCAAGGAAATTGGGTGGCTTTCATTTGTTCAAAAATTCGAGGGTTTTAACCTCTGCGTAGCTCGACAATTCGCTTTGACCTTTGATGGCTGTCGAGCCAAGGTCGGCGATGTTCAATTGGAAATTGATGAACAGTTTCTCAGTTTGGCTACGGGTTTGCCTGCCACTGGACAACGATGGTCCAAGAATTGCAAAGTAGAGGAGGTCCCATGGACACTGCTCTTCCAGTCACGAAAAATCACCTCCTGTGATAAAGGTTTGCCAGTAACGATGCTTAAACAACGTTGGCATGATTTATTGATGATAATCAAACAATTTATCACCTGCGAAGGTCGGTATGGGTTTGTTTTCTTACATCACCTTCGTTTGCTTATGGTTTTTATGGGGTATGAGCTCAATATGCCCTATTATTTACATAGAAGCCTGTTTAAAATGTCAAAGAAATACAAAAGGAACCAGGCTGATAGTAGCCTTTTTCATTATGGGCTAGTTAAGATTATTGTGGTCTACCATTTGAGTCTGCGTGGAGATTGTTGGAGAAGTTTCATGGCTCGCAATGGTTTTGAGGATTTGAACCCTCCACAGGTTGAAAAACCTATGGTGAGTGAGGACAAGGCTGTACCCCCAGTACCCTACAACATCCTGCTACCTAAACCCTTGCCCGAATCACCTATCGACCTACCCCAAACTATGACTAAGGGTGTTGAGACTGTTAAGCCTGTGGGAAAAAATCCCTAGGCATAATCCACTATAAATGCCAAAGGAAAAAATAATTCCCGTTTAATTTCGTGAATGGAAAGAAATAATCCAAAACCAATCCTAACCCTATTGTGTTGAGTGAGGACTCCGATTCGGAAGTAGAGCATTTCTTGGCTAGTGAATACCCCAATTCACAAGGTTTGTGTGCCGAACCCTCGTATGAATTTGTGTCAAACCTACCCCCTTGCCTACATGACAACCCTAACTATCCAGGCATTAAGCTGCCTTGTGAAGCCCCCGGTCATTTATCCAAACCCTCTTCTACTCTGTCTAAATATACAGTGCCACCCTGTGATCAATGCAGCTCGTGGTTAGAGAGATATTATCTTGATGTGCCGATTCTACAGTCAAGAATTCACTCTTTTGAGGACCAGGTTGTACTTCTTACCAGTCAAAAGGCTAAGCTGCAAGCCGCTGATAAGAAACAAAGGACGACAGGCTCCATCTTGTTTAAAAATGTGGAATCAGCCACAGCTGTCGTGAATTCTAAGTTGGCATAATTGAACAGCCTCTGCATCACACAGGTACATTTCGATATCACTTGTTTATGTAATGATTCGAATTTGGTTTCAAACAACTTCGTTCACAGCATTGTTTTTCTCTATCACATTGTATGCACTCTGTACATAGCTTTGCTTTGATTAATGGAAGTTTGTTTTCCCAGTTTAGCTTCGATTGGGTTGTCATCGATTTGATTGATCTTGGTGTGGATTTTATTTGTTTGATTTAGTTAAAGTGAATGCTCTGCTGTCAATTGAAGTCATTTGTATCTATTCTAGACATGAGCTGTTTTTCATATTTCAATTTTAAACACAATCACATTTCGATTCGATTTGGTTATAATGCATACACTATGCTTGGCAACAATTTTGATATGGTTAATTGTTATGGTTTTATGTCCCATATGACCTTCGAGCAACAGGAATACAATTCGGATTATTTCGATGTGATTCTGTACAAATTCACCCGAATCGTGAATAGATTCAATTCATAACAACTATGCTATAAACTCAGCCGGTTGATTCACATTGGTTTGCTATTAGTTCCACCATGTTATCAGTCGGATTCATATTGCAATGAATATGATGCTTGAATTTGATTCATAGAATGAGTTTGACTATATCCAGATTCACGATCTGTTTCTATATTAAACTCAATCGTGATTTGTTTTGATTATTTGCCCAGTTTGCAATTATAACTTCAGTTGATTCTATTAAGATTGTGTCTGTTGACTGTGCAAGGATCAATCACAAATTTGGTTGGGACGATGCTGTTACGTATGATTTCGTTTACACATAATCAAAACAATTTTTTCATCTGTGTATTCGATTAAACGATGTGAATCTTTTGCTATTTCATTATAGCTATAACGAGTGGAAAATGGTTGTGTTGGATTAGATCGTATCACATACGATATAACTCATTATTGATTTCAATTGGATATGAAACAGTCTTGTTACTGTTTGACCCAATTTTATGGTAACAGTAAAACATAGTGTTCTTACCCCTGTTTTCGATTGAATCACTTTTGATTATGTTTAATGTTGAAAGATAAAATCATTTGAAGCTTGAGTGATTCGTTTTAAATGATCATTGGAAGAAAATTGGTTTTAATTATTTTAAAAGATTTGATTTGATTTCGATTCTGATCCTGTGTGTTATTTTAGACTAGCTACAAAATCAGATGATTCTGTAGCTAAGTCTGTAAGATTAGATTTTTATTGTTTTGCTAATAAAATACCTTTCTAATTTGTTATTATTGGTCTATTGCAGATGAATTCGAAATTGCAGTGGATTTGATGAGCAGTTAGAGGATATTTGAGATATTTTACTTGCATTTTGATTTCCTAGTTTAGTTGATTTTGGGAATATCTTCCCAAATTATGTAAACAGTTTGATACTATCCACAGGGAGGTTTTACCCTATGGAGAAACTTATAAATACTTATTATTTTWGTAATAATCAAATCCTCATTTGTGGGAGAACAAGGATATGGAATTTTAATGCAAACTGAGACAAAATTTGATGTTCTGCTACAGCTTTAGCTTTTCATGATATCAATATTTTGTTTTATGTTTATGTGTATCTATTTGCATTTGGTTAATGATTACTTTAGCTATCTTAGTCTTTTGCAAATGATATGTTTCAATCAATATAATCCATATCTGAATTCTTCCAAGTGTTTAAAAAACATAGCAATTGCTTGATTCAGTTTGTGAATGACAGGTTTCTCTTCTACATAAGTTGGATTATTAAGTATAAGTTTTTGCATAACAGGTTTTCCTTATTGCAAAGATTTATAAATCATATAATTGTTATGATTTTTTATGTCTTGTTTGTCCTGTAAATAAACTTAAAGAGCAGCACAACCTATCGTTTACGAGAAGCTTCTAGATTATCCGGTGCGAGATTCCTTCCTCCGACCAGCTTTGAAGTCATCATACACAAGACGAATTGGGAGCGTTTCCAGGTCAGTTAGTTACTTGTTTGTTTACTGTTCTTATTAGTAGTTTAGTTCAGATATTAGTTTAGTTAGATTTATAGGTAGAATTAGTATATTAGATTGTTTAAATTTCAGTAAATATATTAGATCGTTTAATTTCAGTAAGTTTTGTTTCTTATTCATAAAATCATAAAATCATAAAATCAAAAAATATCTCTAGCTGTCTTAGGGCAGAAAGCAAATGATTTTTATAGGATTTATTCAAATCTGCAAGTTGTAGATAATGTATATTTGTGAATAAGTTGTAATTCAATTAGTAATTAGGCAGTTAATTAGTAGAGTTAGTGTAATAGTAATTAGTAGTTTGTATATAGAATAGTTAGAGTAGTTTATATTTAGTTTTAGTTTAATTTATTTAGTAGTTTGTTTTA
>JASDQU010100079.1:471476-491568 GCA_032191745.1 Picea mariana
GAATTGGTAATAAATAATCCATAATATAAGTGGTAGAGAAAATATTAATATATCCGATCTTAACAGAAGTGGTGGTCAGGGTCAACACATATGAACTTTGTGTTGAAATATCATCAAAACTGATAGAGAGATATGCAAGAGTGTACAGTGAGAACCTTGAAAAAGCATAACCCCTGATGCTTGCAACATTGTCTAAAAGATGGACAAATTATGTTTCTTTTTCCAAATATGTAAAATTAGTATATTACAATTTAATGAATACATATTCCTGTTATTATATATGGTTTTACACTTTATGAAAAAATTCGCCAAAACTTTACAAGGTTTTATGGTTCAATGAAATATTCGCTAAGATTTTACAAGAGTTTATAATTCAACGAAAGATTCGCCAAGATTTTACAAGATTATATAACTGACTAAAAGATTTGCCAAAAAATTATATATACATATTATATTATTGATAAAATAGCCTTCAATTTTTCCTATGTATCATGGGGATTCGCCCATTTATTATACATATAAATTTAGGGGGGTTTCTTAAAATCACCCCTGAGCAATACCAATTGGCTTCCATTCTGAATCATGGACTAATTTACCAATGTCTTCTACACGTTGCAATGGATGCTCAAACTAGACTCTGTGAATGGCCTTCTCGTTTTGCAGAATTTGGCTATTGTTTTTTATCATAACCCTCCATACAATGATCATTTTCTTGAGCCTTACTTTTCCCGAGGCCAAAAAGATTATTTTCTAGTTCCACGACATGGGTGAACATCCCGTGTAGATTAGGAGCCCTTCTTTCCATGAGAAAAAAGGAGAAATCTGGCATCAGGTTCATAGGGTCGAACTTTTACTGTCAAACTTTGATAAATCTTCATTTACTTATCTTCATGGAGTAGAACTCAATGAGGTAATAGTGATGTCTCTTCTTCTCTCCCCATTTATCCAAGAAAATATGATAGAAATCTATCTAGGAGGTAATTGAATCAGCTGCCAAATCTCTGAACCAACTCCTAACATCTCCCATCAAGGAATGACAAAATATCCTCATAAAAACATCATCATTCTCGATTTCTAAGTAATCAATGTAGTCTTGAAATGTTGTAATATTCTCTTATGGTGTAAATGCATCATCTCCATTGAACCTAGGAAGGTCTTTAGGATATTTTGCAGGCATGTCATGAAGGACGTCTAGTACAACAATTTTTGCAAGGGAAATAACATTTACCGTCACCCTTTTCACCCTCTTTAATTCTTTTCCCAGCTCTAATGTTTTCTGACATTCTTCCCCATAGACTTATACTGAAACAAATGTCTATTTTTTGTTCGCCGAGAAGACCCGCAAACACTTTTTGAAGCGTCGTTATTATAGCAAACTTGTCGCAACATCCTTCAAATGCAACATATTTATAGATTTTGTAACGTCGCAATTCCGACGTAAAAAAGTCCTAAGTGACCATTGGTATTTTGACTTGGTGAACATACTAAGGTGACCAGGGGAAAACCTAGTTTCCAAAACATCACAATTGCGACATATATCTTCACAAATGTGGCAAGAGAGACGTTCCAGTGGAAAACGTGGCAAGAGAGACATTCCAGTGGAAAACGTGGCAAGAGAGACATTAACGTGGCAAGAGAGATGTCAACGTGGAAAGACCAACGTTATCGGGCAACATGATTTTTTTTTTTTATAAATTTCCTCTATTTTGCGACAATATGGACAATTTTGTCCATAACGCCGCAAATAAAACGTCGGAATTTTTACAATATGTACTAGTGGAAAGAGAAGAATTTCTTCCCTGTCAAGGTATCCAGGACCTGATCGATGAAAGGTAATGGAAAATGATATTTTTGAGTAGCTTTGTTTAGTTCCCTGTAATCAACGCAGATTCGCCACTTCCCGTTTTTCTTTGGGATGATGACTAATGGGAAAACCCATCGACTATCTAAGATAGGGTATATAAAATCTACGTCCAACATCTTTTGTAGCTCTTCTTTAACAATATCTCTGAGGTGGGGGTTCAGTCTTCTTTGCAGTTGTCGGATAGGTCGGGAGTCTTTCTCAATATAAATGTGGTGTGTCCAGAGTTGTGGATCAATACCTTTCATATCAAAGTACTCTCAGGCAAAAGCTTGCTAGTATTTAGAGAGAGTTTGGATTAGATTTTGTTGTTGTTGCTCTTCTAGGTTGGCATTAATGTTCAGAGACTTCCCTGGTGCGATCTCAACGGATTTGTTGTTGTGAACAGCGGTAGTCAGAATTTGTTGTTCCATTAGATCTTCTAGAAGGTCTCCCTGTGCTTCACAATCTAGAACAGCTTGGAGCATCTGGCATGTTGGGTTACTTACAGTGGTTGGGTTGTTAATAAACCCACTGATTACATCATCTTCTAGCTGATTTTTGTGCTTGAGGGATTCTTCCATCGTTAGTGGGGTACGTAGATCCTTCTCAGGATATCATGGTGGTGGCAATTGCGAGTATACAATCATTGGACTAGGTTTGGTTGGGGGATATAAGATGAGATTCCTTATAACCCCTCCTCTAGAAATTGTCATTGTACCCGATCGACAACCTATGTACGCATCAGCTGTCGCGAGCCATGGTTTGCCCAATATCAATGGATGCCCTTCAAGTCCACTTTTTGGGTTGATGATGAGAAAATCTACGGGATATTCCCAAGAATCAACTGAAATGGCTATATCATGTAGTGTGCTGAGTGGTTTGACCACTGATCGATCGATCAATTGCAACATAATCGGGGTTGGGTCGAAAGAGTGAAGACCCAGGGCATTGCAGGTTTCCATAGTTAGAATATTGATGGTTGCCCCCAAATCAACTAGGGTATTTGGAAAGGAATAGCCCTGAATCTGCACTGTTACTATGGGGTTCCCCAAATCTACATATTTAACTGGTGTTTCTTTACCCAAAATTAGATCATATAAGGCTCCCACTACATGAACTGTTGATGATGAATTTTTTATTTTTCTGATGGGCTTCCTCCCACATAGCTCCTTGATTGTCTTTGCGTAGATCGGTATGTCTTGCAGGGCTTGCAGGAGTGGAATTTTGATGTATAAATTCTGGAGTTCCCCTACAATGTCGAAGTCAGGATAGACGGTGGGTTTCGCTATCATCAGTCTTTCGGGGAATGGAGGGGAGGGAATTGCATCCTTATCAGAGTCTTGTGATTCGACTGTGTTCCTCCCTTGCCTGATTTCTTATGTTATTACCAAAGTTGAGGGTGTTACTACTGGTTTTTTTTCATTCCCCTGTTCTTGGGGAACGTCATTTTGTTCAGGAGAGATAATGCACCCCAATCTTAACTGAAGTTCATTGCATCCTACTAAATTGATTTCCCCTTCTCCACTTTCCATAATCTGGATGAGCTGAGATAATCTGTTATTGGGATTCGGGTGGGGTTGGGCAGGTAATTGAGGGCACAATTGTGATTGGGGCAATGGGAGTGGAGTTTGTAACAGAGGTTGGGTTTGAGAGGTCATCCCCATAGGTTGGTTATTCATCCCCGTGGGGTGCTTCCAGTTCTAGTTCCAATTTGGGTTTTGGGCAGTCGAGTTAGGCCATTGTGGAGGGTAGGTATTATTCTAATTTTTCCAGGATGAGGTGGGGTATTGCGAATTTGACCAATTGGAACTTGTAGTTGGTTGATTTTTCTAGTTGGGGTTAGTGGCAGGCTGGTTTTTCCAAGTGGGGTTTACAAGTGGGTACTGTTGGGGTTTCTAGTTCTGATTAGTAAATGGTTGGCCATGCCATGTGTTTCCAACATTCTACTGTTGATTATATTGTCTAGGATTCTGCTATTGATTGTACTGTTCAGGAAAGAAAGAGGAAGAGTCCTGAAATGTATTTTGAGGTCAGGACTGCCACTGACGGCGCTGAGCCATCGGGTATAATGGTTCTATTTCCTCTTCTGCCTCTTTGAATACATCTTTCAATCCGAGGAGTGATGGGAATTCTTCTGTGTCATGATCCTTGGCGCAAATAGCACAGACCCGAACTATCTCCAAGGGGCATTCTCTTGGACCGTGTTTCTTTCTACACCTGTGGCAAAATATAGCCAAGGTTTGTTCTGCCTCTACCTTTTTCTATTTGGCCTGCAATACATCCAATTGTGTAGTCAAAGTGTTCAAAATATATGTTTTAAAGTTTTCTAAGAGATTACCGACTTCATCTCGCGTGACACCCCCGCTAGAGATATTGTTATTTCTTGTGAGGGACGTCTGCATTCCTGACCTGGTCTGTGTACTTCCTCGTGAGCACCTGATACACAATAAAACAATATCTTCATAAGTCTCCTGATAAATGTCACCTTTCCCCATTAAATTCAATGTTTCGACCCGTTCATCTTTCATACCCTTGATCAAAGTTGCTTTGAGTACTGGACCTGGTAATGTACCATAGGGTGATCTTTGCAAATTATAATGAAGTCTTTCGACATATTCTTCTAATGATTCATTTACTTTTGCAATCATTTGAAAGATTTCATCTTTTAGGTCTCTGGTTCTGCAATAATCCTGATATTTTAACAAGAAGGTTTGTTTCATCTGGTCCCATGAATTGATGGTTCCACCTCCCAATCCCATGAACCAGCGTAGGGCTGCTCCCTTCAAGGTAGAGGGGAATAGTTTTAATTTTGGGGGTTCATAGGTGTAATCATACCCTCTACATAGAACATCAAATTCAAATAGGAATGCATCCAGGTCTTCTGAAATCAATCCATGGAAGGTTGGTAGGTTTTGTAAGGGGATTGCTTTCATGGAGGCATTGGCAACTGGATCAACTATTGGATACTCCAGCATGGAGGTCTGAGGTTGTTGTTGATTTGCTTGTGCCATTTGATCGAAAATGTGCCAAAATTTTTCAGGAGGTTCTTGATCCAGGTATTCTATTTGAATTTGTTGATTATTTGGTCTTCCTAGGGTTTTGACTGTACTCCCTTTATCTGGGATTTCGGATATGCCTCCTTCTTTCGCAGGAGACTCGGGATTAGGTGGTGGTGGTGGGTATGCCTTGGCAACCCCGCTAGTTTCTCCTATTCCCTCCTCCAGATTATTAGAGCTTCCCTCTTCTAAGGGGTTGAGTGGTGGGAGATCTGTATTCTGAAAACTCTACTCAGTCCCTTCATATTTGCTATGAATCTCAGTGTGGGCCGTAGTTGGTGAAACTACTGCCTGAGGGATTCGGGTGGGTCCTTTCCTAGGTCCAACCGAAGCTTGAGATTCACCCTTTTTTATGATTTCGTCTATGAAAGTACTTCTTCCAGGGATCACTGAACCCTAGGTTTTGGTAATTTTTGGTGGGGTTTTTGGTTTTTCAAGATCTTTTTTTCTAGTCATACACACTTCACACAAAAACAGAAAAGATTTCAACAAAAGAAATCACCTACAAGCCTTTTAGGTGTCAATTGGAGGTAAGCATTGGCATAAGCATTTTACTTATTACCTACGTAGGTTCTTACCTTCCGTCTTCAATACCTGGTCCTCTAGAGACACAACCTATGCTACCTTTGACATTCTCCCCGGAAACGACGCCAAAATGTTGGGCTCTAAAGATGTCTCGAAAACAACCTTAGTTTAACATTAATTTATCAACTCGGAGATTCGTCTTTTATCTCAAGAATATCGGCAAAGTTTATGCAGGTAGCCTAAAATCATGTAGCTAAACCAAATCTGAGTTTATCAACAATCGAGTTCCTCAAACATTCACCAAAGATTCTAAGAATTAACTGGAATTGAAATCTGATTACTAAGATGTTTTGAAATGGAAAGAAACTAATTAATCTATTGAATTCACTTAACTAGAAAGCAGTAATTGAATCTAACTAAGGACTTGCAAAATTAACTATCAATTATGAATTCTAATTACTGGAAAGGAAATGACAAATTACTCTATCTGAGGAAAGAAAAGACAATTATAATCTAATCAGAAGGGACAACTAATGTAACTTTGTTGAAAGGAACAACTATTGTAGTTGCAACTGAAAGGAACAACTATTGTAGTTGCAACTGAAAGGAACAACTATTGTAACTTTAACCGGAAGGAACATTAATCGTAAATCTAAGGAAAAGGAATAGCACGGATGAAAATGTGAGGAACTGTCAAGCAATAACTCCATAAATGGAAATCATAACAGCAATCATTGATAACTAATCGAAATGTATGTCTTCTATATGCAATCAATCATAAAATCATTAACACACTTGTGCATTTATCTTTGGCTATTGTAAAAGAGATCTGAATCATAAAATGGAAACCAAACTTCAAACTGATACAATTACAGAACGAGACAGTAACTCCTTTGAACTAGGCCCTTGGTCTTCAAAAGTACTGCTACAAGAAACTCAGAGCATGGAAATGGTAAAAACACTCAAAACTTTCATTGATTCCATGGCTGGTAAAACATTTACAAAAACTGTTGTGTAGAACAATTCTGAATCTAATTACTCGAATGAGTTTTTTTCTTATGTTTTTCTGGATCTATTACCCTCTTATATATTACAATAGTTCAGGTACATCAAGCTATCTTGAGGATCGAAAGATCCTCGGGATTTCTTTACTATTATAAAATTACAATATAGAAAATGTATTATCTCCAAACTGCTTTGCGCCTAAAAAGTCTTCAACCTTTAATAGCTTGCGCATAGCCAAAATCTATTTGGTTATCTTTGGCAGTTATTTGTCCAATTCTGTAACAAAATCAAACCATTCCAATCGTAAATTAGAATCTTATTTAATAAAACTTTAATAAAAACCCTAAGAGACATACTAATCATATTCTTTCCTATCTATCCCTAACTATCTAAAGAATCAATCAAAATCATATCATAAACTGTGGGAAAAAGGAAGATATTTGTACATTTTTCATAACCCAACAACAATAACGCATGAATTGCAAGATCTGATATACTTTTTGACCTCCTGTCAAATTTTTGTCCAGTAGAAAAGTTTTTGCAGCATTGGCATTGTCTTTTCAACGTAGAAGTCTCCTGCCACCTGACTATAGGTGGGATTCACAGATGAGCTTCACTCACTCACTTGATGGAACACAGATATGGCCCAGACGACACATCAACTCATCCCAAAGATGGAAATTAGCGACAACTACATTTGTGCCCAACATTTCGTAGGTGGTGGCGAAGTTTGGGTCTGTCTCATAGGTCTGGGGCCATCCAAAGGTCTCATGGTCACAAGAGCCTAGCACCATGATGAGTGCCACAACTGGCGGTCTGTTGAGGAAATCAACGACGTGGTTGGTGCTTCTTTTTTTATACTCGATGTTGGGGTGGAATTGTTGCAAGTATGTGGACCACTTCTATTGGCAGTCATTCTACAATTTTCCTTGTGTCTTCATGAACCACAGTAGATTATGATCAGTGTGGATGACTATCTCATTCCCAAGAATGTAATGTCTCCACTTGCGGTAGGCTTACACAATGGAGTGCATTTATTTGTCGTAAGTAGGGTACTTAAAAAAAACATATGATAGTGTCTCACTATGAAAGGCCACGGGGTGGCCGTGCTGAGTGAGAACGACACCCAAAGCATAGTATGAAGCATCTGTCTTGATCTCAAAGGGATGTTGTAGGTCCAATAGTGAAAGTACTAGGGATGAGCACAAGCGCTACTTTAAATCATCAAACTCTTTTTGTTGGGACTGACCCCATACAAATTTCTCCTTACCACCACCCCTAGTTACTTGGATGAGGGCCCATGTAATATGGGATAATCCCAACACGAACGTGCAGTAGAAATTGACAAGGCCCAAGAAGCTCTGAAGCTCAGTGAGTGTGGTTGGGGATGGCCACTCATATATGACTTGAATCTTGGATGGATACACATGTACGCCATTCTGATCAATGATGTAGCCTAGGTAATGGAACCTATCCATGCCGAAGGAGCATTTTTCCAAGTTGGTGTATAGCTTGTTCTCCCATAGGATGTGAAAAACCTGTTGAATATGTTGCAAGTGTTTTTCCCAAGTCTTGTTGTAAATGAGGATGTTATCCAGACACACCACTACAAAATTATTGGTGAATGGTCGCAAGATATAGTCCATCATCCTCATGAGCGTGGCTGGAGCATTTTTCAAACCAAATGGCATGACCAACCATTCAAAAGTACCTTCCTTTGACTTGAAGGTGGTCTTCCATACATCTGTATGTTCTATCGGGACCTGGTGGTAGCTAGACTTCAGATCAATCTTAGTGAAGTATTTGGCCCCCATGAGCTTATCAAGGAGGTCGTCAATTCGGGGAATCAGGTACCGGTTTCTTACTATTATTTTATTCAGGGCCCGGTAATCAATGCAGAGTCATCAGGTTCCATCTTTCTTCTGTACCAACACGATTGGGCTCCCGCAAGGTGATGAGATGGGATAGATGTTCCCCTTGTGGAGAAATTATTGGATTTGCCACTTGATCTTCTTATTCTCTAATAAAGAGTGGCGGTAGACTATCCCATTGGGAAGCGATGCACCGAGGGTCAAATCGATGGGGTGCTTGACCGCAGAGGTACCTTGGTAGGTGAGGAGAAGATATCTTAGTATTCTTCCATGAATTTATCCACTTGCTTCTACTGTGTGGAGAGGTCGGCCATAGAGACCTTAGATGTGGCTGCGATCTCTCACTCATTCTGAGAGCGAATAATGAAGATGACAAACTTCCCCACCTGAGAGATGACCTTCCTACATTGTTTGGAAGAGATCAAGGAAATAACACTAGTTGGGACTGCCTCGAGTATCTTGTACAATTTCTTTTTCAAAGTAATAATAACACTACGAGGCCTAGAATCATATACAACATGAAGTTTCCATAAATATGGTTGGCTCAAAAGAAAACTACAAACTTAGAGAGGTGAAACATCACACAATAACTTGTCTTTGAAGGGATTGATTCTGTATGATAGACGGCATTGTTGGTTGACGCATATGTCGCTTCCTTGGCAGAGCCATCTAATGGTGTAGGGTTGCGGGTGGGGCATTTTCGGCAGGGTGAGTCGCTTGACAACCTTTGTTGAGATGAGGTTCTTCTGGCTACCGCTATCAACGATGAAGTGCAATGGGGTACCCTTCACCCACATCTATGAATGAAAAAGGCATTCTCCTTCCTCTGGCTTGTCTAGTTCACCGATATGGATCTTGGTGGTAGCAACTATAGCACTGGGTTCTGAGTCAATGATATCTATCCACCTTTCTGGTTCTGACTCAGATTCAAAACCCACATCTGATTCATAGGATTTCACCTCAGCCACCAGCAGTTGGTTTGAGCGGTAATCAACAAGGTTATGCCAGGGGCTCTTATGGAAGTCGCACCACTTCCTGATATCTTTCTTTGTTTGTGGCCTGGACTAGTTATACTGAGGTTGTCCGTATTTTCTCTGTCCTTTTTTCTGCGGGTTGGGGCCACCTTTTCCTAGCTTTTTTTTTTAGGGGTTCCCAGGCCCAAATTTCTGTGTATTTTGTTTGAGCTTCTGCTCGATTTTGATGGCATATCGGTAGGCCGCGCATAAGGATGAGATGTACAAAATCTCCATTTTTTCCTATATGTATATATGCATACCATCATGATACTTGAGCACTATATGTCACTCAAAATCATTGATACCCATCTTGGTGTGCAAGGTATGGAATATATTTGTGAACTCGGGCACTACTTGGTCTCTTTCCTTCCGTAGTGTGGTCCATTTTGTGTACAGGTCGTCATAACTTCCAACAGGGTAGAATTGTTCCTTAATAGCATCCCTGAAGGGCTCCCAAATGACCATGACTATAAATAATGAGGTTCATCTATTTCTTTTTTCTCACAGAAAGTTTCCCACCAATATTTGACATGGGGAAAGGCTTTGAGGAGTGCAAAAGTAATATTTTCTCTATTTGAGAAGTTATGGACAGAGAAATACCCTTCTAGCATATTCAACCATTTGTCTATAGCATATGAATCTATATGACCTTCAAATATAGGAATATCATAGTTGATTTGTACCTTGAAGGGGGAAGCACCTCCATTTGAGGAAGATGCGTTGCCTGTTGATAGCCACCGAAGGATTTGCACAAAACTATCCATCATCTCATTCATATTTTATGTGATGGCTTCCTCGGGCAACATTTTGAAGGGATCTCTTGTCCTTTCGTCTTTATTTTCTCCCACCATGAGAGGTCGTTTGGGCGTGTGAGATCTTTTTTCCTAAAGAGAAACGAGCTCGAGACCCAATTCTTTGTTCCTTGACCTCATCGGGGACATGCATTAAGAACGACAAGGAGCAGACCTCTCTGATACCACTGATCTGGATTTTATGAGTAGAACGAAATGAATACAAATTATTATCAAAATATGCTTAACACATAATAACAGATATACAATAAAACTAGTTTCTATTCAATAAGGAAATAAGATGAAACTCTAAAATGCAGCGGAAAACAAGCTTGTTAGAATGGTGGTGGCTTATCTCTGAGAAGAGATTTGAAGGCTACGCTCATTCACAAGAAGATGATTAAAATGAGGCTCTAAAGGAATTTTTACATTAAACATGAATGTCAAAAACCTTAGACATCCAAAAACCTAACCCTAGGAGATGAAGCACCAAAAGTCATGTGGGCCCCGTTTGGGTAAGTTAGTACATCAACTTTCCGGGGTCGTATCTTTTGCATACAATCTTTGTTTTAGGTGCATGATAGCCCGTTGAAAAATTCTATCCGAGGAATACACATGTTTCCATCATACTCTAACTCCAGCTATAGTCTAACTGTGGCAAGCCATTAAAACATTGTTTAGGGCCTCAAAACGGCCCCGTGAGTCAGGGACTTGAAAACTAGGAAAAACCTACCAAAGTGGAAAACTACCAAAATGAGCCAGTTGGAATCTGTGGGAAGCCACCGAAATCCATCTAGATCATGTGCCCTTTCTTCCTCTTCTCCATCTCACCTTTCTTGTTTTCCTCCCAATCCTTTTGGAAATTTGGTCTTCCTCTATGCTAATCATAAAGGCATTTGTATTTGCTTATTTCTTCCTATAATGTCTTGGGATCATCATATTATATCTTATCACTATATATTGAAGGTATCACACTCAGGAACCTTTGAATATTGACGTGCTCATCCTTGATGAAGTCGACATATCTCAGCAACTCTAAGAATCTTCTCTCATACTCATACATGGTCATGCTCTCAATATTGATTTCAAAGAACTCCTTCATATTCCTATAATAATAACACTTTGACAATTATTTATTCTAAAAATTATTTTTGAATTGCCTCCAAACAATCTTATTCTCATCAATGTTCTTTACTTGCATGAGCTGGTCCCACCACATTGATGCATTCCCCTTGAGCTGGTAAATTGCAATTCTATCTTTTTCCTATGAGGAATAATTGTGCAATTGGAAATACTTCTTACTCTCCAACAACGAGGCCTCTGCATCCTCATATTTCATGTGCTCTCCATCAAAGGTAGGAGGTTGATCTTTCTCATCTCCCCTTGTAGTTCATCCGCTCCAAAACTCCTCCTATGCTTTCTGATAGGAGATAAACTTGGATTACTTCCTTCCCTTCTAACTAAGTGTCTTGGTGGGTGATGATGATATATACCAACACTTCTATATTCTTCCTTTTTTGCATGGGATCAGTGATCCTTTGAATTACTTGAATCTGTCTCCTTATCCACTTTATTTTCTGTCATGTCCAAGTTCTACAACAACTTGATGATGAATTCATTATATTTCTCCTGGGATTTCATAAGCTTCTCGTTATCATCTTTATAGCTCAGTACATCTATTTGTAGACTCGTTATCATCTCTACCAAATTTATTCTCTCCTCTTTGCCTTCTCCATGGCCATTTTATTTTTTCCCTGCATTACCCATGTTGACATACAACCCCTTGACTTCATCTTCATGGCTATAAGTTCTTTGTGCATATTCCATGTTTCCAGTCTCTTTGACGATCCTGCTCTAATTTATTTGTGCCCTTAATTTTGTGATCCAGGTGGATATCAATGGCCACCCACCTATTCCACTGGTTCGAAATAGAATTTTTCACCTTGGCTATTTTTCTATAGTTTTTTGGGTCCTGAACTTCCAGGGCCATTTTGAGGCCTTAAACAATATTTGTTTGTCATTTGGGGAACCAAGTGATATCCTAAGGCTCTTTCCTAGGCCTGGTTGAAATTCTTTCCTCTTGACTAGACCTTTCCAACGAGCTATCATGTGCCCCAAACTAAGATCGTATGCAAAAGTTATGCCCTCGGGAAGTTGACGTATCAACTACCCCCATGGAGGCCTGCAAACCTTTTGACGTTTCATCTTCCGGGGTTAGGTTTTTGGATTTTATTTATGTTAAAAAGGACTTTGGAGCCTAATTATAAACATCATATTCTTACAAATGAGCGTAGTTGTCACATCTCTTCTCAAAGATAAGCTGCCACCATTCTAGCGAGTTCATTCACTCTGTATTTTTACGGTTTCTGTACATTTGTTTTAGTAATAAAAATTGTGCATTATTGTATCTCCATGTTTCTTGCAATATTTATCTTTATTTCATTGATATATCTTCACCTTCATTTCGTTCTCAAAATAATCCGGATTAGTGGTATCAAATTAGGCTTATCCTTTTAATTTCTAAGTCCATGTCCCTAACGAGGTCAGGGTATAGAGAGTTGGGTCTCGAGCTAGTTTATCTTGATGAAAACCATCCTAAGCGGCTTCCCATGGTGGAAGAAAATAAAGACGAAGAAGTAGGATATTTTATTTATTTGTTGCTTGAGGAAGCCCTCATATGACAAAGGGATGAAATGATGGAGAATTTTTCCCAAATCCTTAGATGACTTCCGACAACAACAGGTGCATCTTCATCAAGAAACCACTTTGGAAGAACCGCCCCTTTCATCGTACAAGTTAAGTTTGATATCCGGTGTTTGAAGGTCAAATAGATGCATATGCTTTAGAAAAGTGGTTAAATTTGCTAGAAGGTTATTTCTCTATCCACAAATTTTCAAATAAAGAAAAGATCACCTTTGCATTCCTTAAGGCTATCCCCCATGTCAAATATTGGTGGGAAACTTACTAGGAGAAAAATTACACACATGAGTATGGAATTCTTGAGGCTGAACCCACTTGGGATTTTTTTATGGATGTCATCAAGGGACAATATTACCCTATTGGAAACTATGAAAACCAATACATGAGATGGACCACACTACATCAAGAGAGGGGCCAAATAGTGTCAGAGTTCACAAATGCCTTCCATACCTTGCGCACCAAGATGGGCATCAAAGAATTTTGCAACATTTGGTTCTAAAATACCGCATGGCTCTACACAGGTACATCCAAAAAAAAATGGATTTTCTGGATATATCATCATTGGGAGTCGCTTATAGATATGATGTCAAAATCGAGCAAAAATTTAAGAAACAGAACAAGCGAGACTTCGGGTCTTCAAATCCACAACAACCAAAGTATGGTAAAGGCTAACCTAACTCACAAAGCATCCAAACTCAAGACAACAATTCCAAGTCACGCGAAAAGAAGGGTAATGGGAAGATGAAGGACATTGGGATGTGGTGCGACTTCCACAAAATACCTTGGCACAACACCGATGAATGTCGCTCAAAATAGTCATTGGTGGACGATCTCAAAGAAACAGAACCGAGACCCGACTTAGAATATGACTCAGAAAATAATAAAAGGAGACATATCATTGATGCATAACCCATTGCTACTGTCACAACAACAAAAGTCCAACTAGAAGAACCAAAGGATCCTGAGGAGGGGGAGTGCCTCTTCCATTCACAGATGTGGGTGAACGGGACCCCGCTACATTTTATTGTTGATAGTGGAATCCAGAAAAACCTCATCTGAGTAGAGGTAATCAAGTAGCTATATTTTCTGACAACACCACACACCCAACCATACAACATCGGGTGGCTTCTCTAGGGTTAGGATCTTCATGTCAACCAGTACTGTCGCCTATCCTACGACATCAAGCCCTTCAAGGATGAGTATTGTGTGATGTTTCCACACTGGAAGTATATGATGTCCATTTAGGCCAACCATATATTTTGTAGTGCCATGTTGTTTATGAGTCTTGACCATGTAGTTTCATTATTACTCTGGAGGGCCAACTCTATAGGATACTAGAGGTAGTTCTGACTATTGTCCTAGAAAAACAGTGTACCAAAGTAATTTATCATACTGCAAAGTTTAGCCTCTTCACGATCCAGTCAAAAGGTGAACAAAAGGGCACTGCAACTGTTGTTGCCTCGGTCCAAGACCCGTCTATCCAATAGAATCAGATTAATAATATTGTAGAAGTGCGCAAATATATTCTTGCTTCACCTATGGGGGTGCCTCCACACTGCCCAGTCAAGAAAAATTATAACAGATCCCTTCATAATCTTCATGTTCCATCTTCACTGAAATATTCCTCTCACACTCAAGTAGATCATGAAACTATATTGGTTGAATGTATGTAACCCTTCCAACAACATGTTCATGACAACCTTCAACAAACTAAGCAGGACAACTTCTTCAACAAGGAAAGTAGCTCACCAAGGCTCAGATTCAACAGAATCTTACCTGGGAACTTGTCGCAATGGAAACCAAGGGGGGAGGAATGATCCATAAGGACATCAGTTTCCACCCACCTATTCCATTGGCTCAAAATACAATTTTCCACCTTGGTAGAGTTTCTACGGTTTTTCAGGTCATGAACTTCTAGGGTCGTTTTGAGGCCCTAAATGATTTTTTTTTACATTTAGGCGCCCCAAGTGATAGCTTATGGCACTTTCCTAGTCCTGGTACAAATGTGTTACTCTTGTTTATACCTTTCCAATGAGCTATCGTGTGACCCAAATGGATATAGTATGTAAAGGTTACTCCCTTGGGAAGTTGACGTATCAACTACCCCCATTGGTATCCGCAAACCTTTTGGTGTTTCATCTTTTGGGGTTAGAGTTTTGGATTTTATTTGTGTTAAAAATGCCTTTGGAGCTTCATTGTAAATATTATCTTCATGCGAATGAGCATGGCCTTCACATCTCTTCTCAGAGATAATCTGCCACCATTCTAGTAAGTTCATTCACTCTGTATTTTTATAGTTTTTGTACATTTCTTTCATTAATAAAAAGTGGACATTACTGTATCATTTTGTTTCTTAAAATATTTATGTGTATTTCATTGGTATATATTCTCCCTCATTTTGTTCTCAAAATAATCTGGATCAGTTTGCAAAATGTGCATGCAATAGGATTTGTTAGATAAAATAATTCAACAAATCTATAAAATTATGCACAATTTTTCCCTTTAAGTGCACCATAATTCTTCTTTCTGGTTTCTTGTAAATTTTGTTACTCAATTCACACTTTCGGGTGAATATTTGGATTCTTCTATCCAATACCTTTCTAATGACTATTTCCTTGTCCCATTCTGAGTTCTGAACAACAAGTTATAGTCATATGAATATTAGCCACTTACTCCTTGTTGGTACCAAATGCTACAAGAATCTTCTCCATCCTCCTATACACTTTTAGGTACACATATTCCCAATTTAACTCCATAGATTTCTTCTATGGTTCATTATATTTCCATATACTTCTCCTATGCCTCAAACTGACTTCTGAGTAGGGAGTTATGCCCTCTGGAATTCAACTGGTACCGAAATATTACCTTGCACTGTTTCCACTGTAACTTTATCATATGAGCTCTGTTTTGGGATCAAAATAGCTCATTGGAAAGTTCTCCTTGATCTATTTTGTTTAATTTATAGAAGCTATTTGAGTTTCTTAATACACTTATAGTCCCAAAAATTAGAACTCCTAAAAATGTTGTTTAAGCTTTCAAAAATGTCCTGGAAGATTATGACCCGCGGAACACTATAAAGTTATGAGAAAATTGATCGATTTATATTGACTTGGATACTGATCTGGAATTATGGGTCCACCTTGAACCTCGAGGTGATTCTACATCAACTTCCTGGCCTGCCTCTCCTTTCCCTGTCAGCCTTTGTTATCTTCTCTCTCTCTTATCTTCTTTATCTTCTCTTTCCCCTTACGCTAACCTTAGAATTAATAAAATATGAATATTTTATGGGCCCCATTTACCCAAATGGAACACCTCTAACCCCATATGGGACAAGGGTCCCACCTTGACTGTGAAATTTCCCTGTGGCACCCTCTCACTGGCTACGGGGATGGGCAGGTCCCATCCTACACCACTTTTCCTTAGGCATGTGAACTTGTCCCCACTCGAGATCAAACGATGGAGGTTGGGGAATGATTGAAAGTTTTTGATTCATTTCACATCGTAAAATTGTGTGAGGGTTAACATCCCTCTGTGATGCGATATCCAAAACCACCCATGCTACATGGCATCCTCCTATTGTCTTCGCATCACAAAAATATTTCTCGAAAAAAACCTTGCTATCATGTGATACTGCTTATGGTATTGCTCAATACCACCTCACCTAATGTGGCACCAACATCAACCTCGGGACTCCCACTATGCACTGGAAACCTTTCCACCATGGCTCACCACCGCGGAACTACCACCTAGCACCCTTTTGTTGGTCGCTACAACTCGCATGCTCCATGATCCAACTGTGAAGAAGATCTAGAGATATACAATTTTGGTTCATTTCACATGGTGAACTTGTCATGAGGTGATGATGGGTCGAAATGACCTGTTCAATCAGATTGAGGAAAACACCTAATAGAAGGTCCCAATTACACCCACTCTCATTTGGGGTAGCATTTTCGACCATTTTATGGCATGGTTACTTTATTACCTACAAATTATTTAAATATGAATCTAAGAACTGTAGGTTCTCAAATGAATTAAAAGATAAAAATTTTATAAAATGTTGATAGCATCAACACCTACTAAAATGGTGTCTTGTACTTCTGTTTCATCGACCTTATCCATTTTACTCTTCACTTGGGCTTCTCCAGGTGCGATCAATGTTGGTTTCCTTGTGTTTTTTGTTTCTTTTTTTCTTGTGCTATCTTTCTGTGTGGGAGGATCTGTACTTCTTCTTTTCTCCAGTGTGGAATGCTTCTCTTTGACCTCTTTCTTCTTCAACAAATGGTACCTTTCCTCAACTTCTTAGTATTTTCTTGCCAACTTGGATTCCTTGTCTCTTTTCTTTTGTTCTTCTTCACTTAGCCTTTCTTTTTCATAGTGGAGGAGGGATTAAAATCATTCTAGTCCCAAAGTTCCATCTTTCTCTTCTTCCTTCCTCAATTGTTGTTTGGCCACGTCAGTGGTAAGTATTTCCAATGCTTCCTCAATAATTCATGCACCTCAAAAAACATCTTTTGCAAATCATGCCTCATCCGTGGTTTGTGGTGCCATCTCAACAGCTTGCATGTGCTCATATACCACATTTCGGGGGTCATGGGATTTGGGTTCCCCGATACAGAGTCACAACTCCTTAAGAGTTTCAGCTTCCTTATCAGCATGCTTCTTTTTCATCAAAGAGTATGATCCAATATGAATAGGGAATATAGGCCAATATATTTTGTTATTTTTTGAAAGGTAGGTGATGTCCCCCTTCTCTACAGTTTGGAATGCAACCTCCCTGGCCAATAATTTATTGGGCACATACTTGGGTAACAAGTGAGGCACTCCCATGGCCCTGTAAATCTAGATGTGTGTGTAATATTTCTTCATATACCAATCTCAAAAAAAATTCAAACCCTTGAGAGCCCCGGGAGAGATCCTATGTGGGAAGAGGCTGAAGATGGCCTTATGTAATGGGGCTAGGAAGTAATCACATATATCATAGAAAAAATTCTTGCAATTGACCTCCCACAATTGAGAACAATAGAAATGAATTGGGCCCTTGTCTAGGGTCCAAGACCATTTTGTTGGGTATGTGTTATATTCTTTGCATGTGTGTGTGTGGGCGCGTCAAATTTGACAACTGCGTTTTTGGGCGTTTTTTTCTATTTTAGCGGATTTTGCTATTTTTAGCAGTTTTCTAAATTAATCCCAGATTAAGGGATTAGGATTTTGGTAGCTACAAAATACCTAAAATATTGTATATATTGTATGGTGAATGGTGAAATTAATACAATGAAGAGTTGAAAGGTGCAGCACCAAGGAAGGTTGGTTTTCTCCCGGTTAAGGGTTTCCAGCGTAAATCTTTGTGTACTATGTGTATGAGCCATTGATTAATGTATGTTTTGCTTAAGAATCTGTATGCATTGCTTTACTTCATAGGTTTAAAACTTGCATGTGGTATCAGAGCTCGTTTTTGGATTCAATGGGATGCCTTTGTTGCTGAGGGTTTGGCTCGGTCTTGATAGATCAAGTTTATCTTGGGTCTGTGATAAACCTGGGTTTAGTGGGAGCTTTTGCAGTGGTGATTTGAGTGTATAAAGAGGAATGGTGAGCTCTTCTAGAATCGAGATATAGAAGTTCAACAGTAAAAGCTTTGAGCTATGGAAGCTCAAGATGGAGTACCTTCTTGTAGACAAAGAACAATGGATCACTGTGGATCTCGGTATGCAGCCTACTAGCACACAGTCGAATGGTACACAACCTAATAGTACACAAACTACTAGTACACCACCTACTGATATGTCGAAGGAAGATTGGGAGAAGTTGGACAAAAGAGAAAGGAGTAATATTTGACTCTGCCTAGCAGATTCGGTGTTGTTGAATGTCTCGAGAGAATCTACAGCCAAGGAACTATGGGATAAGTTAAGGAATTTGTATCAATCAAAGTCCCTGGTAAACAAGTTGTTTCTTCAAAAGAAGTTGTATCATCTTAGGATGGAAGATGGAGATTCTGTGACATAACATCTAAATTCCTTTAATACTCTTTGAAGGTA
Source organism: Picea mariana (assembly GCA_032191745.1). NCBI lineage: Eukaryota > Viridiplantae > Streptophyta > Pinopsida > Pinales > Pinaceae > Picea > Picea mariana. Next base: position 490,316 of record JASDQU010100079.1, read on the forward strand.
GTAAATCCATTTATACATTCAAAAATGCAATTCTAGTAATGAAAAATTGCAGTTTCAATCATTTTTCTATAACCAGATTTCATTGGAGTGATGAAAAAAAAAAACTGGTCATATTTTTCCATCCATTAGATATCAATTGTTGAGATTATACAATGTAGGTGCAATAAAAGTTTTTGAGGAAACTGAATCCATTTATACATTTAAAATGCAATTCCAACAATGAAAAATTAAAATTCCAACAATTCAATTCTTCATTAATTCTAATGATGTTAACCAAAGAAAATCTGAATCTTAAAAAGTTTAGACCTCTCTTTTCTTTTCTACTTTATTTTTAATCCAAATTTTAAAACGTTTGGACTTCTCTTTTTTAATTTTTTTTACATGGCCATTACCAATGAGAATGATATATTAGGTTTCTGGATTTTTGATGCAGCCATAAACAGGGCAGGCCCCAACTCAGAGAAGACAAAAATCCACTGTTGGATAAACTCACATCCGGAAATACACTAATTTGGCATAGGTGCGATTCTTAACAACATAAATACACAGGACACAGGACATCCTACTATCTACACCCAGGTTTCCTCTTCTCGACCTTGGAACTCTCTGTTGCAATCAGGATTCTCGCAGCCCTATTACATTCAACCATTCACAATACAGATTGTCTATTGGCATATAGGCCAAACAAAGGTTTTACGCCCTCTGGCATGAACAACTCCTGTGTGCATATAGGCCAAACAAAGGTTTTACGCCGTCTGGCATGAACAACTCCTGTGTGCGCCTATGCAATGCTCCTCCAGCAGTCTCTGCAGTAATTCTGCGCTATGAGTTACCACTGCTCCCAGCCTTCTTCAATAGCAATCCTAATAAGGAAACGTGGCCCTTTATCACAGCCGCCACGTTTCTTTTGGGTTCCAACAATACATGGACATGGGCCAACGCTTGTCACGGGCATGTAGATCATGCAGTGGAGGTGAGGGTGATGGACGTTCTGCATCAATTTTGATGCATATTTCTTAGAAGACTAAGCTGGGCACAAAGCAGCATCCATACTATTTTTTATACCTTTTCTGGAAATCCTCTTTTCTATCTACTGATTTATTGAATTATCTTATATTCCATGGGTTCTTTGTGCTACATCTCTGGTATAGTTGCTGATGTGGTTATTGAACTCTAAAAATCTGCTGTCAAACTATTGCTGATTAGTGTTGAACTTCTATTTTTAATGCCAAATGGCAAAATTGTGGCTGTTA
>JASDQU010100080.1:30086-51411 GCA_032191745.1 Picea mariana
GAGAGAGAGAGAGAGAGAGAATACACATTTTTTATTTTTAATTTAGTTTTTAAACATGGAATGAGAAGAATGTGCCATTATATACTCACCCATATGATATTCGCATTGATGCTCCATGGGAAGAACATATTTAATTATTTCCCTATCATTCTTTGTAACACCCCTCTAAGCATTGACCTAGAAAGCTACTTAATTGCATAAAATGTGCAATTTAATTATTATTATTATTATTATCATCCAAAGAAAGATTTGTGGAAAACCCATCGAATACTTCCACATGATCCATGGATGGTAAGTGGGGTAAACCGTAGCCCCAAGGAGCATAAGATTCAAACCCATGACCTATCTGAATTTAGGGGAGAGTATGCAGGTATAGCATCAATACTAATTAAGCTAATCCTTGGGGATATTTCAATTAAAGTCATTATAATTGCATAAAGTGCACAATTCAATTTAAGCAAAAAACACTACATTAGATGTTTGTGCAAACTGAGTTGTGTGTGTGCGTGTGTGTGCGTGTGTGTGTGTGGGAATTTAAATAGATCTTGATAGTCTTAATAGTTTAAAGACTTCAAATCCCTTGCAAATTGTTCATCATTTTAATCCTTCACTGATTATTTTCTTGTTCTGGATTTGAATATCTGCAGACAAGCACTTCCTTCGACCCATTCTTTTCTTTGTGACCGTGGGATCAAACCATAGGATTACCTTCTAAGTATTTTCCTTAGCGTTAGTGTTGTTCCTTTGTTACCTTGAGCACTCATATAACCAACGACATAACCTTGTCATCTGGGCTTTGACCCTTCAAAACTTTTTCTCTTTTACCAAACTCTTGTTATCGCCAAAGAGATATCTTCCCTAGTGTTACCTTCCGGAGTGGTTACATCTCATGCTGGCTAATCCAATGAATAACATTACTCCCAAAGTTTTCATATCGATGGTCTCGTTTAATTCTTGTGCAATTTTCACTATGATGATATCTTATTTGTTGATATATTTCTCTTTGATCTTGATTTGATGGTGTGGATTTAATCTCTTGTTGAATGGATGATTCTTGCTTATATGGAGGCTAAAGAAAAATAAACGATCACGACTTAATCAGGAGTTGAGATGAACGATTATCATTCACTTGGGACTTCAAACATTCATGACTTCAGGACTCTGGGTTACTATAATTCTAGAGTAGGACAATTCCTCCAGAGGTTTACTTACTGAATAAGTCATAGAATGTCGATGATCGCTTGTTGTCAGTTAACACCTCATGCTTACTCTATCCTTCCACTATACTTGATCAAATGGTCAAGAAAAATTATGGAGGATCTTAGATCAACAACCAAACGTTAATTCGTGACTTCGACCTTCGATGCTTCAGGCATTTTTGTTGGTAGGAGAAGCTGGACATCCCCGGAGGCTGTAATTATGGAGTGACGTGGCTTGTTGGCATCACTGTTGACATGGAACTGGTTGAGTGGCTACCACGTGTCACCTTGATTCGTGACTTTCGTATACCTAATGTGCTAACTAGACCTTCACACTTGTCACCAGCTCATTGGGCCATGTGTCATCTTTGTCTTCTGCCACATGTCCCACTCCTGGATCATGGATTTGCACTTCATGGATTTGGCACTTCATGGCTTTGGGAGTTTTAGACGTCTGGGACTCCTTGTAATCCCAGAGTGGTCAATGCTAGGATGACTATTCCTTCCTTTCCTTCCACTAAACTCGATTACATGGTTGAGAATTCATCTGAAGCCCCTCCTTGATCTAACAGCTGGAGATATTTCATGATTTTGAGGTTTCATGGATTCATCCTTTTCTCAAATATTCGCCAAAGTGGCGAATCTCCAAAATACCAAAGCTTTCTATCTAATTCTTGATCCAACGACTAAGAATTGACCTACATTTTCTCCATGAGATTTGACATACGATGTTTACTTCACGACTTCAGAGGTTTCAAGAATTTGTTTCTTATGGGGTATGCTTATCATGTCCTTCCACTTGGTTCTATCTGACGACTAGGTTAGATCCTTAACTGATCTAACTATTGTGATTACTCCTGAATTTTGAATGGACGATTAGGATTCCAATATCCTTCACAAAGGGTTCTTCTAGATTCTGCATGATTTCTACAGTGCTATCTCTTATGAGCTTTTATCTCATCACTTGCACTTCATTGACATCAATGAAAATATCATACCATTGTGTCCAACATTCTCCCCCTTTGGCATTGATGAAAACCTTTTCTTTGAAATACTTTTATTTCTTTTGTTTATTGATTTCCTACCCCTTTGACAACAATGAAACAAGGGATATTTCTTCACTCCCACTGTGGTGATGCCCCCCATGTCCATGTGTCCCTTTTCCTCTGATGCGACTTTTGTGGTTTTAATGAGGTATATGAATTAATCCCAATTTATGTTGAATATTTTCAAAGGTACTACTGGGCAAAGGTTTTGTGAATATGTCTGCAATTTTTTCTTTGGTGTCCACATACACTACTCTAACCACTCTTTGAGTAACTCAATCTCTTAAGAAATGGTATTTGATTGGGATGTGTTTTCTTTTAGAATTAATTACTGTATTTTTAGAGATACTTATGGCACTAGTGCTATCACAATTAATAGTAATGGGATCATCAAATCTTATTTGTAAATATTATAATGTTTGCTTCATCCAAAGAACTTGTGTGAAACAGGATGCAGCAATAATGTATTCTTCCTATGTTGTGGATAGTGATGTGGATGTTTGTTTCTTACTTAGCCATGCTACCAGACATTTTCCTAGAAAAAATTTTCCTCCACTGGTGCCTTTCCTGTCATCTATACTACCAACCCAATCTGCATCAGTGTATGCATTTAATGTAAAGTCTTTATCTTTTGGATACCATAATCCAAATTCTAAGGTCCCTTTAAGATATCTGAATATTCTTCTTACTGCTTTTAGATGAGTTTCCCTAGGTGCAGATTGAAATATTCCCACTATTCCTACAACCTGCATGATGTCAGGTCTAATTGTTGTTGAATAGAGTAAACTTTCGATGATTTATCTGTACATAGTTTGATCTACTTTTTGTGAGTCATCATCTAGGCTTAGTTTACATCCAGTGACCATGGGAATACTTACAAGTTTACTATCTTCCATTTGGAATTTCTTCAACATTTCCTTGATATATTTGGTTTGGGAAATAAATATTCCTTTTTCTGATTGAGTGACTTGTAAACCTAAGAAGAAAGACAGTTCTCCCAACATAGACATTTCAAAATCTTCTTGCATTTTAGTTGCAAATTTTCTGCTCATTATAGTAAGATTACTCCAAAATATGATATCAACGCATATACTACCAAAAAAGCATATTTTGATCTTCAATTTTGATATATAAGTTGTTTTCAATAGTCCCTCTCTTATATCCTTGTTTTTGTAGGTACTGATCTAGCCTTGAACACCATGCTCTTGGGGCTTGCTTAAGACCACATGGAGATTTATTTGGCTTTCACACATAGTCTTGATTTTTTGTTAGCATGAATCCTTCTGGTTTTTCAACATAGCTTTCTTCTTCTAGAGTTCCATTCAAAAATACTAACTTGACATCCATCTGATAAATCTTGAGATTTTTGAAGCATGCAAATGCTAGAAGCATTCTGATGACTTCTAGTCTTGCTATTGGAACAAAAGTCTCTTCAAAATCAATACCTTATACTTGAGCATACCCTTTGCAAATTAGTTTGGCTTTGTTATTTATAATCTCCCCATTTTCGTTTAGTTTTTTTTTAAGATCCACTTAGTTCCTACCACATTCTTGTCCTTAAGTCTTGGAACTAATTCCCAAGTCTGGTTCCTCTCTATCTGGTCAAGTTCTTCATTCATTTCCTTTGTCCATGTTATGAGGAAAATATTGTTATGAGGAAAATATCTCTATGGCATGGGGTAAACCAAAATAGATGGAATGACATGCAGAAATCAACTCTAATCCCAAGTATGCTATATAAATGAAATTCTAACAAGACAAGGTCAAGAGACTACCTCGTCCATACGTTCGATGAAGACCATCATTGAGCACACAATTCAAAGCTTTATATCTGCAACTTTTCCTCAACAACCAAGATACGAAAGCATATGGTGATAATATATAATGTTAGCATATAGATTAACATAATCCATTAACAACCCAAAGGGGTTGGATCCAATGGTGGAAAGCGAGGAGTTTTTCACCATTGGGAAAGGTTCAATTCTCGTGAGGGATTTACCTGGAGCCATGGGGACACCTTGAGGTAGTGGTCAAATGTGTGGTTGCACCCAGAGATACCATATTAAATGGTATCGTGACCCATGCACACATAAGTGGATCAAATCCCACCCCCATGTCCTTCAAATTTATGCCCGCAGGGGTGTAGACCGATTGGCAAGTGTTGTGTAAATGGAAAGAAATTATGTAAAAAAAGGTATTAAGGTCAATTCTCACCTCGATTTACTCAGAGGGCGTGCTTGCAGGCTGTGTTTTCCTCCCTAGGGGTTATAAGGCAGCCGACAGGATTCGACCCCGTGTCATGCAAGTACGATATTGCCGTTGTTATCGAATTAAAAAAAAAAAAAAATCCATTAACATACATGACAAATATGCCCATGGAATAACAACTCAAATATTTTCAAGATATCAATTGGATGAGAAAATAGTATTTCTATTAAAATAATCAATAGGAGTATGTAGGTGAAAAAATTCTGCAACGACACATATCGGAATTGAGAAACTAAGTCCCTCCAGTTGAGCCTCCACCACTTCAATCCTCCACCAAAGGAAAGACCATATAAATGAGACAATAAGGTTCTCCATCACAAAGAAGTAAGAGCTTGGGGGTTGAACAATGAGTTCATACTTTCAAGGATAAAGGGATGTAGACTCAATGTGAAGTGAAATTTCTCCAGAGTATCTTTTCTCTCAAAAGTTGAATTCTCTCCTTCAAGACTTGGATATGGCTCAATTTATTGCCTTCAAATGGAACTGAAGGGCTGATTCAGAGTGTTTGCAGTATATGGAAGGTCAAGGATCATGGTTCTCATGACGTGACATGGAAACCCAACATAATTTTTAATTTTGAGCACCAAACCCGATGTACGCGGGCTATAGTGGAGAAACCTGTGTATATGCTTGTTTTATAACTAATAGGGCGTGTATATGTGGATAAATGTTATTTTTTTGCTCTGGAAGGTAAAAAAGGGGACTTCAAATCTGCATAGGGAAATTGAAAGGCCATCCAAGCAAGTTGCATGGGGTGAGGAAAATGTTTCTATAACAGATGCTCCCTAATGTGTGAGGTCAGAGGAGCATCTGCGATGGACGAAATACATTATAATTCCTAGAAGTGGAGTAATGGAGACTCAGCTGGAAGTGATAGTTACTCATGAGAATATTACAATCCATAATGACTTTGTATACATGGATGCCAATCTGAATTACACTGTAGATCCATGTGGAAATATACCAAATAGTTTTTCATTTCCATGAATAGGCAATACAAAGTAGACACATGCCATAGGTTGTCATACTCACGAACAAGGCCTAGTGGAATCGAATATCAAAATCAATCTGAAGATATCTATATACAATGGAGTACAATCTGATCTCCCATGATCACTGAAGTCATATAGGTACTGGTCTAATGAAAGATAGAAACAAAATAGGAATCTTGCTACTATCAGCTAGAGGTCTTCTACACTATCCGTCAAAGGTGCAAGTATACATCATGTGAATAGAGGATTTGATGTCGAACACAATGAGACTTCGTTTGATTACCGGTCATTAAGGTATATCATTAAAAAACGCGAGACAACCTATCGATAATGAAAGTAGGTATCAAGGCACCAGGTACATTCTTACAAGTGTGAATAAGGGTGTTGAGGTCGAACACTTGAAGAATCCATCGATCAAGAGACATTGATGTATTCCCAACTGTCGATGGTGGGAGAACCTTCCACTAATGATTGCAAGCCTCTAGGTACTCATAGGACTCTAGGTCTCATTTCCAGAATATATGAGTTGAAGTCAATGGAAGGAGACCCACTGAAAGGAGATCATTAGGGCATCTCTCATTAGTCAGAATGAGGTACAAAGCAATAGATTTATGATTAGGAGGACCTTGCATGAATAGGTTGTTCATGAACCAACGACCCTGTGTGTCTTTTGCATGCACCAAATGCAAGTAGTGCATGAAAATGACCCTTTGAATAACATCCAATAAGGAAGACTTCTAACAGAGGAGAGGAAACCACCAATAAGGATAATGGAATCCAATACATTGCACGTATCCCGATGTGTGAATATATTTCTTGTCGTCAAACACAAGAGAAACCCATCATTCAACAACCAATGAGGAGATGTTGTTACACATCAAAATTACTCACTTCAATAGTGCCGCAAGTGTCTTCATTACAAGTGTTGTAAGTGTCGCATCTTGTCCGCAAGTGTTGCATCTTGACCACAAGTGTTTCAAGTGTCACAAACATCATACTGCCATATTTCCTATGTCGTTCCTCTAACAACACCACAAGGACACTTAAGACACCTCAAAGACTAGTTTTGAAGAAGAGGAATCAATTGACAAGAAGTACAAGCCTTTTGCCATTGGAAAAACCACTCAAATATGGATTATTGAGAGGAGTGCTCCCCTATCCACTGTCAGGGAGTGATAGCGCTCCTTGGGCCTGTTTGGAGGAGTGTTTGAGCACTCTGTGCACCCTTTTGGGGGAGTGATACCCTTTCTGAGCGAGTTTTTGGTTTGTTGAGCCAAATCAGAGAAGAATCCCCTCAATTTCTAAAGGTGGTTGGATTGGAATAGAAGGTCAAGGCATGATATTAAGCAAGGTCCTCAATTGAGGGAGAAGAATCCTCAACTTATCCCAATTATCTCTCAAGTGGTTGGGCCTCTCCAAGGTTATATAAGGAGGCCTCCTCATGGTGAAAGGAGGGAGAGACTAGAGATTGATACCAAACTTATGATCCTATAAGTGGTATTGATAGAAATGATTGGAGATGTGGAACTTATGATCTCGTGAGTGATATGTCATCAAAGAAATTATTGTAGATTACTTGAGCAAAGGGGTTGGACAAGGAGAACTGGAAGAAGCTATTGCACCTTCATCAAACGATTATAAGTACTTTTACTTGTTCTCATTAATAATCAATGCTTGGCATGTTTCTTTCAAACTTATGCTTGTTCCATATGAGTTTTTCTACAGTAGATGGATCTATATTTGAGCTAATCTCAGTAGATTAGGAAATCCATTGTATCTTTGTTTGTTCTACAAGATCTATCATGGAGCTTAGGATCGAAGTTCAACCTGGAATTTGCAAGGACATACGTCGTTAATAAGGTACATATCTTTCTTCTTCTTCTTCGTATATTAGCTTGATTAGATCTAAAAGGATGTCAGTGTCCATGTTAAGCACTTTTCTGTCTTGGCCTTAGGAGTCTAGAGACCAAGAGGGAATCCGCTTGTCTACAGGAGGATTCACCTGTAACAAAAATTGGCGACTCCACTAGGGAGGAGCTCATTTTTATTTCCATTTCCCAGATCTGTTTTTGGTCCTTTTCCCTTTTCTTGACCTTGTCCATCTTGTCTTTGATTCTTAGATTTGTTTGATTGCCTCTTTATTTCATCATAATCACCCAGATTTGCTGAGCTTGTTTGGATTTTTGTTTTTCTGAGTGATTTTATGAGTTTTGAGAGCAGAGCACCCCGCTCTGTTGCTATCAGAGCACTAGCACTCCCTTTATCCTTACACAGGGTGCTAGAACTCTCTGGTGCCCCTTACACCAGAGCGTTATCCCTTTCTGTGAGGAATTCTCCAGAATTTTCATCTTATGAAGATGATTTCATCTTCTGAAGTTGTTTCTTCATTTTGGCTTTGGCTTAGGAGTTTCATCTTCTCAGATCATCTTGGTATTGGCCTTCAACACCCTGTTTCTAAGAATTTGATCTCTTCTTGTTTGGGATTTTGACGTTTTTCTTTCCTTACTTTGAAGTCACTCTTCGTCTTTATTGGTTTAGAGGTGTCTTTTTTCTTTCTTCTCATTTATCTGGTTGAGTAGAAATCTTTGTGGGGAATTGCAAAGATCTATGTATCATCCCATTTGATCTTTGAGGTTTTTTGCCCAAATTATTTTCAATCTTTTGATTTTTTTTGGGTTTCATTTTGTAAATTTTGTGATCTTTGTCTTGCTAGTTAATCATAACAAGAGTGTGTCTTTGTTTGTGAAATATTTTCTTCTTATTGTCTGAAATTGTTTTTGATCTTAAAATCTGATTGACATTAGAAGTTTTGCGTCAAAATTGACAACCACTCACACACAAAGCATAACAATATTTTAATGATTGTTTTTTAATGTTAGAAGAACTTTTATGAGATTTTTATCTTTACACCAAATTTGAGTGAGAAACAAATTGATTGAGGACATTGCATAGTTTTGGATAGTGAAAACAACTTTTCTCCTTCCCTTAAATAGGCATTCATCAAAAGAAACAATTGCTTATCATATTTTATGTATTTTTTGGGAATTGAGTCATAACACCATCTGTTTCACTTTCATACACCTTTTGAGTAAAGAACGACTGCAAAATGAACGCTAATTAAAAATTATATAGAACATTTTGTTTTTAGGATCTTCCACCAACATTAAACTAGGATTAACACTTTAGATTAGGCTGTGAGTACAAATCTCCAAAGTTTTCAAAAACAAACATTAGCATCCTGCGATAGGGAGAGTCAAATCCAATTGTCGTATAGGATTTCTGGGATCCCCCTCTCACATAGGGGTTACACACGAGGTCACATTCAGGAGAGTTATAGAGATTATCCCTCTGTGGTTCAACCGTTTGTAGTGGTTGGATCGTATATTGAGGGTTATTCTTGAGGTTCAGCTGGTTTCATTTGGTCTCGGTGCTTCGTGAACTCTGAATCCATTCGGGGTCCTCTGGAGTTCTACCGGTCCGTTTGTCCTCAGTTCTCTCGAAGAATTTTAGACTTGTTATCCTGCTCATACGTTCAGACCAGACTGTCAACTGTACCTACCCAGGGGATGATTGTGAGTTGGTGTCCTTATTTTCCATAGTCCTTAGGTACTTACACAAGGTGATAGTGAAGGTAAGTCTCACTGTACCTAGAACATGCATTGGTCAAACTCACTTGGGCTCCTTGGAGGGTAAATCCACAATTACTATGTGGAAGCTTGCACCAAGGTGAAAGTCCGTTAAGCAGGTCGCCATTGTAACTATTCCACCATATCCTARCCCCTTCTTGACTTGATCATGCGACGTTGGATCTCATCACCAACTAGTATGGTCTTCGAGAGAATTTTTGTTTKCTTGGTTTGATTCCTAGATTTGATTAGTGTATGATGTTTCTTTTTCATTAGTTGATCATAGATTTTTTTCGTTGAATTTTTGGTTCCKCCAACATCAACCCTCCACACCATCCCCGTAGGGTACAGGGCCTTCCCCCAGAAAATATGGAAGAATTTAACCCTTTACCCCCTCATGATACAGAGGTATCTCCTCAACAGAGCGAGGTTCATGACATTATAACCTCACAGGAGGAAGGTTTTKCTTCCATAGAAGATTTTCAAATTGTTACGGATCCTATGGAGGCTTTTCGCATYCYTGTGGGATATGAAAGGTGTTTTCTCTAGATGAATTTAGTCGGAGAACTTGTTGTCATTGATCCTTCTGAAATTCCAACTGGGTCTCATTCGAATCCTCTGGTCGGAAACCCCCTTTGGAATTMTGATATAGTTCGAAGCCCACCTTACACTGTGCGAGACCTTTACGGATTAGGGACATGTGATGATATACCTGTCATATCCCGAATACCAAAAACATATGTGACCTATACCGTACCTTTAGATAATTTTACTAGTACAGTCGTCAGTTCCATCGCACCGTCCGTTGGTCCGGACATGCAGTCTGTTGGTCCAAGTTCCACTATTTCTCTCTAGATGGCCCATTCTACGATGGTCCCTCACGTTGCAACTAGTCTTGTCAGTAATGTGGTGGTTATCCAAGCTCCCATTGGTACACCACTATCATCTCGGCCTTCCTCATCACTTCCCCTTGGGTACAGAGAATTGAATCCTTTGTTGTCAACACTACCCAAGTTATACTCGGAAGTTCTATACTTACACAACTACCCGGAGGGACTGGTCTTGGTGGCTCTAATCCATTAAGCCACACCGGTCAGTCGTTTATGTTTGGTTTCCAAATTTCAGGGACTCAACCTAATGCTGGGGGGCAACCTCCTTTCGGAGGGCAACCTCCATTTGCGGGGCAACCTCCGTTCGGCGGAAAACCTCCGTCTGGGGGGAAACCTCCGTTCGGTGGGAAACCTCCGTTTGGAGGGAAACCTCCGCTTTCGGGGAAACTTCCGTATGGAGGGAAACCTCCGTTTGGGGGGAAACCTCCATTTTGGAGGGAAACCTCCACTTTGGGGGAAACCTCTGTATGGAGGGAAACCTCCGTTTGGGGGGAAACCTCCATTTGGAGGGAAACCTCATGCTGGGGGGAAACCTAAAACTAGAGCCCATCATCAACCTTCTAGACAGAATGTGTCTACAACGCCCAATCCTTGGCACACTCCTTTTCTAGAAAATCCACTATTCCCCGGGGGGCAACATTCTCAAGGACAAAAACAACCTTATCCTCCTTATGGACAAAATGTTTATCCACCGTATGGAAAAACCCATCAACCGAATTATAATCCTCAAAATCCATTAGGTTATCCTCCGCTCACACATGTTTCTCAACGCTCTTTGAATCCTATTTACTCTAGTCAGCAACAACCGTATGCAGGAGGACCTACTGGTTACGATTATCCACCTAACCCAGTTTATGGTCCTACTAGTGTCCCTATGCCGCACCAATATCACCCTCAGGTCAATCAACAACTACCTTTCCTTTCTACTGTGGATCTTCCAGACTTGTCTCGATTAACCAATGATCCTATATTGCATTACCCTTTCTGGCCAGTGATTCCCGCTAAACTCTCTTCTAATATTCCAAAGTTTGACAGAAAAGGTGGAGAATACCCCAACAATCATGTAATGAATTTCCATTTATGGTGTTCATAAAACTCCTTAATGGACGATTCTATAGGTTTGCGTCTTTTCCAGCGAACACTTACGGGCTCCGTAGCCAAGTGGTATATTGAATTACTGCGTGGTTCCTTCTGAGATTTCAACTCCCTTGCCATGTCCTTCATCACCCATTTTAAACTACCTATCCAATACGAAACAGGTACTGAACTCTTGACCTCCCTTCGTTAGACCAACTTTGTGCACATCTTTGACCATATACATGAATGGAGACGACGACGAAGGTTGATTAAAGCAGTCATTCTTGACCAATTATTGGTGAAATGGTTTACCAAATCACTTTGACCCTCAATCGCTCGTGATGTTTCTATGGGCGGTGTAGTTACCAAAGAAGAAGCCATTGCCAGGGCCCAGTACTTGGACTTGGTGTATTCCCAGTCCGATACTTTATATGAGTTGATTCCTAATGCTACCTGTGCCACTAATGATCCATCCAAACCTTCATCTTCATCACATGTGGATGGCGTTATTGGTTCCGTTAAAACTCAATCTACATCCCTGTCAGCCGGATATGCACCTTGAGCTGCAACTTCATCTGCTCCTAGTCTGACCACACCCTCTACCTCCTCTCATACTCAAGTCTCTGAGGTGAATGACGTTCAGTCTGCACCTTCACAACAAACTGGAGGTAAGAAAAAGGCAAAGAATAAAAACAAAAAGACTAATAATAATGAACAACCAAAAGTTCAAAACCTGCCACCTGCTAACGAAAAGAAATCACAGTGGAAGCCAAAGTTCCCGTGTCTTATTTATGGTGACGATCACTACACTCGAGATTGTCCACATCGCGATGAAGTGGCCAAACTGTTTAAAGGGAATTCTCAACCTATCGTGCTGACTCAACCTTTTCCAACACAACAATCTATGATTGCTCAAACCCCCTCTCCAAGGGGTAGTTCTAGGCATACTGCTCATGATGAAGCCTCAACAAGTGCCCATATCTATCTCTTCAATGAGATAGATCTAACCACCCACTCGACAACATACGACACACCAATTAAACCGGACAAAGCGAAGATCACTAACGGTTCTTCATAGGATCCATCACCATCCTCCGTTAGTCCTCCATCTATCATTCCTCCATCTAGATCACTCCAAATCGAGAAAACTACATTCGACTGTATCTTACACCCTCCTAAGAGCACTATCCGAAAGTCTACCTTTAATCCTAGCTCACTTGCCACCCAACACTACAACATTGTTGAATATCTGGCTCAAGAACCATGTGCTATGTTTGCGTTAGAAGTTCTGAAACACTTCCCCAGTCAATGTAGAATGCTCTTAGCTGCTATTGGCGCTTTTGATCTTGAGTCGTCCAACAGTATCATGTTTAACTTGAATAATTTTACATCTCAACTCTCTCACCAACTTGCTTTCCAAGTTGATGTTGTTGTTCACAATCAACAAATCCACCGAACTATTCTGGATGAGGGAGCCTCGACTTGTGTCATGTCTCTATCCTATTGGAAACTCTTGAAATCACCCACACTTAATAAATCCGCAATGATGTTATGCACATTCAATGGGTGAGGTTTTTATCCCCATGGGATTTTACAGTCCCTGCCCATCCAGTTGGGAAACAAAACTTTCACTATTGATGTCGAGGTGGTCGATGCTCCCCTCGATTAGAACTTATTACTTGGAAGAAGTTGGTTTTATGCTATGAATGTCGTTTCCTTGTCGGTGTTTCGATATGTACAATTCCCTCATCAGGGAAAAATTGTCACCGTCGATCAATTAGATTTTTGTACACCCGACGCTCGCACTCTCGCTACCAACAATATTCCATTCTTGGGAGATCATAAGATCACATATGAAAGTGTTGGTGTTGGATTGTTGAAAGATTCTAGCCTTATGGGTACCTTCCCTACACCACTTCCACTGACTACACATCGTATTGCCACCGTCGATATGATTTCGACCACAGCTTATCAATCTTTGGAATCATCTAACCCTTGGATTGTACCTAGTCCCTTGGAATTTGATGCATTAGGTGACACCATGACACTTAGTCCAGCTGAAAAATCATATGTTGTTGTCCAATCTGCTTCTCCCTCTTTGGATGACCAACATCTATTGGCGCCCGACAGTTACTCGATGCCATCACGGTTCAATTCCTTGTCGTTTGCGATCGACTACATTTCCCTAGGTTTTCCTTCTGATGAATCTATTAGGGAAATGTTGAGCATTGACGAGCTACCTTGGGATGATAACCATCATTGATCCTCTTTTCTTCTCCCTCGTGAAGAAATTCAGGGAGATATACACTCTATCTTCCCTCCTGATATTGATTTTTTGTTGTCTCCCATGACTTCAACTTCCGATGATTTGGATCCGGTAGTTGACATGGTGATTTCTTCAATAGGGCTATTAGAGCTTGATCTCCTTACCCCTGTCGTGACTCTCGACATGTGTTCCTTCTAGAGTGATTTTCTTCCATCCAGTAAATATCTCTTGGAATCCATGACCGAGTTTTGTCCCTTGACATGGTGTCCTTCTAGAGCGTTATTCTCTTGGAAGCCATGATCAAGGAGAGGTTACGAGCATAGCTTTTCCTCTTTGTAGAAAGCTCATTAAAAAATGAAACAGAGGTTATGAGCATAGTTTTCTCTTCTCTGTAGCAAGCTTGTTAAAAAATGAAACATAATCTTTGAGCATAGTTTTCCTCTCTATAGCAAGCTGGTTAAAAAATGAAACAAAAATCCGGGTATTAGACCCAGAGCCCTGAGCATAGTTCTTTTCCTGTGTCAAGCTCGTTAAAAAATGAAACAATCACCTCTCTTGAACCTTCTTTTCATCCACTCTTATCCTTTTTCTCCATCTAGTAGAGAAATTGGTGACAACCTCAAAGTTGGTGAATGAATTGAAGCTTGGAGGGCATGTCTCCAGCCTTTGATGATCATTCTGGAGTTAAGCCACTAGCTTTCAAGCTGGGGGCATACAGAGCTTAGTCTTTGTTCTTTCTCATGCTCAAAAATACATGAGAATGTAACCAAGTAGACTTTTATCACTTTTTTGGACTCGCATGGATATACGAAAGAGGAACCCCTTGGAGTTGTCTTTAAGCTCTTTTCAGACTCTCTAAACATGAAAAGATTTCCAAGTGATCTTGCTTCCTTTCCCACTCGTTAAAAGGTTTGAAAGGATGTCTTTCGAGTGGTAGTTTATCTCTTTTTCGACCTCGCGAGACTAAAATTATGAAAAAGGACAACACTAGAGTCGTCTTTAAGTTCTTTTCAAACTCTCTAAATATGAAAAACCACCGAGTTTACCTTCTCTGGACTCGTTAAACAATCATACATTGAATGGCCCATATGGGATCTAACCCTTACTTATTATAGTTCATTAAACAAAGGAAGAGGGACTTACTGAAGGTGAGTCATATCGAGCATGTGTTACCCTCCTCGAGCTTGTTAAATTAAAAATAGGTACTCATCTATCTAGATGGGGGAAAATTGAAAGAAGCAAGCTAAGAAGTTTTTGAGAACACTACCAGTAGCTCTTACGGTCGCCCTTGAACATGACACTTTGTCTTTTCATGCATTTTAATCCATTGAACCTCTACACTGAGCCAATCCTCTGAGTTTCTTTTACTCCTTTGGATCACTTGACGAAAGTCACAACATCCACTGCATCATCAAGTTTAGGTCCATGTCACATTTCTGCTATTGTGCCTCAGTGTTCAAGGGAAGTATCTGCCTCGAGAGTTAGCCATCACAAATATCTTGTTTCAATACCTGTGTCAGTCCATGTTCATTTGAAATACCAATTACATCTCTGTGTCTGTTTTGTGTCATTGATGGGGGATACATCAAGGCCCTCCTTCTACGAGTCTATTCCTATCGACTTCAACAGATTATCCAGGAATTAGACTTAGAAACCAGTTAGTACCTTGGAACCTGCATGCCTCAATGGTAGACCTCCTCGTGTTCGATAGTGGGTGTACATCATTGACATCTGATCGGATGATTCCACAGATGTTCAACTTCATCTCATCTATTCACATTCGTCAGAATGTACTAGAGTACCTTGGGAATCATTGACATCAATGGTGATCTCCCTCTCACTTGTTAATGGTTTGCCTCATTGATCGGTAATCAAGTGGTTTATACCATGTTTGACATCAGGACATCTATTCACATGGTTAGATTCATAATACATCGGGATCCGTAAAGAAGACCCTGGGTTGAGTTTTCACTCTTATGTATACTTTGCCTAGGTTGCGAAGGAGTTCTTTTGAACTATGACACATATACTGTTACATAGATCCACTTTGTATTGGTCGTGGCTATGTCTTGTCGTCTCGTAGATCCACTGTGTATTCTTCGTGGCTATAATCAATTTAGTTTATAGGATTATAGATCCACATTGTATCTTCAGTGGCTATACCTTTTATCAATATAATTATGGATCCGCAGTGTATTTTATGGCGGCCATACCTAAAAATTCTTTATCACTCAAGCATAGGTATGCTTGCCTTGGGTTTGAAACATGTCATAATATTTGTTTAATGGTTGTGTGTATCTTTTTCAAGCCTCTCTGCATCCATACCCTTGCTCAAAAAATTCTACAAAGTACTTCAGTCATTATCGTCTTCTGACTTCGCACTTTGGGGGGCAATCTGTTACACATAAAAATTACTCACTTCAATAGTGTCGCAAGTGTCTTTATTACAAGTGTTGTAAGTGTCGCATCTTGTCTACAAGTGTCGCATCTTGACCACAAGTGTCGCAAGTGTCACAGAAATCATATTTCCATATTGCCTATGTCGTGCCTCTAACGACATCATAAGGACACTTAAGACACCTCAAAGACTAGTTTTGAAGAAGAGGAATTAGTTGACAAGAAGTACAAGCCTTTTGCCATTGGAAAAAACACTCAAATATGGATTTTGGAGAGGAGCGCTCCCCTACCCACTGTCATGGAGTGATAGTGCTCCCTAGGCATCTTTGGGGGAGTGTTTGAGCACTCTGTGCACCCTTTTGGGGGAGCGCTACCCTTTCAGAGCGAGTTTTTGGTTTGTTGAACCAAATCAGGGAAGAATCCCATCAATTTCTGAAGGTGGTTGGATTCGAATAGAAGGTCAAGGCATGATATTATGGAAGATTCTCAACTAAAGGAGAAGAATCCTCAACTTATCCCAAAGATCTCTGAAGTGGTTGGGCCTCTCCAAGGTTATATAAGGAGGCCTCCTCATGGTGAAAGGAGGGAGAGACTAGAGATTGATACCAAACTTATGATCCTATAAGTGGTATTGAAAGAAAAGATTGGAGATGTGGAACTCATGATCTCATGAGTGAGATGTCATCAAAGCAATCAGTGTAGATTACTTGAGCAAAGGGGTTGGACAAGAAGAACTGGAAGAATCTGTTGCACCTTCATCAAAGGATTGTAAGTACTTTTACTTGTTCTCATTAATAATCAATGCTTGGTCTATTTATTTCAAACTTATGCTTGTTCCATATGAGTTTGTCTGCAGTAAATGGATATATATTTGAGATAATATTAATAGAGTAGGAAGTCCATTGTATCTTTGTTTTTTCTACAGGATCTATCAGGGAGCTTAGGATTGAAGCTCAACCTGGACTTTGCTAGGACAAACATTGTTAATAAGGTACATATACTTCTTCTTCTTCTTCATATATTAGCTTGATTAGATCTAAAAGGATGTCAGTGTCCATGTTAAGCACTTTTTTGTCTTGGCCTTAGGAGTCTAGAGACCAAGAGGGAATCTGCTTATTTGCAGGAGGATTCACCTGTAATAGATGTCGATTGTTGGGTTCAAGGTTACCTACCCATAATGAAAGTAGGACCAAGGTGCGTGGTACGATTATAGATTCATGTGACTCTTAGACACAATGAGGGTATGTATGACATGCAAAGTCAATAGTTATGAGAAATGGCCGACATAGGCTTATATACTTCCTTTGAACAAGAGCATGAGACTTATTGATAACTTAGGCAACATAGATTTGATGATGAAACTTAGTGATGCAAGAGGCATCAACAAATTCTCCATAGGGACTAGAAGAGTAACCAGTCGGAGGAGTAAATTCTAAGTAACAAGCTCAACTTCCTAGGTTCATGCTAAACCTAAACTTTGGATGATAGTGGACTCAAAATTTTGTTCTTTTTTCAAAGGTGACTCGACTGCTGCCGATATGAGATAATATTCTTCTCCTGCCCATATTTTTTTTTTCTCATAGGAAAATAAATGCTATGATACAAGAGGGGAAAAATGTGTCACGAGTAAGCAGCTAGCTCCAAATAGTGGAACATGCCTATTATCAATGCAAGGAAATGCATGCGTGGCATGGACACTCGAGGGAATGTTTCCTCTTAGGGTACAAGGTGTCAAGCTACAAAGGATATAAATGAGGCTCTTCTTGGCTAGTAATGCAAATTGATAAGGTAAGAGTCATATAACAAGAAAGTGGGAATTAGTAATAGGCTCAATACTGCAAGCAGGAGGATGGAATGCGATTACAACTTAACTCTAAAGAATGTCCTTTTTCATAGATTTAGTCTCGATTCCCCTAGGCCCAAAAAAGTATAAAATAATTCCCAGCAGAACTCTTCTAGCCAATGTTGACTAGAGTGTTCATTTTTCATAAGTAGTCTACTTGGTCCGAAAAAGGGTTAAACTTACACCAAATTGAAATCCTTTCAAATCCATTTAATGAGTGTGAAAGAGACCAGTTCACTCGGAAATCTTTTCGATTTTTTGAAGAGTCAAAAAAGATCTTAACCAAGACTCGGAGGGGGAGTCCCATAGATGAAGCTCAAAATGCTTGTGAGTAAGAATACGAGGTTCAAACACAAAGTCATATCAGAACTATAAGGAAATCTCGGTCCTATGGAATAACTTTTGCATGGGTACCAAATGGCACAAAGGTTCTAACTAGGGTACCCATGTTATTTAAGCCTCTAACACTTAATAACAACATTTCTAGTAGCAGTAAGAAGGTTTTGTGTCACTAATAGATGGGGTCGTTCCTAAGGTATATAGATCACAGTCATAGGACAATGCAAGAATGAAAAATGGAGTGACAACCTATCCTATATGCTAGTGAAAGAAAATACATGCTGAAGGCACAACCTATCAATATGACACTAGAAACCGAAAAAAATCTTGGACAAAACCACCAAAACCAACTCTTTCCATTGTACTATTAGTCCACAAGGTCAAAAAATCAGCCCAAACTATATGAAGTGGGTAAAAAAATTCTACTAATAGTAAAAATAGACCATTTTACCATACCATTTGAGTTTTTTCACCCACATAGTGCATTTTAGGCCATTTTCCCCACAATCTTCAAGTGTCGATTGTGGGCGCTATGATCAACAAAATTAGCAACCGTTTGGACCAAGTAAGTGCCCTTCACCTCCTCTTCATTTTCAGTGGTTTAAAATTTAAATTTAGTCCTCATTTTTTGAGTTTTAGAGGGAGCACCATGTAAACTAGGGTCTACGCGGGTGATAGCTCATCGGGTCAAGTACATGCCTCTATGTACATGGGAAAAGCAAAGTGTTCCCACATATATGTAACCCTATACACGACTGTTGGCATGTTAGCCCGCGTACAAGTTTGTAAAAAACGTTTTGACAAAATTTAACTCAAAAAATGACTTTCCTTTGGTAGGATGGTGATTGAATGGAGGAAGAGGGAGCATGAAGAGGTAGATGCAGTAGTGGAAAGGGATGCAGGGGCCCAAATAGTTTAAAAATATGTGTCCTTTATAAATTTTGGGCTCTCAAAGGAATGAGGTCTTAAGTGAGGTTACTCCAGATGCTCGTAACCTATTGGGATTTGGAGGCAGAGGCCTTCAATCTCGATGGGAAACCATTGAGGATTGAAGTGGAAAAAATATATTTTATCACAGGATTGTCTCACTAGGATGAGGTAGTGAATATCAAGGCCTAGGGGGATGGGGGTGGTATGACCATGGAGGAATACATTTCCACCCACTGTGTTGCAAACACAGAAAAAGTAGGGAGCCAAATCCTAATTAGGGCGATCAAGAACCTAAGCTTAAATATTGTTGTACGTGTTCTAACACGTATCTCAGGGTTGGACTTGTTGCACCAGGCCTCAATTCCACTCATGTTCTATGTGGTGGAGTGTTTATGACCCATTGTTTATGACTGGTGTACCTCATTGTTGGATAACATGAAGAGCCAACTGATGGATTGCAAACATGCAAGAAAGAGGAACTTCGGATTTGCATCTATTATGTGTAGTTTTTTCTTTGAGTTGGTTCTAGGCTTGAGCCCTAGAGTATATATTATTCCACATAGACCACATGATATAGCCATGTCACGATGGACCAATGTGATGAGGTGGCTAGGAAGTGGTAGGGTTCCAACCACCTACAATGATGAGTTCTTTTTCTGGTGGCATCGATAGTTCATAGGCATTGATGACTACTCTTATAATGGGATCAACTATAAAGGGGATCCAAATATGCCTTTGCCACCAGGTTCCACCTACAATGATATTGGGAAGAAATGTTTTTATATGTTTCATTGTTTTGTGTTTTTTCAAAAAGAATAAAAAACGCAAATATTTTGTATGGTATCAAGTATTAACAAATGCTTTGTCACGCAAATGTAGGTCCACGACGATCAGATAGATTCCCACAACATCGGTGGAGGATCCAAGGAGATGATAATGTGGTAAGATATGCGGAGAGAGTGTTGCAAAATGTGCAGGGGAATCTATCTCGATTGATGCACATGATTCCTATGGTTAAAGTGGAGGATCTGTAAGAGGCTATGCAGCGACAGGTGGTGGGTGTGCCCTATGCATGGGTGAGACTCTTCCGGAATCTCGCAAATGTCGTAGTGTGCTATCATGATACACATCTGGAACCACAAGAGTATATTCCATTTTCATATATATACTGGCCATATATTTATTTTGAGGGTGTGAGCTCCATTTTGTACTATGAAACCATATTTTTTGAAGAGATGAAATATAAAAAAAATTGGTCTTCGGATTTACTTATATATGTTACAATGTGTACATGCATGACTATGTTTTATTTACTTTAGTTATGTGACAAATTCCAAACTAAAACATAATTAGCATATGCATCGGATACATGATTAGAAATTCTAGGTATGTGATTATAAGTAAGAAAATCAAAGTATCCTTCCAAAAGTTGTACCTGTAGGAATCGTCAGAGTAGAGTAGGGTCTCGCACATGGTAACTGTCATTTAACTGACATATGACTAACTGGGAGTCTAGGAGAACCTCTAAATACTGAACATAGGTGTAATATTTCTATCATTGATTAAGGTTGGTTGTCATTGATGTCAACCCTTAAAGAAAGACCCGTAGCACAAAGGTTTGGGTAATGGGCCCAATAGTGTTTGATGCAAATATGACTCATTAATTTTTTTTCATGGTTGATAAGAAGTAAATATGGATGAACTCCAAAGTGGTCCCCTTATGGTGAAAGCCCTCACGGGAAGATGCTTTGTGGAGTAAGAGAACCCATGCTTAATTGTGGAATAATGAGATGAAGGAAAGTGAATTTGTCAGGGAAAATATCTTAGATGGATATTTTTTTTCATGTCATTTCCGGTGGTATGTGGAACGCCACATAATTTCTCACAGTTAGAGAGTTATGGCCATGAGAAGTTGGAGACCCCAGGTTTGGGTAATGGACCCAAGTTTGTTTGATGGGTAATGGTATGAGTTATGATATNTTGATTAAGGTTGGTTGTCATTGATGTCAACCCTTGAAGAAAGACCCATAGAAAAAAGGTTTGGGTAATGGACCCAATAATGTTTGATGTAAATATAATTCATTAGTTTTTTGTCATGGTTGATAAGAAGTAAATATGGATTAACTCCAAAGTGGTCCCCTTATGGTGAAAGCCCTCACACGAAGACGCTTTGTGCAGTAAGAGAACCCATTATTAATCATGGAATAATGAGATGAAGGAAAGTGAATTTGTCAGAGAAAATATCCTACATGGATAGTGCTTATCATGTCATTTCCGTTGGTATGTGGAACATCACATAATTCCTCACGGTTAGAGAGTTATGGCCATGAGAAGTTGGAGACCCCAGGTTTGGGTAATGGACCCAAGTTTGTTTGATGGGTAATGGTATGAGTTATGATATATTTTCAGATAATAATATTCTATATGGATAGTACATGGCATGCCATTTCTG
>JASDQU010100080.1:63414-75599 GCA_032191745.1 Picea mariana
AACAGAAACAGTTATGATTTTTTAACAGAAAAAAACAACTATGAGATACAAAATTTCAAAATGGCCAGAGGCATTAAGAAGATAAAGAGCCTTACATTTCTTCATATGGCTCATAATTCCTTCTAGACACACAAAAACTATTGCATTGCTTCCATGTATACAATTCGACAAAGGAATATAGAAAAAACAAAATTTTGCACTGCATAAACCTGGATTAGATAAGATTTAACAATGTGTCCATTGTGCGTGGTGTGTTTCTTGGAGGATAAAATTCGATTTGATTTGATGTGGGATGCAGGACTTTGTAAGAGGAAACTAAACCTCCTAACGGGACTGGAGCATCTGGAAGGTGTCACTGGGAATTTCTATGAAGCGAACAAATCTGTGCTGAGTGTTGATTGATTATGTACAAGACTATGGGCAATTTTTCATTCCTTTTCTCCTCCTGCTCCTGCAATTAATGGGTGATATGGGAATTTGAGGCTTGCGAAGACTCCATTTAATTTTTTTGATGTTGCATTTGTTCCTGTAGTTTATTGACCTTGTAGTCAGTGCAATCACAAGGACTACGACTGCAACGCCACATGACTGGGGAAACATTGGAGCTGACATAATGAATCCAAAGGACAAATTATTGTCTACAACCTGTGTAACAAGAGCTAACCCAATATTCCTGAGAATCCCAAGTGTTATTTGCATCCTTGCTATTATCTGCATTATATTCCCAATTTGGCACTGCCGAGAGAGCCCGAAATTAAGAGGACGATGCCATGCACAGAAATGATAGGGAATGGAGATGAATAATTACAATTTTGGATTCACCTCTTGTGTGAAATGAGACACCAAGAGAGCTGAGGAGAATGGCTCCAGAGATTCGGACCATGAACAAAAATAATACCCCACATAGAGCCATCAACTTGAATGAGGTGGGTTTAAATGCTTTCATGTGGGGGCGTAGTAATATGTAGTGATAAGAGATGTGGCATCGTGTCATGTGTATGGGGGAAATCTTGTTTCATCATGAACTTTGATGTCGTATTTGATATTGATACATGTGGGAGGTGGGGTCACATTCCCTAATTTTTTTTTTAACTGCACCAATGGATTAAGGGAGATGTTCAAGTTAAAAGTATCCATTGTTTGTTTCTAATGGTTCCCTGGGCCAAATTCAATGGATTAAGGGAGATGCCTAATTTTTTTCTTAACTGCATCAATGGATTAAGGGAGATGTTCAAGTTAAAAGTATTCATTGTTTCTAATGGTTCCCTGGGCCAAATTCAATGGATTAAGGAAGATGTCTAATTTTTTTCTTAACTGCATCAATGGATTAAGGGAGATGTTCAAGTTAAAAGTATCCATTGTTTCTAATGGTTCCCTGGGCCAAATTCAATGGATTAAGGGAGACGTTTAAGTTAAAAGTATCCATTGTTTTTAATGGTTCCCTGGGCCAAATGTTTTACCGCTCTAGCCAGACTATCTATCTTCCCATTTTGTCTTCTATAGATATGATAATAGTCCATTGATTTAAAAAAAATAAATTCAGTGTTTATGATTTTTTGATAGATCCTCTAATCCCATTTTGTCTTCTATAGATATGATAATAGTCCATTGATTTAAAATTTTTTTTTCAGTGTTTATGATTTTTTGATAGATCCTCTAAATATTAGAGTGAGCATTTTTACTTAGCCTTTGTAGCCCTTTATGATCATATCAGAGTCTCTGATGACGAGGAATTGAATAGATTTGTCTACTTGAATTAATAGTCTTACCATATACACTACAAGGAATTTTTCTTGATTATTAGTGTTGTGCCCCAACCCCCATGAATATTCAATAATTTGATTTCCTTCGGAGTCAAAGATGACTCCCCCCGCACCTACCACACCTATTTTAAATTGAAGCACATGGGGTTGGGATTTGATCCACTTATGTGTGCACGGGTCGTGATATCATTTAATATAATATCTTTGGGTGCAACCACATGTTCGAATACTACCTCAAGTTGTCTCTGTGTCTCTAGGTTAAGTGGCCCTCATTGGAATTAGACCTTGCCCAATAGTGAAAAACTCCTCATTTTCCACCATTGGATCCAACCCCTTTGGGATAAAAGAAGTAGACTTAATACTATGAATAACATGTCATTTTTTGGGTAATATACCTGTTAATATGTATACCTTGAACTTTGATGTTTCTAGGGGGGTTGTTTTGTTTTTTTTTTATGTAAATTTTGTGTATGAACTTTACAAAATTCATAACTTATAAATGTGTACGTGACTTTTAATATGTGTTTTGAGAAGACATGTAGATAGAAAATTGTTTTAATCCCTTTTTTGTGTGCTAAAGCACTTTTATTGTGTAATGTATTTAATGAGAAAACCTACTAGGTACTTCCCCTCATTCTAAGGATGGTACTCAAGGTAAAATAAATTCTTCGTGGATTAAGGCTAGGTCAAAGGTCAACATTTTGGTAAAAAGAGAGAAATCATGTCACAAAGTGAGATTTGAATCTAGGTAGGGGAGAATAATGTGTTTTTTTCCAGTCACTCAAGGCTATACCCAATTAAAAATGATCTAAAAGAAATCATGAAATGTAAATTTAAAATATCTCTTATGTGAAAAAAGGTTACATAATTTTCGCGCACCATCTGTGTGTATGCGTGTGTGTGAGAGAGAGGAAAACATCATGGGTTCTCACCATATTTGTTAGACTATTATTATGGAGGGTGACTCAATTGTTAACCACAATTGATAACCCAACAAGGCTTAGTCAAACTCAAACCAAATACATCAAGGTTAACTCTCCCTTAAAATTATTTATTCAATCCAATTGAAATAACCCCCTCTCTCTATATATATATGAAAATGTGTTTGTGTGTGTGCGCGCATGTGCATGTGAGGAAAAATGAAATTAAAGTTAATACATATTGACATTTTAGTAGGGTCCTCATGTTTCAGGTTTAACACCAAATTCCTCTACATCCCACCTCTTGGTATCTATAGTTCATTATGTATATATATATATATATAAGTAAGAGCATAAACATTCATAAATACATAAAAAAAAATTGTGTTCCATATAAATACATAAATACACATGTAAATTTAAGGTATTTGACCTATGGTGGTGAGCATGGTGGGCATTGTTCATTCTCCACCATAAAAGAGGAAGGGCATGCACCGTGAGGATCATGGCACATTGATTGATGTGATGAATGGAGATCCTCATTATTTAATGATTCATATATTATTTGACACGTTGAATGACATAGTTATTGCATTCTACTTGATGTGATGGTTTGGAGAAAACATAATTTAAATACATAAATACACATGTAAATCTATGGTGGTGACCATGGTGGGCATTGTTCATTCTCCACCGTAGAAGAGGAAGGGCATGCACCGTGAGGATCATGGCACATTGAGATGTGATGAATGGAGATCCTCCACCGTGAGGATCATGGCACATTGATTGATGTGATGAATGGAGATTAATGATTCATATATTATTTGACACGTTGAATGACATAGTTATTGCATTCTACTTGATGTGATGGTTTGGAGAAAACCCACCTAAGGGTGATTGTAAACTCTAATGGGATGATTCCCCAAGATATATGTCTGCAAACAGATCAACTACATATCTAACAAGATTATATGCACACAATATGTGTCCATATAATATTATGTATGTACATTTTTACATACCATGAACTTTGTAAACTTAAGAGTCATTATATGCTTTCAATCATCATATACTAGAGTTAGATGAGGATCGGGATGTGCCTCTCTACTCAAACTCCCTAAAGAATCTATGCTACATATATTGGGGCAATTTTTCACACACACATAGACTTGTCCATAAGAGAATCAATTAGACATGTGAATTGAGAGTACATTGTTGTGAATGACTCTCAATTGCAAGCTTTTCTAACATATATGTTTATTGCAAGTTCCCAATTTCCAATTTCTTTTGTTTTCATTGTAAATTACAAGTTGAAAATTCATTGAAAGTTTCCAATTGCTTTTGTTCATAATCAATAGTTTCTATTTTCCAAAGAAATTAAAAAAAAGTTAAGAGAACAACATTTAATGTCAAATTAATTGTATTGTTGAAATTATTAAAGCATGACATCAAGATTTCCTAACAAAATATGGCATGTTATGTCATTGAGAATGATTGGATATTCTCATAGAATTGAACTTTAAATTTTCAACAACTTGTAGGATGGTTTATTTGAAATCCATATTAGAATAAATAAAACCTGAATTTTGTTATAAAGTACATTTAGTAGAAAAATGTGGAGGAGGAAATAACAATATTTTTGAAGAATTATGAGTAATTTGAAGTCAACCATGTTCGAAGTGTTAAAAAATCTATTGTTTATGCCTTTTTTTTATTCCAAATGGAAAGTGGGTAGAAATCAAGATCTATATCTCATCACTTCTCTTCCTAAGATACAAATCCAACAAGATTGGATTTTGGGGATTGTTCATTATGAGTAATTTGAAGTCAACCATGTTCGAAGTGTTAAAAAATATATTGTTTATGCCTTTTTTTTATTCCAAATGGAAAGTGGGTAGAAATCAAGATCTATATCTCATCACTTCTCTTCCTAAGATACAAATCCAACAAGATTGGATATTGGGGATTGTTCATCATATTAGATAAATGAAAATATTTGTCATTAATCTAATGACACATTGTAGAAATGATAAATTTAAACTATCATGGCTATGACACTTTTCACCATATGTGTGGTATAATAAGGCTTAAGACAAATAATTTTTACCACATATAAACCTAACATTTATCATATATAAACCTAGAAGTTTGTAGGGACTCTCAATATGACAATGAGGGACACCTCAACTAAATACGCACAAAGTATATAAGATTGATATATGTAGAATATAGATTTTATTGGTTCACCATGACTTGATGAGTTGGGCTATTAATCCTGAAGGTCCATGGTTTATAGTTGAGGGACAAATAAGAATACCAACTCTATTCTGATTTAGATTGACAAGTTTTTCTACACTCTGATGTAAATTGGTCAGTTCATCCTCAAGAGTTGAAATGCACTTTTTTTTATGAAGAAAAATACCCATAATAACTAGGGGAAAATTTAAGGATCTATCTTAAAGTGTAAAAACCTTGGCTAACTTTACTAACACTTAAAATGCAAACCATAAATTGTTTAGTGATATTTTGTAAGAAAAATCAAATTTATAATGATTGTATATGGTTTCTAAAAAAATGGTGATATTTAGGGTAAAATACTCTTATCTTATAGAATTTGGGCCAATAATTTTAGTAAAAAATGGAAATTGGTGAATATTTTTATAGATAAAAACATGGAAACTATCCCATGGGTGAAATTTAGCCCCTACAGTTTTCCTTGATAATAACTTCCTTATGAGAGCCAATAATTGATCCTCGTTCCCCCAATTTTCCTTGAATAAATTGTATTCAATTGTCATGTCTATCCAAGATCTTTAAATGTTTCCTAAGATCTTGTCTTTTTTCCTAGATATCCTTATAGTCCATTTGGATTGAAATATTGAGCTAGGAATAAGACAAGAGGAAAAAAGCAGGGATCCCTCACAAACTAAAAGAGGAAATGGGGATAGAAAGGCCTACAATAATGACAAGATTGTCCCCCAACTAGTACACATGAAGAGAAAACAAAATAAAAATCAAACAATCAAACTCCCTCAATGAATAGTTGGAATTTTGGATAGGACATAACCAAACCTTGAGGACCATAGAACCCCGAGGGATAAATACAATAGAGAAAGGATCCAAACCTAATACTCGAGAGAGGAATCCATTAATAATAAACCATAGAAAGAGTAAAGAAACCAAGTTGTTGGATGAGGAAACCCAATACGCCGAATAGATGCCAGAAAATCCCAATCCAATCTTGGCCCAACCTAATAAGGCCTAATTAAAATGCCAAAGGAACCTCACCTTGAAAAGAACCTTCTCAAAAAAAAAGAGCAATGACAAATTGTGGAAGAGAGATAGAATATCTTCACATACATTTGAATCATTTAGCTCCTAGAAAATCTAAGAGCCTCCAAACCTATAGCCACATGGACATCGGAAATGATCCACAAAGTCCCACATAGATCCTCAAGTGTCATATACATTGATTCAAATGAGTGTGGCTTGAGGGTGGTCTATGTGTGAGAGCATGTGCGAAGTCTCATCATGCCCACCCTCACTTAGATTGAGCCCACATCCATAGACTTGGCCACATGACAAAACAAATGATTTACATATTCCATGGAAAGAATGCTAAGGGATAGTTTGGTAAGTCACCATATTATTCAAGGCCAAGTCCCCTCTTTTTGCATGGTGGCATAGCATGTGTGGTGGTTTGTTTGCTTCTAAGTTGTTTTCTCTCAAAACGTGATAGAAGGAGAGTTTTGAGAATGAGAAGTGGGTTTTCCTTATTTGATTTATCATAGAGGTGTGTTTGGCATCATAAGGAATAGATCCTTGAATCATATTTCTGATAATAATCAAGGAATCCCTTACCACTATTAGGTTTTAAATGTTGAGTGACTTGGACATATTCAAGCCCTGTAAAAGACCATGAGCTTCTACTAGGTTGTTACAAAAAATGTCTAGGATCCACGAGTAAGAATATGTTGATTTACCTCCGAGGTTGAGAATAAGTCCCCCTCTCTCTTGCCACCCCTTCCATGAAAAACAATGTTATCAATAGAGGAAAGAAGTGTTAAATTGATTAATCATATCATAATAAATATAAGTTGAAAACGACTATACAAGTAGGCTATATATATGATACTCATTAAGGAACAAAACTTGGGTTATTTAAAGTGATTTGTTGTGCTATTTCAATTGAGGGTCTATGGACTACTTCTCTTCTTATTTAAGTTAGTATTCCAATTCCAATATAAACATGTCCAATTTCTTATTTATTATTATTATTATTATGATTAACGTCCACTGAGACTGATTAGTCTATCATACCTTAAGAAGGTAAGAGATTACTTTGATTTCTTTAAAATTGTATTTTTATGCTAAAAATGTATTGAGAGAAGCATTACAAGATCACCATAGTTTTGATGACTTAGGAGGTTAGGAAGGTTTCTATATCGATGGATGAACCATATTATTCTTGTAATTATATTAGAAAATTAATTTTCTCTATAAGTGAATCAACTTCCTAAATGTAATATTCCAGATATAAAAAGTATGAAGAACAGAAATAAAATGCTAGAAATGGCAGATGAACGACAATATAACCACAATAACACCACAATAATACCAAAATGATACTAGAATAACACTGGAAAGAGCACTTTGATTACTGAGAGCAATGTTCACATGCCTCTTAGAGGGGGAAACCTCCGGGAGAGAAGATCTCTATTACAATAATATCCAAGACAATCGTTCTCATACCCTCGACTCCTATTTATACTAAATATGTCTATCAAAAGAACCATCTAGAGGAAGATCCTTCTAGAAGCAGAAGATTATATTAGGTCTTCTTACATTCGACTTATTCTTCCTTATTGCCAGGCCTTATTAATATTGACCTTTATTACATTGGAATATATTATTCTACCTACGTGAGGGGTTAGGTCCCTAACATGTCCTCCCCTATAAAAACAACCTTGTACTCAAGTCTTGAGATGTGGAAATTGTTGCAGAATGGTATCTGGTTCCCAAGTGGCATCTGCTGGGGTTGTATCTTTCCACTGGACTAACACTTCCTTTATGGTTCGCTAATGTAGGTGATGCTTACGCTGATCCAAAACTGCTTCTGGTTGTAGCCAAATGGATCCTTCTCTGTCCAACTCGGGAAGGTTGGTTTGAGTTTGGCACTTAGTTCCAATCACCTTTTTTAAGCAGGAAACATGAAAAACACGATGTAGCTTAAAATCACTGGGCAAAACTAATTGATAGTCCACCTATCCCACACGCTTGAGAATGGTATAAGGACCATAAAATTTGGGCGCCAATTTCTGATAATGGTCAGCCTTGAGGGAATTTTTCTTGTAAGGTTGCGGTCGAAGAAACACCTAATCCACTTCTGAAAATTGACGTTCAGAGCGACCTTGATCTGCTTGTTGCTTCATGCGATTCTGGGCCATGACCAAATTCTCTTTGAGGGTACAAAGAATAGTCTCTCAAACTGTAAGTGTTTGGTCAACCGCCTGGAACTTTAAGACACCTGGTAAATATGAGAAAACTGAAGGTGGATTTTGTCCATATACAACTTCAAAAGGAGTCATGCAGGTAGCTGTATGGTATGAAGTGTTGTACCACCAGTCAACTAGTGGTAACCATTGAGCCCACTAATTTTTCTTTTCTGATGCAAAACACCTCAAATATGTTTCCAAACACTTGTTGACAACTTTAGTTTGACCATCAGTCTGGGGATGATAAGCTTTGCTGAGATGCAATTGGGTGCCTTGTATCTTGAACAATTCTTTCCAAAAATTGTTGGTGAAATTTGGGTCACAATCAGAAACAATAAAATGTGGCATGCCATGAAGATTGAAGACCTGATCCATGAAAAGTTGAGCCATAGTGGATGCTGTAAATGGGTGTTGAAGAGAAAAAAAATGAGCATACTTGGAAAGGCAATCAACGACCACCATGATAACTGATTTATTTCCCAATTTAGGTAAGCCTACAATAAAATCCATAGAGATATCCCGCCAAATAGCAGGTGGAATCGGAAGTGGTTGTAGTATGCCAAGAGATTTCACTGTTTCTCCCTTGTTGCATTGACACACATCACATTCAACCACAAAATTACGAACATCATGTTTCATACCATCCCAGAAAAAAGAACGTTCGACCCTGTCATAGGTTTTGGTAAACCCTGAGTGCCCATCTGTGGGTGTAGCATGAAGCTCAAAAAGTACCCTGGATTTAAGTTTTGACTGTTTACTTAAATACAAACACCCTT
The DNA here is from genome assembly GCA_032191745.1 of Picea mariana. Taxonomy (NCBI): domain Eukaryota; kingdom Viridiplantae; phylum Streptophyta; class Pinopsida; order Pinales; family Pinaceae; genus Picea; species Picea mariana. The sequence goes on from JASDQU010100080.1 coordinate 72,369, forward strand.
TGTATCGAATCTCATCATGGAGCCAAGAGTACCCTAGGGAAACTAGAGAATTGGACTACAATTGTTGTATCAGATGCAAACTTTTGGGATCATGTAGCCATTCCTGGCGAATGGCTTGGAGCCAATCTGGTACAATGAAGGAGAGAGAAAAAAGGGGCCCTTCATCTTCATATTTTCGAGAAAGTGCATCTGCAACCACATTGTCTTTTCCTTTCTTGTAAATGATCTCATAATTATATCCAAAGAGCTTAGTCACCCATTTTTGTTGCTCTGGGGAGGAAATGAGTTGTTCCAGAAAATACTCGAGGCTTTGATGATCTATCTTAATTTGGAAGCATTTCCCCAATAGATAAGGGCGCCAAAGATCAATGACATGCAAAATAGCCAACATTTCATTTTCATAGATTGATTTTCCCAAATTTCGTTCAGACAATTGTTTGCTGGTAAAGGCCAAAGACCGACCCTCTTGCATAAGGACAACGCCAATTAATTTCCATGAAGCATCACATTCTAGGACAAAGGTAGTTTTGAAATTAGGAAGTGCTAGGACTAGAGTGGTGCACATGGCCATCTTCAAGGTTTCAAAAGCCTGAGAAGATGCTGGAGTCTAGGTGAAAGAATTCTTTTTAAGGAGTGTAGTGAGAGGGGTCACAATCTTTCCATAATTCTTAACAAACTTGCGATAATAACATGTTAAGCCCAGAAATCCACGCAATATTTTGAGAGTCTTTGGGTGAGGCCAGTTTTGCATAGCTTCAATCTTTTTAAGATCCACCCCGATGTCATGCTTGCCAACAAGATGACCCAAGTATTTGACTTCTGAGGCGCCAAAATCACATTTATATTGTTTTAGGAAAATTTGGTGCTCAAAGAGTAGATGGAGAACTCTATCCACATGAGCAAGATGGTCTGTCCAGGTTTTTATATAGATGAGGATATCATCAAAGAAAACTAAGAAAAAATGACGGAGAAAAGGACGAAAGACATGATTCATGAGGCTTTGGAAAGTGGAGGGAGAATTACACAAACCAAAGGGCATGACCAAAAACTCATAATGGCCCTCATGAGTTCTAAAGGAAGTCTTAGGAATGTCTGCCTCTTTCATACGGACCTGGTGGTATCCAGAACGAAGATCAAGTTTATTAAAGAACTGGGCACCACTCAATTCATCCAATAGGTCATGAATGACAGGAATGGGAAATTTGTCTTTAATGGTGAGTTTGTTGAGGGCGCAGAAATTAGAACACATGCGCCAAGAACCTTCTTTCTTCATGACCATGACCATAGGAAAAGAGTAGGGGCTCATAACATGGCAGATAACACCCGCGTTAAGAAGTTCTTGAAACATTTTCTCAATTTCATTTTTTTGGGAAAAGGGGTGACGATAGGGAAGGATATTGGGAGGAAGACTTCTTGGGACAAGGGGAATGGAATGAACATGAACACCATGGGAAGGAGGGAGTCCCCGGGGAGTGGAAAAAACCACTTGATGTTTAGAGAGGATGGATTGGAGGTCCTGCAACACAGAGGGTGTCTCAGTTGCTTGTATGGTATGGAGTTGGGAAATAACATCTGAATGACCTTTTTTGAGCAGCTTTTCCATGCAATGGGAACTAATGATCTCAGGGGAACTAATGGTGATGCCTTGGAACTTATATTTATGTCCCTCCTGGTCAAATTGCATGGTTAATTCCTTAAAATCCATGAGAATGGGACCCAAAGTCCTTAGCCAGTCTACACCCAACACAATGTCACAACTACCCATGTCGATAGAAAACATATGAGATTTTAGGTGGTAGTCACCAATTTGGAGATGCACATTTTCACAACGCCCTCCACATTTCATGGACCCGCCATTGGCAATCATGATTTGGAAATTATTGACTGCATGGATATAGAAATTAGTTTCTTGGGAAATACGACGATGAATAAAATTATGGGTGCTTCCATTATCAATAAGAATGATGACCTTCCTATTCTTGATGTAGCCAATTAGTTTGAGGGTTTGGGGAGTAGAGAAGCCCATGAGAGAATTTAGGGAAATGACTGGTTCTACTTCGAGAGGGTCTGAGGGAGGGTTAATGTCGATGGGTTCAGGTGAATCAAACACAAGGGGAGCTTCAACATCCTCTTTCGAAACATCCTTCGATATGGCCATAAAAATATTTTGTTCCCTACACTTGTGTCCAGGAAAATATTTGTCATCACAAATATAACAAAGGCCTTTGAGTTGGTGTTCATCAATTTTAGCCCTGGTCAATTTTTGGATCTTTAGTGGAGTAGAAGGAGGAGTGGGATTTACTGTTTTAGTGCGAGGAATAAAGGAGGGTTTCTGGTTTTGAGAAGAGACAACCTATTGTGATTCCTTAGCTCGTTTAGTAGCCTCCACCCAACTCTGAGGATGAGCCATGAGGACATGGGAATGAATATCATCCTTGAGTCCACTGATAAAAAATTCTCAGAAAAAAGCATCAAACATGCCCTCTGTACGAAAATCCAGTCGTTTAAAAGCAGCTATAAAGTCTTCCACTGTGACAGATTGTTTCAACTTTTTCAAATGGCCTAAATGGTTGGTGTCAGTTTCAAAGCATTCATAAAGATCTGCCACAAAGTGTGTCCAAGAAACATACCCTTGACAGGAAGTTTTTCTCCATTGCCACCATTGCCAATGTTCTTGATCTAGATGGAGAACACAATACCAAAGTTTGGCCAAGTCATCTGTAATGTCGTACAAAGAGAAATAATGTTCCATTTGAGTTACCCAACCAGTGGGATCTGAGCCATAAATTTGGTCACATCCACCCGCGGAAGGCGTAGGTCACGCTGAAAGTGATGGGGCTGAAAATTATGGGAATGAGAGGAAGTTTCAGCTTCGGTATGAAAAGGTGGGTCAGATAAAGGGGGATCTGCAGGGATATGCAGCTTGGTGCAAATCTTCGAAGCGACAGATTCAAGATGGGTAGTCATGTCTTGTTTGAGGTCTTCTTTGAGTTCCTCGATTGAGGTAGCGATGGATGAATGCATGTTTTTATTGATGGTGCAAATATTGGCACTAAGCTATCTCACTTCTTGTTGGGTCTCTGTGAAATTAGATTGCAGGGTATTGAAGCGATCTTCCAAGTCTTGGCTATGGGTATGGGCCATGATGATGAGGGAATCGAAGAGGGGCGGGTGGGGTAAAAGATTTTGCTGAAAAATGATAGGTATAAATGTGATAAGGGCGAAGAGATA
>JASDQU010100080.1:107354-150822 GCA_032191745.1 Picea mariana
ATTCACTTTGTCATCTTCAAAAATTCATTTCTCCTCAACCATGAGGATCCACGTGACGTGCCACATACCACCGGAAAGAGCATGATGTATACTATCCATCCATGGGTGTTGTATCTACATGTGCATTTTCCTTCATGTCCAAATAACTTCATCAATCTTGTGGTCCAAAACCCATTACTAGGGTTGACATCAATGACAACAACCAATCTTCCAGCAGTTACTTAGTTTTCCATTTCCTTTCTTTCCAAGTTTATGCATATTTAATGACAGAAGGTTGTCATCACATCTCTTTGTTTGTATACTAAACTTATATACTTTTCTTCTGATGTTTGTCTTAATGCCAGATAGGTGTTATCCTATTGGTGCATTCATAAGCTAAAGTTGCAAGTATTTACATGTTGGGTCTGGCCATATATTATATGCAATATTATATATGTTTCTGCTGGTGTGAAGAGTATTTTACCTATCATTACTGGCCATCCACATATACTATTGTATAGGTATTTATGCTAGAATAATAGGTCTTCTCCATGTTTCCACACAATAAGTTAAAACTTTCTGAGTTACATAGTTGAAACCCTTGGTCTTTCAAGTGACTGATGTATTCCTAAATGGATATGAGTTTATAATTTCATCCGATATGATCCTCTTTTCCTCCACATTATTGATTTTTTTAATGTTACCAAGCTTACACCCTTCTACAGTGGGGGAGTGATTTCTTAGAGTGATAACAAAATGGCATCGTTGCTGGGGAACAAAAGTGAAAGAAAAATTTCCCTGGGAGAATGACAAAGATATGATTCTTGATGGCAGACAAGAGACATACATAAAACTTGACTATAATCATCTACCTAGCGACTCCACTTTAAAGAGTCCACTGGGGAGAATCTGGCTGATAGAAGATGAAAAGGATGAATTCAAAATCTAGGTACCAGTTCATTAGTTTACTTTATGAACTATTGTTATTCTTTATCAACTCCTTTATACTTTTCCCTTCACATGTTAAAAGAATTATCCTCTGTTTTTTATATTCTGAAGATTATCAACCATCTTTTATAAATCCATCTTTAGAAGAAGATTTGCAGCCCGCTTGTATTGTAGAAGTTAAATCAGTTTTTGTGCCTCAGTTCATTTATTAAAATGACCTCTGTATTCACATTCCTTCTGAATCTGATCAGCCATGTAACCTTGAAGAAATCAAAACTGATTCAAAACCTATACAGAGCTCAACACTTGTTGCCACAACCTTCAAACCTTGTCAACAAATTGTTATCCCTCATGATCATCCCACAACCTTTCAACTCAAAATCAGGATGAAGATGCTTAAGCCATTAAAGTTTCCCTCTCATCTTCATCCTTATCCTATTGACTGTTATGAATATCTCCCTTGGTTTTCGGGAGAGAATCAAGCTTCAACTGAGAGGCACTTGGAATCTTTTGAAGATTTTATTGACCATTTTCAGATTGTTTATGAGGATGTTATCATGATATTTTTCTCCAAGCCATTGATTAGAGATGTTTCTATACGGTTTAAGAGTTTAAGAGTTGACTCCATTGGCTCTTGGATAGAATTCACTGATTTTTTTTTATGAAACATTGGGGCGAACATAAATCACTAGATTCATACATTTTTTAAGAGAGAGCAGGGTGAAGCTTTGCCTGTCTTCAATCGAAGGTTTTACAGCAGCGATCATGGCATGCCTTTGGATATCAGGCCTACAGAGACAGTTTCCATGATATATTATGTGATGGGACTGCAGTCAAAACTTGCCCTTCTTCTGCTATAAAGGAAATCTTCATCATTAAGCATTCTATTTGAAGACACTTTAGAGGTGGAGGAAAATATTCATGCTTCCAGGAGGATCTGAGAGTAGGTTGATTTTGAAAATATGCATAAATTTGAGCCAATAGAATGTCAGTATAGTTCAGAATCTGAACATGAAGGTAATGACTATGAGGTAGTTTTAGATCAGCAACAAGCAACTAAGATTATCTCAGATTGTGAATCAGATTCTTCAACATTAGCAGAGCATTCCAGAGACAGGTATTCATGTTAAATTTATGATCAAATTACAAAGCTTGTTGAACCTATGATAACTCATGATCGTATATACAACTACATTTTTATAGATGATCAATATCTTTGTTATTCAAACACTACTCTATCATCATTTTCTGAACACTATTCTGAAGAAGAGGTCAAAGGCTTTGATGATCACAAGGTAATCATAAAAGAAGAAGAAGGTTATCAATCTTTTGGTAGAGAAGCAGTCATACAGGTGGAACTTTTTCCTGAAGACCAACAGATTTCTGATATCAGTGTCAAAGATCCAGTGGCAGCCTTCATAGAATCATACATTTCAGAGAACATGAAGACTTCATATTTGTTAAACTTATCAGTATTTCCAGATGATTTTGGTTTTTGAATGATTTTTTATCACTGTTGTTGCATTTCAAAGATCAAATATTGATCAATGAGGATGATGAAATCATTTCAGTATTAAAATTACTTGGATGGATGTTATGGAAATTTGCCTTTACCTAACCAAATTATAGAAGTGGTGAGAGTAGAGTAGGTAGGAAATAAGATTACTGTCCAAGCATTCCTTTTCTTTCATTTTGCAGTAGATGTAGCAGCTACTTTGTGTGAATAAAAGAAGTCTTGAAGATATATAGAGATCATCCATACAGTCATGGATGATTTTCAGAAAGAGGTGAAATGGCTGACTCCATGCCCAATGGAATATTGACTCCATGCCCATGCAACACTAGAGATTAAGTTCTGATTTTATTTTTCAGGAAAGGCATTAGATCTATGGTTCTTAGAAACCTTACAGGAAGGTCTCCATCCTAGTTGGAGCCAGATGTTAGCGATAAAAAATGATTTGCAAAATCATTGAGATTTCACATGACAAGATATATTTAGAGAGAAGATGTATTTTAGTCATGGAGTTTATGAGAAAGACTTATAATCATATCAATTCAATAAAATAAGGATTTCACCTCATAAAATAGACAAAAATTATTTTTTATCTTTCGGAGGCTAAGTGGTAATTTTATAGTGTAATGTGCCACCAAAAGTTTTCTATTTCAGCACCTAAATCAGATTTTCAAGGGCAAATGAGCCGCCGAAAGTGCAAAAGGGTCTGTTTTTACAGTGTTGAGTCATCATTTTCAAATGATGATTCTGAGCAACTGGAGAATCATTTTGAGAAACGGGTGGAGTCTTTTGTTGCTAACACGTCAAAGAAAAATAACCTCTCTCATTTTTCCTACAGGTGTCATATATTGGGAGAATCGAATTCATCTCTGAGCCCTAATTTTCGGATCTCAGAATTTCCCTGTTTGACACGTGTTTTTGAAATGCATATCCTGGGCAAATGAAAACGAATCTCAAATAACTGAGAGAGGTTTTTTCTCAAAACAAAAGAACATAAAAAATTCTCTTCCAATTTGTACACAATTGTTTTGTTTTGAGATATATGGGTCAATCTTTGGGCAGCATATTTCCAGAAATTTCTGTCTTTTCTAGCCACCTCACAAATTTGAATTTGAGATAGGAAAAGAGGTTATCAAATCCATCTTTTGAGTATATTGAAACTGATTTGTAAAGATTATTTAAAGCCCACAGAGACATAGTTTATAGGGAGGAAGAACAATCTAAGGACTGTGGTTCTATTCTTGAAGACTTGTACATTTCATCCTTTGGAGATGTCCATTAATATATCTTGACATCGAGATTCTTTCACTGTGTTACTTAGTTTTCCATTTCCTTTCTTTATAAGTTTATGTATATTCAATGGCAGAAGGTTGTCATCCCATCTCTTCGTTGGTATACTAAACTTATACAGTTTGCTTCTGATGTTTGTCTTAATGCCAGATAGTCGTTATCTTATTAGTGCATTCATATGCTAAAGTTGCAAGTATTTACCTGTTGGGTCTGGCCATATATTATATGCAATCTTATATATGTTTCTTCTGGTGTGAAGGGTATTTTACCTATCATTACTGGCCATCCACATATACTGTTGTATAGGTATTTTTGTTAGCATAATAGGTCTTCTCCATGTTTCCACACATTAAGTTAAAACTTTTTGAGTTACATAGCTAAAAGCCTTGGTCTTTCAAGTGATTGATGTATTCATAAATGGATATGAGTTTATAATGTCATCCGATCTGACTCCACATTATTGATTTTTTTAAAGTTACCAAGCTTACACCCTTCTACAGTCGAGGAGTGATTTCTTGGAGTGATAACACTGATCACGCACCATGTGTCCTCTCGACTTCAATGGCTAGGATGACATTGTGATTTTGCAACTCTTTCTGGCACTATTCTTTGTGCAACTGTGTGGTCCTGATCACCCGATGGTCGTCGATTCGATCGCCTTGATGGATCTCCGTCATTGAAAGATGAACTCACTTGCTTGATTTGACAACTATTGGTGATAACATAATCATCTAGTGCATCTCCAGTCGCTATGTGAAGTTGAAAGATTTGGGACAGCCACATGCTTGCAAGGTTAACGTTTGAATGAGATTTTCCTTTCTTATTTTTGACATTTGTTTTTTCAATAATCAATTTTTTGGACTAGTCGTTAAAAACAATGCTCTGGAACACGAAGGATTCATCTTCGACAAAAAAATTGGTATATGATATGTCCATTGGATGATTATGTTGGATCGCGTCTCTGAGCTGATCAAGGTAGAAAAGTACACTATCCAAATCAGGTTCAAGTTCCATGTTCTCACTCTGAATTCCGGGCTCTTCCGCCTGTCCGACAATTTTTTTCTCTTCTTGTCTACTGGAAGCTTGTGAGAACTATCAATTTTAGAGTGAGGAGGGTCGTTATCTCTTCCTCCTTTTGAATAACTCTATGTTTCTTTGTTGTTGTGGTGGGCCATTGGAGCGATGCTACGAGATTTCCTGCTTTTGGGAGTGTTATTGGTTGAATGAACACTCTTCTCACCATGGTCTTTTCCTCGTTGGGTGTACAATTTAGTGCTTCTTTGCAGTGTGTCTAGGTCACTGGCATCAGAAGTAGGAGCGTTGCCACCAGTGTCTCTTTTTTAGGTCAGGTGTTGTTTGAAAAAAGAATTATCGAAGCCAAGTGTTTGTAAATGTTGTAGAAAACATTTATTGGGGTCGAACCCTCTTAGGCTTTCAACATATCTTAGGTTCAAGTTGCTATAATGGGCTGCTAATTCATCAATTTTGTTGATGTTATTCAACACGAAGTCCCCAACTTTCCAAGGTAGAGGAATGAACTATTTTTTCTCCTCTTGGAATAGATGCAACCAATATTTGTATTGTCGTGCTACTTCTGTAAAATACATTTTGTCCATAATGTGACATGGAAGGAGAGGAGGTTTTTCCATGGAGACAAAAATCCTTATCACAATGTAATTATCCAAATGTTCAAGTGTCCCCTTCCTGTCCAAAAAACTGGTTGCATGTTCAGATATGCGGGGAGTATCTTCTCCTAAAAAATAAAATTTGAAAACAGACACGAAGCCATTAAAAACCTCATAAAAATAGTGGGAGGCCTTGTGCTTCCACAAAGCCTGGTACTAGAATGTTACTGGGTCGAATTCCCAGTTGACATTCTTGGACAGAGACAGTTTTGGAAACTGGCAGGAATGTGCTATCACAAAAACTAAGAAGGATGGCATATAAAATTTCTTTTCCCTTTTGAAGCTTGACAATTGGGAATAGATTTCATGGGAAATTAGCTTGCCCCAATAAAAAATGGCTTGTTCCTTGGCTGTGAAATACAAAATATAAATATCCATTCGGGAAATAGTTGTTGTGGACTCCTGTCCCGTTATTCTTGTAAACAGCCAGGCAATTTCATGGAATGGATTTCTAAATGAACTAACCTGCAAGCTTGTGATATCTTCAGGAACTACCATTGGGTCTTTCAATAAATTGGGCAAGAGGTCCAACCCATTATTATGATTTACTAGGAACTATTTGGAATCTTCTCCTTTGAAGGTCAATGTTGGCTCTGACAATCTCAACATCTGGCAGAAGACCTGAGGTGGGAAAGAAACAGAAGAGTAGTCTCGTAGTGGAATAATTCTTTTATCTGAAATAAATTTATCAGTGCACCAAGAGACTAGTTCCTTACAATCAAAAACTTCATGGACACAAACTGCATGAGCAATCCTAGAGGTCCAAATTAATTTGTCCTAGGTGGTAGGGGTTGAGTAATAAGAATATGCCCTGGACCACTGGAAGTTCTCGTTCTCGCGCCCGAATATGTTCACTGTATCTCCATAGAACTACTGTCGAGTTGATGCCATAGGTTTATGAGAACATTGGTTTGCTCCAAACAATGGTTGAAATGAACAGTTGGAGCTGATAATATAACTCTCCGTAAAATCTTGGTTAAATTCCTATGAATGGGAAATCGCCTCGAGCCTTTCGCTGATTATTGACAATATCTATGGGTGTTTCATGATGAAATGTTGGTAGTAAAGCTTGCTTATTACATATTTAGAAGTGCGAAAGTGGTCGGTATGATGAAGAGAAATTAAGGATTGGAGGTTTCGTGAAGGTGCCAAGCCCACTATGTGCGAACGACATTTCATGATTTTGAAATCAACACTCGGAAGGGATAATATAACCCTCCGCAAATCTTGGTTTAATGCATATTAATAGGAGATCTCCTCAAGCCTTTCACCCATCAATGAGAATCTATACAGTTCCTACACGATGAGATGTTAGAATTAAATGTCACTAATTACATATTTAGAAACAACACACACACACACACACACACACATAAACATTTTATTATTATAGAAAAGTGTGAAGGTCATGGAGATGGGGGAGAACAAGGAACGAATGGAAAGGTTTAAAAAGAGGTTGGACGAGATTCCAAATAAGGTTACATGGGATACTCAGGAGAGGTGAGTGTCACATGATCAAATTTTATGTATCAGAATTTTTGACTACAAAACGTGTAAAATGGAAAAGAGCATGATGGGGCAGTTCAGTAGTCGGTTTGCATATTTGCAGAATTTCGGGAAAGTGGCTAAGTATGGAAAAGGGAAACAGTTGGTCAGACTCATTTTCAGAATCGAGGATTGAAGATTTCATGAACGGACCAACCCGACGACGTGCAAATGACATTCCATGATGTTTGAAATTAACACTCGGAAGGGATAATATAACCATCTAGAAATTTTGTAGAAATAAGTTCTTATATATAATTAGTAATTGCTAATTGTAAAAGGGCACAAGAACAGGAAACAACGATTAGGAATTGGATATTTCTTGAACCTACCAACCCGACGATCCACTGAATAAATTTGAAGAAATGGCAAAGTATGGAAAGCTGACGGGTGGGCTTCAAAATGTGGTGACAATAGTTCCACAGGAGACGTGAGGACCCGATAGAAAAATTGTATGTCTCGAAAGTTTTAAGTGCAAAATGTACTATATATATATATATATATATATATATATATATAATTTATATTATAGACAAGCGCCAAGGTCACGGAGACAAGGGAGAGCAAGGAACGAATGGAAAGGTATGAAAAGTGGTCAGACAAGATTCAAAATAAGATTACAGGGGGATACTCAGGAGAGGCGAGTGTCCAACGATCAAATTTTATGTATCAAAATTTTTGATTGCAAAACGTTTAAAACGCAAGAGGGCATGATGGGGTAGTTCAACGACCTGTTTGTATATTTGCAGAATTCTGGGAAAGTGGCTAAGTATGGAATAGGGAAATGGTTGGTCAGACTCGTTTTCAAAATCTAGGATTGAATATTCCCATGAACGAACCAATCCCGACGACATGCAAATGACATTCCATGATGTTTGAAATTAACACTCGGAAGGGATATTATAACCATCCGAAAATTTTGGTTTTATGCGTATTAATGGGATATTTCTTCAAATCCTGTGTTAGCATTAACGTTGGATAATTTCATACTTAGAAATAAGATATTATATATAATTGTTAATTGGTAATTGAAAAAGGGCGCGGACACAGGAAAAAACGATTAGGAATTGGATATTTCTTGAACCCGCCAACCCGACAATCCGCGAAAGAAATTCGAAGAAATGGAGAAGTATGGAAAGAGGACGGATGGGCTTCAAATGGGTTGACAATAGTTCGACATGAGATCTGAGGACTCGACGGTCAAATTGTATGTATCAAAATTTTTTAGTGAAAAATGTGTACCACAAAAGAGGGTATGATATGTAGACTATAATACAAAAGACTGTATGATATGAGTCTGGTTGTATATTTGTATATCGCAGAAGTCATAGTACTGTTTGTAGGTCATGGAACAATAGCAGTCCAATCTAGAGCCTGCCTACTGAGAATTCGCAGTTGGAGAAGTGACTGGGTATGGAATAGGTCATGGAATAATAGAAGTCCAATCTAGAGCCTTCCTACCTAGAATTTGTGGTCAGAGAAGTGGTTGGGTATGGAATGGGGAAGCGGTTGGTCAATGTCATGATATAAGAGAACAAGTGCAAACATGAACCTAGAAGTCCGCCTACCCACGCATCTAGACATTTTCGAAAAAACGAATAAGTGACGTGAAAGATAAAGTTTAGGGAAAAGAGAAACGAATATTTGGCTAAGTATAGAAGACGGAAAAGAAGGGATAATATATTCACAACTGTAATAGATATCCTATGTCCTGGAAAGATATTTTTTGCATGTTTCTGGAGAAGTTATATACTTATTGCATATACTTGGAAAGAACTGCGAAGGTGGCGGGCATAGAAAACAATGACTAGGAATACGAAATTATCTACGATCTGCCAAAGAAATTGCAAGAAATAGTCGTGGAAAGCGGTTGGACGGGTTTCAAAATAGAAATGGGGAACTATTTGCAGGTCAAGGAACACTGGAAGTGCAGTCTGCATGTCCAGGAATTTGCACGCGAAAAAATTCAGGTAAGTATGTAATTGGAGGCGCAAAGGAGATTCCAAGAAATGGTGAAATATGGAAAGTGGACGCAAGGGCTTCAAAATAGAGAAACAATACGTCCCCAAGAGAGGTGAGGACCTGAAGGTCAAATTGCAGGTCTCGAAACTTTGATGTGAAAACTGTGTATCACGGAAGAGGGTATGATGTGGGAGTGCGGAAACAAATTTATATATAGTGGAGCTCCGGGTGTTGTTTGTAGGCAACAGAACAATGGAAGTTCAATATAGAGATCGACTGTCTGGGAATTTGTGATTTGAAAAGTGCCTAGGCATCAAATGGCTACTTGTTGGTCGAAGTCAGATTCTTGGAAAAACGACTAAGTAAAGAGAAAGAGAGAGTAGAGGGGAAAAATAAACAACAATTTGGTCAAAAGTATAGAAGAGGGAAAAGAAGGTCCAATGTGTTCAAATCTGCAATAGATATTCCATTTCCTGGAAATATCTTTTATGTGTGTTGTTGGATAAGTTGTATACATATTGCATATACTTGGAAAGAAATCTGAATGTAGAAGGCATAGGAAACAACATCCAGAAATTTGAAATTTCCTGAAGCCGCGAACTCGACGATCCGCCAAAGATATGTCAAGAAATTGTCAAGTGTGGAAAGCGGTCGGACGAGATTCAAAATAGGGTGATGGGTTCTCGAGGAGTCATAAGCCCTCGAGTGTCAAATTTTATATATCATAACATTTTGGTGCAAAATGTGTAACACAGAAGAGAGGATGATGTGGGAGTCCAGAATTAAATTTGCATATCACAGAAGCCGGAGTGCTATTTGTAGGTCACGAAACAATGGAAAGTGCAATTTATACAAAGGGGAAGCACTCGGTCGAAACGCGTGAATCCACCAACCCGCGCAACAAGGCGTTTTTAGAAAAAAATGATTAAGTAACCAGAAAGAGAAACTACAGGGGATAAAAGAGTGGGAAAATAGAAAGGCAGAGGAAATTTTTCATAAGCGTAAATTGGTTTCAAACAAGCCCCATTGTTGCAAAACCATCATTTTCTAGTAATTGTCAGCAAATGCTTTGTTGAAGATTAGATTTTATTGCAACATGTGGGTGTAAGTTTGTTCTTGATACATTCTTCCATGAATGTAACATATTAACTTAAGTATTAAACTTATTGCATTATGGGTTGTTAGAATTAAAGCTTCATAATTGCATGTCTAGAAAGAAGAATGACAATCTTGCTACAACATTGTGATTTGGTATTGTTATGTTCTATCTACATTACAAATAGAATTGAACGTTGGTTTGAAACAATGTGTAATTCATTTTTTGTTTTCATAAAAGTCTAATGGATTGACATAGTACATTGTCATATAATTGTTAGATGCTACATTTTAGAACAAATTACCTAAGAAAATACAATATCGAAGAACTACAAGACTACTGAACCATGCCAATGAAAAGATGTGTTAAATGCACAAAAGAAGCAACAACCAAGACTCCAAGGCAATTTTTTTTAATAGAAAATCCATTAAAAAAAAAAAAAAAAACATTGAACACTGTATATCTATACTTAGAAATTGGACCCAGTTCTTTGGGAAAAAACATTGAACGTATCTGCCACAAACATAAGCACAATATCCACAACATGTAGGAGCCATCGAGATACTCTTCAACATGCATACAAAACTGATTACCATGCTTCTTTTTTTTAGGAAATCCTTGCAGTTTTCTCCTCGGTGGATCATCCTCTAGTAAAATTGATAGTTCTCAGACGCTTCCCGTGAGAACACAGGTTGCACGTGCAATTCCATAGGCCAAAATTAGTCCATTCTGCATGGAAGGAGATGACTAGTAGGAATATGCCTTGCACCAATGAGATTTCTAGTCCTCATTCCTTAAAATGTTAATTGTATATCCAGGAAATAGGACAATAGTCTCACAATTGAATAGTTTTTTGGCTTGAAATATATCTCTGGGAGCATCAACATATCATTTCCTTACAATGAAAGTCTTCCACCCAGAACGAACTAATTTGGACCTCTGGAATTCTTACTTTCTAGCTACAAAGCGGCTATTGCATTCAACGTCAGAGTATTTTCTAAAACTCCTTCTTTTGGTGTTGTCAGGATCGCCATCGCTGAGTCGAGAAGTTCCACCCATTATGTTTGATTTCAATTTGGGTGCAGGGAGTGGGAACAATCTCTACATTTCCATCATCAATTGTCATATCATCATCCATCAGATAATCTTCTTCTAGCTTGGAATCCATTGCATCAACCTCTGCGCCAACCATCAATGCAACTAGGCAGGTTATCTAAGCAGACAGGGTTGCCTTGGAATTGTTTGGCTTGAAATATATCTCTCGGTGTACCAAGGGAACATCTCCTTTTTTTCTCCTAGGCGGAGGAAGATGAGTGGTAAGAATATGCCCTGAAATACTGGAACCTATGGCCATCATGCCCGAAGGTTTTTACTGTATCTGGACAGAACTACTGCCACAAGTTAACGAGAATTTTCATTTTCTCTAGACAATGTTTGAAATGAAAATTGGGGAGGGATAATATAACCCTCCACAAATTCTGGTTTAATGTGTATCAATGGAAGATCTCCTCGAGCCTTTCGTTGATCAATGACAATCTCCAGGGTTCGTGCATAATGAGCTGTTACCATTAAAGCTCACTAATTCCATATTTATAAAAAAGTGTGAAGGTGGTGGTGACAACAAAGAGCAGTTAAGAATTAGAGATTTCTTAAAGGCGCCAACCGACTGATGCACGAAAGAAATTGCATCATGTTTGAAATGAATACTTGGAAAGGATAACACTCTTATCTGCAAATATTGGTTTAATTCGTAGTAATGAAAAATATTCTTCGGCCTTCCGGACATTAATGACAATCTTAACGATTCCAGCACGATGAAATACTAGCATTAAAGATTAATAATTTCATATCTAGAAAGAAGTACGAAGGTGGCATGGATGGCGAAGAGCGACCAAGCATTGTACATTTTGTCCACCTGCCAACCCGTGAAATAGATTCCAAGAAATGCCCAAGTATGGAAAGAGGCCGGGCTGGTTACAAAAAAAGGGTCACAAGATATACCCAGGAGATGTGAGGGGCCGATAGTCAAATTGTATCGGAGTGACAGATTTCTGCGGTCAATTTGTATATCGTGGAATTTTAGGTGTTGTTTGTGCATAGGTGAACAGTGGACGGGCAATGTCGAGAGGGTGATTTGTGTTTTGCAGAACTTTGAGTGTTGTATATAAAAGCATGAGACATTCGTAAAAATGACCAAATAAACAAAAAGATAAAGAAAACAAGATCGAAGGGGAATTTGTTTTCAAATTTGTAAATCGCGGAAGTCCAGGTGTTATTTGTAGGCGGCAGAACAATGGAAACGCAATGTTGAACCCGCCTATGCGGGAACCCACGATTCAAAATGTTTGTTCAATATGAAATGGGGAAGCGGTCGGTCAGGCTCATGATATAAAAGTAACAATGGAAATTTTAAGACGTGAATCCACCAAATCCCGCACCTAGACATTTTTTCGAAAAACAAGTAAGTAAAGAAAGGGAAAGTAGATGGCAATTTTCAGAAGCGGGAATTGTTGTAAGAAAGCCCCATTGATGGTCTTAACAGTAACTATGAAGTGCATCAAACATGTTAACAGGTTCTTCAATCAAGGAATAGATACAACGAGTGATGTTTATAGTTTCCAGGATCTATTTGTATAAGAGAAGCGTCAAAAAGTTACAAGAAAATCAATTTTTGGATGTTTAAGTGAATTTTTTGTACTATTAGATTCACCGCAAGTATAAAAACGACAAATTTTAATTTTAATTTCCTCTCATTCATATGATTGTTCCATTAGACTTGGCATAGTATATATTCTTTTATTTCAATTTGTTTTCTAATTTGTAGATCGCGGAAGTCTGGGTGTTGTTTGCAGGCGACAGAACAATGGAAACGCAATGTTGAACCTGCCTATCCGGTAACTTGCCTATTCGGAAACCTGCGATTCAAAAAGTTTTTACAATATGAAATGGGGAAGCGGTCAGTAGGGATGGTGGTTTAAAAGTAAGTGAAATCTGAAGAAGTGAATCCGCCAACTTCCGCACCTAGAAATTTTTCGAAGAATGAGTAATACATACTAAATTTGTACTTTTATAAATTATGGACATGAGATTTTATAGAGAATGTACGGATCCCTCATTCCATACTCACCACTTTTTGGATTGTGGATTCTCAGGCTGGCAGCTCAAAATTGGGCCTCTATTTTTCTATGTCCTATAAATAGAACCTAGAGTTCTGTGATATACAAATTGACAGGTAGAGTTGCGGGCTAACTGGCTCAACATTGCACTTCTATTGTTATGTGTCCTCCAAACAACACTCGGAGTTCCTCGATATACAAATTGACAGACCGAATCCAGGGCTGGCGGGCTCAAGATTGCAATTTTTTACAGATGCTGATCCCTATCAACTATCTAACATTATCTAAAAACATTATTTTCAAATACTAAATTATTAATATTAAATATTGATATTGTACAATTTAATTACATAAAAATATTAAAGTTCGTTAAATATCTTATTTAAAAGAAAAACCCGCCTATTTGGAACCCACGATCGAAAAAGTTTGTACAATATGAAACGGGGAAGGGTTCAGTCGGGTTGGTGATATAAAAGTAAGTGGAAATCTTAAGACGCGAATCTACCAACTTCTGCACCTAGAAATTTTCTGAAAAACGAGTAATACATACTAATTGTGTACTTTTATAAAGTATGGACATGAGATTTTATAGATCATGTACAAATCCCTCATTCCATACTTAGCCACTTTTTGGATCACAGGTTCTCAGGCTGGCGGGCTCAAAATTGGGCCTCTATTGTTCTATGTCCTACAAATAGCACCCATAGTTATGCAATATACAAATTGACAGGCGGACTTGTGGGCTGACTGGATCAACATTGCACTTCTATTGTTCTGTGTCCTCCAAACATCACTCAGAGTTTCATGATATACAAATTGACAGACAGACTCCAGGGTTGGCGGGTTCAAGACTGTGATTGTTTACGGATGGTGATCCCTATCAACTATCTAACATTATCTAAAAACATTATTTTCAATACTAAATTATTAATATTAAATATTGATATTGTATAATTTAATTACATAAAAATATTAAAGGATGTTAAATATCTTATTTAAAAGAAAAAACCGCCTATTCGGAAACCCACAATCCAAAAAGTTTGTACAATATAAAACATGGAAGCGGTCAGTTGAGTTGGTGATATAAAAGTAAGTCGAAATCTAAAGACGTGGATCTGCCAACTTCTGCACCTAGAAATTTTCCGAAAAATGAGTAATACGTAGTAAATATGTACTTTTATAAAGTATGGACATGAGAGTTTATACATCATGTACGGCTCCCTCATTTTTGGATCGGGGGTTCTTGGGCTGGCTTGCTCAAATTTGGGCCTCTATTGTTCTGCATCCTACAAATAGCACCTAGAGTTTTGCGATATACAAATTGACAAGCAGACTTGCAGGCTGGCTGGCTCAACATTGCACTTCTATTGTTCTGTGTCCTCCAAACAACACTCAGATTTCTACGATATACAAATTGACAGATAGACTTCGGGGCTGGCGAGCTCAAGATTGTGATTGTTTATGGATGGTCATCCCTATCAACTATCTAACATTATCTAAAAACATTATTTTCAAATACTAAACTATTAATATTAAATATTGATATTGTACAATTAATTACATAAAATTATTAAAGGATGTTAAATCAATATCTTATTTAAAAGAAAAACCCTCTTATTTGGAAACCCGTGATCCAAAAAGTTTGTACAATATGAAACAGGGAAGTGGTCGGTCAGGTTAGTGATATAAAAGTAAGTGGAAATATGAAGACGTGAATCTGCCAACTTCCGCACCTAGAATTTTTTCGAAAAACGAGTAATACATACTAAATATGTACTTTTATAAAGTATGGACATGAGATTTTATAGAGCATGTACGGATCTCTCATTCCATACTTAGCCACTTTTTGGATCGCGGGTTCTCGGGCTCAAAATTGGGTATTTATTATTCCATGTCCTACAAATAGCACCCAGAGTTTTGTGGTATACAAATTGAAAAGTGCAATTATGGGCTGGCTAGCTCAACATTGCACTTATATTGTTCTATGTCCTCCAAACAACACTCAGAGTTCTGTGATATACAAATTGACAGATGGACTCTGGGGCTGGTGGGCTCAATATTGTGATTGTTTATAGATGAGGATCCCTATCAACTATCTAACATTATCTAAAAACATTATTTTCAATACTAAATTATTAATATTAAATATTGATAGTGTACAATTTAATTACATTAAAATATTAAAGGATGTTAAATATCTTACTTAAAAGAAAAACCCTCCTATTCAGAAACCTGTGATCCAAAACGTTTGTACAATATGAAATGGGGAAGCACTCAGTTAGGCTAGTGATATAAAAGTAAGTGGAAATCTAAAGACGTGAATCCGCCAACTTTTGCACGTAGAATTTTTTCGAAAAAAGAGTAATACATAGTAAATATGTACATTTATAAAGTATGGACATGAGATTTTCTAGATCATGTACGGATCCCTCATTCCATACTTAGCCACTTTTTGGATCAGGGGTTCTCGGGCTAGCGGGGTCAAATTTGGCCCTCGATTGTTTTTTGTCCTACAAATAGCACCCAAAGTTCCATAATATAAAAATTGACAGGCAGACTTGCGGGCTGGTTGGTTGAACATTGCACTTTTATTCTTTCGTTTCCTCCAAACAACACTCAGAGTTCCGCGATATACAAATTGACAAACAGAATCCAAGGCTGGCGGGCTCAAGATTGTGATTGTTTACGGATGTTCATCCCTATCAACTATCTAACATTATCTAAAAACATTATTTTCAAATACTAAACTATTAATATTAAATATTGATATTATACAATTTAATTACATAAAATTATTAAAGGATGTTAAATCAATATCTTATTTAAAATAAAAACCCTCCTATTCAGAAACTTGTGATGAAAAACGTTAGTACAATATGAAACGGGGAAGAGGTCGGTCGGGCTCGTGATATAAAAGTAAGTGGAAATCTGAAGACATGAATCCGCCAACTTCCGCACCTAGAAATTTTCCAAAAAATGAGTAATACATACTAAATGTGTACTTTTATAAAGTATGGACGTGATATTTTATAGAGCATGTACAGATCGCTCATTCCATACTTAGCCATTTTTTGGATAGTGGATTCTCGGGCTGGCAGGCTCAAAATTGGACCTCTATTGTTCTGTGTCCTACAAATAGCACCCAGAGTTCTGTGATATACAAATTGATAGGCGGACTTGTGGGTTGGCTAGCTCAACATTGCACTTCTATTTTTCCCTGTCCTCCAAAGAGCACTTAGAGTTCCATGATATTAAAATTGACAGATGGACTCCAAGGCTGGCAGGCTCAAGATTGCGATTGTTTACGAATCGTGATCCCTATCAACTATGTAACATTATCTAAAAATATTATTTTCAATACTAAATTATTAATATTAAATATTGATATTGTACAATTTAATTACATAAAAATATTAAAGGATGTTAAATATCTTATTTAAAAGAAAAACACGCCTATTCGGAAACCCACGATCCAAAATGTTTGTACAATATGAAACAAGGAAGTGGTCGGTCAGGCTGGTGATATAAAAGTAAGTGGAAATCTGAAGACGTGGATCCGCCAACTTCTGCACCTAGAAATTTTCCAAAAAACGAGTAATACATAGTAAGTATGTACTTTTATAGAGTATGTATATGATATTTTATAGAACATGTATGGATCCCTCGTTCCATACTTAGCCACTTTTTGGATCGGGGGTTCTTGGGCTGGCGGACAAATTTGGGCCTCTATTGTTTTGTGTCCTACAAATAGCAACCAGAGTTCTGCGATATACAAATTGACAGGCGGACTTGCGGGTTGGATGGCTCAAAATTGCACTTCTATTGTTCAGTTTCCTCCAAACAACACTCAGAGTTCTGCGATATACAAATTGACAGATGGACTCCAAGGCTGGCGGGCTCAAGATTGCGATTGTTTATGGATGGTCATCCCTATCAACTATCTAACATTATCTAAAAACATTATTTTCAAGTACTAAACTATTAATATTAAATAATTATATTGTACAATTTAATTACATAAAATTATTAAAGGATGTTAAATCTCTTATTTAAAAAATAATGAAGTAAACAAAACAAAGATTTTTTAAATTCTAGCACCACAAGTATAACAATGAGCAATTTGAATTTTAAGGGCCTCTTGGAGATATGATATCTCCATTGGACTTCTCACAGTATATATTCATTTATTTCAAATTATTCTAGGAGATTAATTTTACCAAGTTCATCAATCAAGGAAAAGTGTTAAAACAAGCCACATACTACATTTATGTCACATCACTATACAAATTGATAGGTGGACTTGCAGGCTAGATGGCTAAAAAATTGCAATTCTATTGTTCTGTGTTCTCCAAACAACACTCAGAGTCCCGCGATATAAAAATTGACGGATGAAGCATACAACCAAGAACCATGTAAACTCCAAACAGGCCGCAAGCAAGATCCCACAAGGTTCCATAGAGAAGCACACATCGACCTTTGCATCAAACAATTTGATATATAAAGAAAACATGTTGCAACATTGGTTTTATCTTACATATGGTATATGTTCCCACGAGAAAATAACCGGGGCCATGGGATATATGGCCGCAAATTTCAAAGTACTCAAACCAGTAGTTGATTTCAATAGTATAAATGTTAGACTAGCTAAAGCTTTGATCTTTTCAGATGATAGAAGTATAGTTTAGTTTAGGTTTCGATTGCTTAGAGATCTCTTTTTTTTGCATATGCTTTGTTTCTGTTTTTACGAATTTGATTTCGTTTCATGGACATAAATGTTGGCAGCAGTAGTCAGACATATTTGAAGGAGAACTAGTGAAGTTCACAACAACACATTGTGAACCACAACATACTCAGTATATTGACTATTGAACTACCCATGCTATGTCTTGATGATTGATGTGTGATTTCCCTTTCAGAAGTGTGATTATATAGTTAGTTTTTTGGGTYAGATATCAGATTTGATCTGTCAAAAGAACTCCATCTCATACTTGCATGTGCCATAATGGAGTAGATAGCCTCTCTGTGAAAGACAACCAAAGTGTGTTTTGATTTGCTAGTTTTTTTTGTTTCCAGCATGCATAATCTAGAATAGTTCTATACTCATGACATTAGAATTACCTTCCTTACTAGTGTCTTGTAACTCTGTTGATTAGGAATCCCAGATTGATAATTAATGAGTGCATTATATTACACATATAAGTATCACAACAATGAGATGTGAGGACTTGACGGTCAAATTGTATGTCTCAGAAGTTTTTAGTGAAAAATGTGTACCACAGAAGAGGGCATGATATGTAGACTGTAATATGAAAGACTGTATGATCTAAGTCCGGTTGTATATTTGTATATCGCAGAAGTCATAGTATTGTTCGTAGGTCATGGAACAATAGAAGTCAAATCTAGAGCCCGCCTACCAAGAATTCGCGGTCGGATAAGTGACTAGGTATGGAATAGGTCATGGAACAATAGAAGTCCAATCTAGAGCCTACCTACCCAGAATCTGCGGTCGGAGAAGTGGCTGGGTATGGAATGGGGAAGCAGTCGGTCAGTGTCACGATATAAGAGAACAAGTGCAAACGTGAACCTAGAATTCCCCTTGTGTCTGTGTCACCTGAACCCATTGACATAACCCCTCCATTGGACCCTACCGAAGTCGAAATGCGCATTTCCCTAAATGGTCTCACTAGCTTCTCTGCCCCCCAAACCCTCAAGCTAATTGGCTACATCAAGCATAGGAAGGTCGTCATTCTTTTTGATAGTGGAAGCACCCATAATTTTATTCATCACCACATTTCCCAAGAGACTAATTGCTATATCCGTGCAGTCAATAATTTCCAAATCATGATTTCCAATGGCGGGTCCATGAAATGTGGAGGGCGTTGTGAAAATGTGTGTCTCCAAATTGGTGACTACCACCTGAAATATCATTAGTTTTCTATTGACATGGGTGGTTGTGAAATTGTGTTGGGTGCAGACTGGCTAAGGACTTTGGGTCCCATTCTCATGGATTTTAAGGAATTAACCATGCAATTCGATGAGGAGGGCCAACAATATAAGTTCCAAGGCATCATCATTGGTTCCCCTGATATCATTAGTTCCCATCGCATGGAAAATCTACTCAAAAAAGGTCATTCTGGAATTATTTCCCAACTCCATGACATACAAGCAACTGAGACACTCTTTGTGCCAAAGGACCTCCAATCCATCCTCTCTAAACATCAAGTGATTTTTTCCACTCGCCAGAGACTCCCTCCTTCCCGTGGTGTTCATGATCATTCCATTCCCCTTGTCCCATGAAGCCTTCCTCCCAATATCCATCCCTATCGTCACCCCTTTTCCCAAAAAAATTAAATTGAGAAAATGGTTCAAGAACTACTTAATGCAGGTGTTATCCACCCTAGTATGAGCCCCTACTCTTCTCATGTGGTCATGGTCCTTAAGAAAGAAGTTTCTTGGTAGATGTGTCCTGACTTTCGTGCCCTCAACAAACTCACCATTAAAGACAAATTTCCCATTCATGTCATTGATGACCTCTTGGTTGAATTGAGTGGCGCCCAGTTCTTTACTAAACTTGATCTTCATTTTGGCTACCACCAGATCCGTATTAAAGAGGCAGATATTCCTAAGACTGCCTTTAGAACTCATGAGGGACACTATGATTTTTTGGTCATGCCCTTTGGCTTGTGTAATGTTCCCTCCACTTTCCAAATCCTCATGAATCATGTCTTCCATCCTTTTCTCCATCCTTTTGTCTTAGTTTTCTTTGATGATATTATCATCTATAGAAAAACTTGGACATACGATCTTGCTCATGTGGATCGAGTTCTCCATCTACTCTCTTAGCACCAAATTTTCCTGAAACAATCTAAATGTGCTTTTGGCGCCTCTAAATTTAAGTACTTAGGTCATCTTATTGGAAAGTCCGACGTTAGGGTGGATCCTAAAAAGATTGAATCTATGTAAGACTGGCCTCACCCAAAGACTCTCAAAATCTTGTGTGGATTATGGGCTTAACAGGTTATTATAGCAAGTTTCTTAAGAATCATGGAAAGATTACGGAACCTCTCACTGAACTCCTTAAAAAGAATGCTTTCACTTCGACTTCAGCAGTTGCTCAGGGTTTTCAAACCTTGAAGATGGCCATGTGCACCACTCCAGTCCTGGCCCTTCCTGATTTCACAAAGAGCTTTGTCCTAGAATGTTAGGCATCCGAGAAAGGAATTGGCACTGTCCTTATGCAAGAGGGTCGGCCTTTGGCCTTTACCAACAAACAAATCTTTGAACGAAACTTGGGCAAATCAATCTATAAAAAGGAAATGTTTGCTATTTTTCATGTCATTGATCTTTGGCGCCCTTATCTATTAGGGAAACGCTTCCAAATTAAGACAGATCATCAAAGCCTAAAGTATTTTCTAAAACAACACATTTCCTCCCCAGATCAACAAAAATGGGTGACTAAACGCTTTGGATATGATTATGAGATCATTTACAAGAAAGGCAAAGACAATGTGGTTGCGGATGCACTTTCCCGAAAATATGAATATGAAGGGTCCCTTTTTTCTCTCTCCATCATTGTACAAGATTGGCTCTAATCCATTCGCCAGGAATGGCTACACAATCCCAAAAGTTCGCATTTGATACAACAATTGCAGTCCAATTCTCCAGTTTCCCCAGGGTACTCTTGGCTCCATGATCAACTACGATACAAAGGCCATTTGTATTTAAGTAAACAATCCAAACTTAAATCCACGGTACTTTATGAGATTCATGCTACACCTGTAGCTAGGCACTCCGAGTTTACCAAAACCTATAGCAGGGTCAAACGTTCTTTTTTCTGGGATGGTGTGAAATAGGATATTCGCAATTTTGTGGCTGAATGTGATGTGTGTCAATGCAACAATGGAGAAACAATCAAATCTCCTGGCACACTACAACCGCTTCCGATTCCACCTGCTATTTGGTGAGATATCTCTATGGATTTTATTGTAGGATTACCTAAAATGGGCAAAAAATTAGTCATCATGGTGGTAGTTGATCGTCTTTCCAAGTATGCTCATTTATGTTCTCTTCAACACCCATTTACAACATCCACTATGGCTCCATTTTTCATGGATCAGGTCTTCAAGCTTCATGGCATGCCGCTTTCTATGGTTTTTGATCACGACCCAACTTTCACCAACAATTTTTGGCAAGAATTGTTCAAGCTACTAGGCACCCAATTGCATCTCAACACATCTTATCATCCCCAAACTGATGGTCAAAGTGAAGTTGTCAACAAGTGTTTGGAAACATATTTGAGGTGTTTTTCCTCAGAAAAGAAAAATTAATGGGATCAATGGTTACCCCTAGATGAATGGTGGTACAACACTTCATACCATAAATCTACCCACATGAGTCCTTTTGAAGCGGTATATGGACAAAAGCCACCTTTAGTTCTCTCATATTTGCCAGGTTTCTTGAAGGTCCAGGCGGTTGACCAAACGCTTATAGTTCGAGAAGCTATTCTCTGTATCCTCAAAGAGAATTTGGTCATGGCCTAGAATCGCATGAAGCAACAAGCAGAACAAGGTCGCTGTGAATGTCAATTTGGAGAAGGGGATCAGGTGTTTCTTCATCTGCAACCTTATCAGAAAAATTCCCTCAAGGCTGACCATTGCCAGAAATTGGCACCCAATTTTATGGTCCTTATACTATTCTCAAGCGTGTGGGACAGGTGGCCTATCAGTTATCTTTGCCCAGTCATTCTAAGATACATCCTACTTTTCATGTTTCCTTCTTAAAGAAGGTGATTGGAACTAACTGCTAAACTCAAACCAACCATCCCGACTTGGATGAAGAAGGATCCATTTGGCTACAACCACAAGCAATTCTGGACCAGTGTGAGTGTCATCGAACCATAAAGGAAGTGTTAGTCCAATAGAAAGATACAACCCCAGCAGATGCCACTTGGTAACCAACTACAATTCTGTAGCAATTTCTACATCTCAAGCCTTGAGGACAAGGTTGTTTTTAAGGGGTAAGACATGTTAGGGACCTAACCCCTCACTTAGGTAGAATAATATATTCCAATGTAATAAAGGTCAATATTAATAAGGCCTAGCAATAAGGAAGAATAATTCGAATGTAAGAAGACCTAATAGAAGCTTCCGCTTCTAGAAGGATCTTCCTCTAGATGTCTCTTTTGATATACATATTTAGTATAAATAGGAGCCGAGGGCATGATAACCGAGAAGACTAGCATTTACCATCAAGGTCTTATTAAGATGTTAGTTTTACATGAAATCAGGAAGCAAAGGATTAGATGGAAAATCCTCATTGCTCAACACCTTCCCATAGAAAACAAACTTGTAGAGGAAGCCCAGCTTGCTCCAGAGAAAGATAAGAAACCTCAAAAGAAAAAGGGCAGGAAAGATAAGGTAACTCTATCATCATCCAAAACAGTGAGCCAAAATGATAAAGCTAGTAAATAAGCAAGGCCCTCTTCCACAGTCAATAAGATTTTTAAAAGTCAAGAATCAAAAGGTAAAACCAAATTAGTAGAGGAGAATTCAACAGTAGAACTTGAGGAGAAGGGTCATAAGACAAAAACTGTGAGGAAAGAGAAGAATAGCTCAGAAAATAAAAGTGAACAGTCTATAGAACAATCCCCTATAGCCATTCCACAAAAAGAAAAGAAGAAAAGGAATCCTATGATCACCCCTGATCCAGTACCCCCTTGTAAAAGAACCACAAGGAGCATAGAAAAGAAAGGAAAAGCAGTTGTCAGACCTCATACAAATGAATATCCAATAGATCTTACCTCCCCTTTTGAAGACCTATCAGTCCAGGATGACAACCCTAGCTTGACCGAGGAACAAGTCACTATTACTTTATGTGGGATGAGGGAGGAAGTGGAGGAAAGAGAATACATCCAGCTAGAAACGATGGAGTCAACAAGGACCTTAACAAAAGAACAGATGAAGAAAAAGATTGGGGAGCTACAAAAACAAAACCAGGAACTCAAACAAGAAGTGAAGGAATACCAACTATTGGACAGGTATATCAAAAAGGAAAATGAGCAACTGAAGGCAACCAACCAACGACTTCAAGATGACCATGAAGAGACTTCTAATAAGCTCAAGAAGGTACTAAGACACTTAAAATACATTAGGGTCATAAAAAGGGCGCTGGAAGCAGAAGCCTCAGCCATCAACATCATTGATCCATAGAAGTAAAGAATGGAGTCTCAAATTTTGAAAAATTTTGGGTTTGTTCGAGTTGCATGAGGACATGCAATGGTTTTGGCATGGGGGAATGTTGAGCCTCTAAATTGACATCCCCACTACCCTATTATACTCCTCATCTATATCTTTTTGGCTTACCTAACCTTGGATAAATGACAAAGAACACTACCATTAGCCATTGATGAGGTCATAAGGTAAAGTATAATTAATTCATGCATTTTTGTGGTTTATTGAGCTAGGAGACTAAATGTTTCATGTACTAATGTTTTAATTTTACACATGTAACCTTTGACCTCTAGATGAGTCTAGCCTTTCTGTACCAACTCAATTATTCGGTACTTATGCGCTAGATTACCACTATCTGAATCCAGTACCAAGCGCACCTTCCATTCAGATCCGGTACCGAACCATTCACTATTGCGATTTGGTACCAACGGTCGTAGACTGTTCTAGTCCGGTACCAACCACTTGCATACTATTCGGATCCGGTACCATTTATCGAATCTCAGTTGTCACGATCCAGTACCAATACAGGAAGCAGAATATACCAAGTTTATCTCTAGATTGTACCAAAGATAATTGTTGGATGTTTGCTAAATCATTAAAGCTCTAGCAAGGTTATGATAAGCTTGTTTGTTTATTGCTTCATCCTCATACACTTCGTGTCATGAGGATGAAGCTTAAAATATGTAACTGAATATATAAATTTGACAATTGACTGATTTGCTAAAGATTTCACCCCCTTGTGTTTCACGACTAAGATTGTTTAAATAGTCATGACAAGGATGGTAGAGGTAGTAGAGAGTTAGCATAACACAGTATGTGAAGCAATGTTACATATTGCAGAACATATTTTGAGTTGAAGTTTAATAGAAGGATTTCAATTATTTACAGGTCTTGATCATTTATGAATGAATGTGAGTTGAGTTGTTAGCATAGTTTAATTCTATGTTTTGAAATTTGAGTAAGAGGAATGTGTGGATTGAAAGAGAGCTTACTGTAGACTCTAGTCAATGACCAATTGAAGTGGCAAGGGCCCACCGCCCAACAAAGGTCAGCATCCTTATAGATTAGTGTTAATAGTTGATTTCAATACTATAAATGTTAGACTAGCTAAAGCTTTGATCTTTTCAGATGATAGCAGTATAGTTCAGTTTAGGTTTCGATTTCTTAGAGATCTATTTTTTTTGCATATGCTATGTTTCTATTTTTATGAATTTGATTTCGTTTCATGGACATAAATGTTGGCAGTAGTAGTCAGACATATTTGAAGGAGAACTAGTGAAGTTCACAATAGCACATTGTGAACCACAACATACTCATCATATTGACTATTGAACTACCCATGCTATGTCTTGATGATTGATGTGTGATTTCCTTTTTAGAAGTGTGATTGCATAGTTAGTTTTTTGGGTCAGATAGCAAAGTTGATCTGTCAAAAGAACTCCATCTCATACTTGCATGTGCCATAATGGAGTAGATAGCCTCTCTGTGAAAGACAACCAAAGTGTGTTTTGATTTGCTAGTTTGTTTTGTTTCCAACATGCATAATCTAGAATAGTTCTATACTCGTGACATTAGAATTATCTTCATTATTGGTGTCTTGTAACTCTGTTGATTAAGAATCCCGGATTGATAATTAATGAGTGCATTATATTACACATATAAGTAGCACAACAATGAGATGTGAGGACCCGACGGTCAAATTGTATGTCTTAGAATTTTTTAGTGAAAAATGTGTACCACAAAAGAGGGCATGATATGTATACTATAATACGAAAGACTGTATGATCTGAGTCCAGTTGTATATTTGTATATTGTGGAAGTCATAGTACTGTTCATAGGTCATGGAACAATAGAAGTCCAATCTAGAGCCCACCTACCGAGAATTCGTTATCGGATAAGTGACTGGGTATGGAATAGGTCATGGAACAATAGAAGTCCAATCTAGAGCCTGCCTACTCGGAATCCGCTGTTGGAGAAGTGGCTGGGTATGGAATGGGGAAGCGGTTGGTCAGTGTCGCGATATAAGAGAACGAGTGCAAACGTGAACCTAGAAGTCCCCTTGTGTCTATGTCACCTGAAGCCACTGACATGACCCCTCCATTGGACCCTCCCAAAGTTGAAATGCTCATTTCCCTAAATGCTCTCACTAGTTTCTGTGCTCCCCAAACCCTCAAGCTAATTGGATACATCAAGCATAGGAAGGTTGTTATTCTTGTTGATAGTGGAAGCACTGATAATTTTATTCATCACCACATTTCCCAAGAGACTAATTACTATATCTGTGCAGTCAATAATTTCGAAATCATGATTTCCAATGGCGGGTCCATGAAATGTGGAGGGCATTGTGAAAATGTGTGTCTCCAAATTGGTGACTACCACCTGAAATATCATTAGTTTTCTATTGACATGGGCAGTTGTGAAATTGTGTTGGGTGCAGTCTGGCTAAGAACTTTGGGTCCCATTCTCATGGATTTTAAGGAATTAACCATGCAATTCAACGAGGAGGTCCAACAATATAAGTTCCAAGGCATCATCATCGGTTCCCCTGATATCATTAGTTCCCATCGCATGGAAAATCTGCTCAAAAAAGGTCATTCTGGCATTATTTCCCAACTCCATGACATACGAGCAACTGAGACACCCTTTGTGCCACAGGACCTCCAATCCATCCTCTCTAAACATCAAGCAATTTTTTTCACTCGCCAGGGACTCCCTCCTTCCCATGGTGTTCATCATCATTCCATTCCCCTTATCCCACAAAGCCTTCCTCCCAATATATGTCCCTATCATCACCCCTTTTCCCAAAAAAATTAAATTGAGAAAATGGTTCAAGAACTACTTAATGCAAGTGGTATCCGCCCTAGTACAAGCCCCTACTCTTCTCCTGTGGTCATGGTCCTTAAGAAATAAGTTTCTTGGCACATGTGTCCTGACTTTCACGCCCTCAACAAACTCACCATTAAAGACAAATTTCTCATTCATGTCATTGATGACCTCTTGGAAGAATTGAGTGGCATCCAGTTCTTTACTAAACTTGATCTTCATTCTAGCTACCACTAGATCCATATGAAAGAGGAAGATATTCCTAAGGCTTCCTTTAGAACTCATGAGAGCCACTATGATTTTTTGGTCATGCCCTTTGGCTTCTGATAGTAAATAAGCAGGGCCCTTTGGATTAGATGGAAAATCCTCATTGCTCAACACCTTCCCATAGAAAACAAAATTGTAGAGGAAGCCCAGCTTACTCC
Organism: Picea mariana; assembly: GCA_032191745.1. Classification (NCBI taxonomy): domain Eukaryota; kingdom Viridiplantae; phylum Streptophyta; class Pinopsida; order Pinales; family Pinaceae; genus Picea; species Picea mariana. The sequence goes on from JASDQU010100080.1 coordinate 133,966, forward strand.
AGAGAAAGATAAGGAACCTCAAAAGAAAAAGGGCAAGAAAGATAAGGTAACTCTATCATCATCCAAAACAGTGAGCCAAAACGATAAAGCTAGTAAATAAGCAGGGCCCTCTTCCATAGTCAATAAGATTTTTAAAAGTCAAGAATCAAAAGGTAAAACCAAATTAGTAGAGGAGACTTCAATAGTATAACTTGAGGAGAAGGGTCATAAGACAAAAACTGTGAGGAAAGAGAAGAATATCTCAGAAAATAAAAGTGAACAGTCTATAGAACAATCCCCTGTAGCCATTCCACAAAAAGAAAAGAAGAAAAGGAATCCTGTGATTACCCCTGATCCAGTACCCCCTTGTAAAAGAACCACAAGGAGCATAGCAAAGAAAGGAAAAGCAATTGTCAGACCTCATATAAATGAATATCCAATAGATCTTACCTCCCCTTTTGAAGACCTATCAGTCCAGGATGACAACCCTAGCTTGATCGAGGAACAAGTCACTATTACTTTATGTGGGATGAGGGAGGAAGTGGAGGAAAGAGAATACATCCAACCAGAAACAATGGAGTCAACAAGGACCTTAACAAAAGAACAGATGAAGAAAAATATTGGGGAGCTGCAAAAACAAAACCAGGAACTCAAACAAGAAGTGAAGGAATACCAACTATTGGATAGGTATATCAAAAAGGAAAATGAGCAACTGAAGGCAACCAACCAGCGACTTCAAGATGACCATGAAGAGACTTCTAATAAGCTCAAGAAGGTACTAAGACACTTAAAATACATTAGGGTCATAAAAAGGGAGCTGAAAGCAGAAGCCTCAACCATCAACATCATTGATCCACATAAGTAAAGAATGGAGTCTCAAATTTTAAAAAAATTTGGGTTTGTTTCAGTTGCATGAGGACATGCAATGGTTTTGGCATGGGGGAATGTTGAGTCTCTAAATTGACATCCCCACTACCCTATTATACTCCTCATCTATACCTTTTTGGCTTACCTAACCTTGGATAAATGACAAAGAACACTACCATTAGCCATTGTTGAGGTCATAAGGTAAAGTAAAATTAATTCATGCATTTTTGTGGTTTATTGAGCTAGGAGACTAAATGTTTCATGTACTAATGTTTTAATTTTCCACATGTAACCTTTGACCTCTAGATGAGTCTAGCCTTTCTGTACCAACTCAGTTATTTGGTACTTATGTGCTAGATTGCCACTGTCCGAATCCGGTACCAAGCGCACCTTCCATTCAGATCTGGTACCGAACCATTCACTGTTGCGATCTGGTACCAACGGTCGTAGACTATTCTAGTCCGGTACCAACCACTTTCATACTATTCGGATCCGGTACCATTTACCGAATCTCAGTTTTCACGATCCAGTACCAATACAGGAAGCAGAATATACCAAGTTTAGCTCCAGATTGTACCAAAGATAATTGTTGGATGTTTGCTAAATCATTAAATCTCTAGCAAGGTTATTATAAGCTTGTTTGTTTATTGCTCCATCCTCATACACTTCGTGTCATGAGGATGGAGCTTAAAATATGTAACCAAATATATAAATTTGACAATTGACTGATTTGCTAAAGATTTCACCCCCTTGTGTTTCACGACTAAGACTATTTAAATAGTCATGACAAGGATGGTAGAGGTAGTAGAGAGTTAGCATAACACAGTATGTGAAGCAATGTTACATATTGCAAAACAGATTTTGAGTTGAATTTTAATAGAAGGATGTCAATTATTTACAGGTCTTGATCATTTATGAATGAATGTGAGTTGAGTTGTTAGCATAGTTTAATTCTATGTTTTGAAATTTGAGTAAGAGGAATGTGTGGATTGAAAGAGAGCTTACTTTAGACTCCAGTCGCTGACCAGTTGAAGCGGCAAGGGCCCACCACCCAACAAAGGTCAGCATCCTTATAGATTAGTGTTAGTAGTTGATTTCAATACTATAAATGTTAGACTAGCTAAAGCTTTGATCTTTTCAGATGATAGCAATATAGTTCAGTTTAGGTTTCGATTGCTTAGAGATCTATTTTTTTTGCATATGCTATGTTTCTATTTTTATGAATTTGATTTTGTTTCATGGACATAAATGTTGGCAGCAGTAGTCAGACATATTTGAAGGAGAACTAGTGAAGTTCACAATAGCACATTGTGAACCACAACATACTCAGTATATTGACTATTGAACTACCCATGCTATGTCTTGATGATTGATGTGTGATTTCCTTTTCAGAAGTGTGATTGCATAGTTAGTTTTTTGGGTCAGATAGCAGAGTTGATCTATCAAAAGAACTCCATCTCATACTTGCATGTGCCATAATGGAGTAGATAGCCTCTCTGTGAAAGACAACCAAAGTGTGTTTTGATTTGCTAGTTTGTTTTGTTTCCAACATGCATAATCTAGAATAGTTCTATACTCATGACATTAGAATTACCTTCCTTATTGGTGTCTTGTAACTCTGTTGATTACGAATCTTAGATTGATAATTAATGAGTGCATTATATTACACATATAAGTAGCACAACAATGAGATGTGAGGACCCGATGGTCAAATTGTATGTCTTAGAATTTTTTAGTGAAAAATGTGTACCACAAAAGAGGGCATGATATGTAGACTATAATACGAAAGGCTGTATGATCTGAGTCCAGTTGTATATTTGTATATTGCGGAAGTCATAGTACTGTGCGTAGGTCATGGAACAATAGAAGTCCAATCTAGAGCCCGTCTATCGAGAATTCGTGATTGGAAAAGTGACTAGGTATGGAATAGGTCATGGAATAATATAAGTCCAATCTAGAGCCTGCCTACTCAGAATCCACTGTTGGAGAAGTGGCTGTGTATGGAATGGGGAAGCGGTTGGTCAGTGTCGTGATATAAGAGAACGAGTGCAAACGTGAACCTAGAAGTCCCCTTGTATCTGTGTCACCTGAAGCCACTGACATGACCCCTCGATCGGACCCTCCCAAAGTTTAAATGCTCATTTCCCTAAATTCTCTCACTAGCTTCTCTGCTCCCCAAATCCTCAAGCTAATTGGATACATCAAGCATAGGAAGGTCGTCATTCTTGTCGATAGTGGAAGCACTGATAATTTTATTCATTGCCACATTTCCCAAGAGACTAATTACTATATCCGTGCAGTCAATAATTTCCAAATCATGTTTTCCAATGGCGGGTCCATGAAATGTGGAGGGCGTTGTGAAAATGTGTGTCTCCAAATTGGTGACTACCACCTGAAATATCATTAGTTTGCTATCGACATGGGCGGTTGTGAAATTGTGTTGGGTGCAGACTGGCTAAGAACTTTGGGTCCCATTCTCATGGATTTTAAGGAATTAACCATGCAATTCGACGAGGAGGTCCAACAATATAAGTTCCAAGGCATCATCATCAGTTCCTCTGATATTATTAGTTCCCATCGCATGGAAAATCTTCTCAAAAAAGGTCATTCTGGCATTATTTCCCAACTCCATGACATACAAGCAACTGAGACACCCTTTGTGCCACAGGACCTCCAATCCATCCTCTCTAAACATCAAGCGATTTTTTCCACTTGCTAGGGACTCCCTCCTTCCCATGGTGTTCATGATCATTCCATTCCCCTTGTCCCACAAAGCCTTCCTCCCAATATATGTTCCTATCGTCACCCCTTTTCCCAAAAAAATTAAATTGAGAAAATGGTTCAAGAACTACTTAATGCAAGTGGTATCCACCCTAGTACGAGCCCCTACTCTTCTCCTGTGGTCATGGTCCTTAAGAAAGAAGTTTCTTGGCACATGTGTCCTGACTTTCACACCCTCAACAAACTCACCATTAAAGACAAATTTCTCATTCATGTCATTGATGACCTCTTGGATGAATTGAGTGGCGCCGAGTTCTTTACTAAACTTGATCTTCATTCTGGCTACCACTAGATCCGTATGAAAGAGGCAGATATTCCTAAGACTGCCTTTATAACTCATGAGGGCCACTATGATTTTTTGGTCATGCCCTTTGGCTTGTGTAATGCTCCCTCCACTTTCCAAATCCTCATGAATCATGTCTTCCGTCCTTTTCTCCATCCTTTTGTCTTAGTTTTCTTTGATTATATTCTCATCTATAGAAAACCCTAGACATATGATCATACTCATGTAGATCGAGTTCTCCATCTACTCTTTCAGCACCAACTTTTCTTGAAACAATCTAAATGTGCTTTTGGCGCCTCTGAAGTTAAGTACTTAGGTCATTTTGTTGGAAAGGCCGACGTCAGGGTGGATCCTAAAAAGATTGAAGCTATGCAATATTGGCCTCACCCAAAGACTCTCAAAAGCTTGCGTGGATTTCTAGGTTTAACAGGTTATTATCGCAAGTTTCTTAAGAATCATGGAAAGATTGCGAAACCTCTCACTACACTCCTTAAAAGTAATTCTTTCACTTGGACTCCAGCAACTTCTCAGGATTTTCAAACCTTGAATATGGCCATGTACACCACTCCAGTCCTGGCCCTTCCTGATTTCACAAAGACCTTTGTCCTAGAATGTGATGCTTCAGGGAAAGGAATTGGCACTGTCCTTATGCAAGAGGGTCGGCCTTAGGCCTTTACCAGAAAACAACTGTCTGAATGAAACTTGGGCAAATCAATCTATGAAAAGGAAATGTTTTCTATTTTGCATGTCGTTGATCTTTGGCTTCCTTATCTATTGGGGCAATGCTTCCAAATTAAGACAGATCATCAAAGCCTCAAGTATTTTCAAGAACAACACATTTCCTCCCCAGAGCAACAAAAATGGGTGACTAAACTCTTTGGATATGATTATGAGATCATTCACAAGAAAGGAAAAGACATTGTGGTTGCAGATGCACTTTCCCAAAAATATGAATATGAAGGGTCCCTTTTTTCTCTCTCCATCATTGTACCAGATTGGCTTCAATCCGTTCACCAGGTATGGCTACACGATCCCAAAAGTTTGCATCTGATACAACAATTGTTGTCTAATTCTCCAGTTTCCCCAGGGTACTCTTGGCTCCATGATCAACTGTGATACAAAGGCCATTTTTATTTAAGTAAACAGTCCAAACTTAAATCCACGGTACTTTATGAGCTTCATGCTACACCCACCACTGGGCACTCCGAGTTTACCAAAACCTATGGCAGGGTCAAACGTTCTTTTTTCTAGGATGGTGTGAAATAGGATGTTCGCAATTTTGTGGTCGAATGTGATGTGTGTCAATGCAACAATGGAGAAACAGTCAAATCTCCTGGCACACTACAACCGCTTCCGATTCCACCTACTATTTGGTGAGATATCTCTATGGATTTTATTGTAGGCTTACCTAAATCGGGCAATAAATCAGTCATCATGGTGGTAGTTGTTCGTCTTTCCAAGTATGCTCATTTATGTGCTCTTCAACGCCCATTTACAACATCCACTGTGGCTCAACTTTTCATGGATCAGGTCTTCAAGCTTCATGGCATGTTGCTATCTATTGTTTATGATCGCGACCCAACTTTCACCAACAATTTTTGGCAAGAATTGTTCAAGCTACAAGGCACCCAATTGCATCTCAACACAGCTTATCATCCCCAGACTGATGGTCAAACTGAAGTTGTCAACAAGTGTTTGGAAACATATTTGAGGTGTTTTGCCTTAGAAAAGAAAAATTAATGGGCACAATGGTTACCCCTAGATGAATGGTGGTACTACATGTCATACCATACAGCTTCCCACATGAGTCCTTTTGAAGCGGAATATGGACAAAATCCACCTTCAGTTCTCTCATATTTGCCCGGTTTCTTGAAGGTCTAGGCGGTTGACCAAACACTTATAGTTCGAGAAGCTATTTTCTGTATCCTCAAAGAGAATTTGGTCATGGCCCAGAATCACATGAAGCAACAAGTAGAACAAGGTCAATTTGAACGTCAATTTGGAGAAGGGGATTAGGTGTTTCTTTGACTGCAATCTTATCAGCAAAATTCCCTCAAGGCTGACCATTGCCAGAAACTGGCGCCAGAATTTTATGGTCCTTATACTATTCTCAAGCATGTGGGACAGGTGGCCTATCAGTTATCTTTGCCCAGTCATTCTAAGATACATCCCATTTTTCATGTTTCCTTCTTAAAGAAGGTGATTGGAACTAAGTGCCAAACTCAAACCAACCTTCCCGACTTGGACGAATAAGGCTCCATTTGGATACAACTACAAGCAGTTATGGACCAGCATGAGTGTCATCAAACCATAAAGGAAGTGTTAGTCCAGTAGAAAGATACAACCCCAGCAGTTGCCACTTGGTAACCAGCTACAATTCTGCAACAATTTCCACATCTCAAGCCTTGAGGACAAGGTTGTTTTTAAGGGGGAGGACATGTTAGGGACCTAACCCCTCACATAGGTAGAATAATAGATTCCGATATAATAAATGTCAATATTAATAAGGCCTAGCAATAAGGAAGAATAATTCGAATGTAAGAAGACCTAATAGAAGCTTCCGCTTCTAGAAGGATCTTCCTCTAGATGGCTCTTTTGATATACATATTTAGTATAAATAGGAGTTGAGGGTATGAGAACTTTTGTATTGGATATTATTGTAATATAGCTCAGCTTTGTCAGAGGTTTCCCCCTCGAAGAGTCAAGTGAACATTTCTCTCAGTAATCAAAATGCTCTTTCTGGTGTTATTCTAGTATCATTTTGGTATTATTGTGGTGTTGTTCTGGTTATATTGTTGTTCATCTGCCATTTCTAGCATTTTATTTATGTTCTGCATACTTTTTATATTTGGAATATTACAGTAACTTTGAACTAGATATATTTTAATCTACTCAAGGAGAGATTAAACTTTCATAAACAAGACATAATCATCGATTAAGTAAGCATTGAAAGGGGGAAACAATATTGATCTATATTAATCAAAAGTATAGAACATTACATCTACTTTACCATAAGCCTCGAGTCTCGATGCAAGCCTCCCTGGAACCCTTAGCTCTAACTCCTCCTTGGCGCTCTCTCAAGTTAAGGCTAACTTTCAAGCAAGCAGATGGATGATGAAGTTCCTCTGTGTTTTAGTAGCATAACTTTACTCTCAGTTCCCTCCTCTACCATAGAGTTATTTTCTTTTTATAGAGTGATGGAAGGAGATGACTAGGCCTCCATAATTGATCCATAACTCTAAGTGACTTGGAGTTCTTGAGTGGGACGAGTTGATATGTCATCTATACTTGATTTCCTCGAACGTATTGAAGATTCCCGACTAGAATCATCAAAGATTTTCCTCGAGTGTATCGAAATTCTATCGGATTAGAACATCGTGGGTTGAACATTAGCGTATTGCGACACGTCATAGGTTGCTAGTTATGAGAAACACGATGTCCCTAAAAAAGAATTAATTCTTAGGAAAAATGGTTGTCTCATGTCTTCCTATGAGTTTCGAAGTGACATATATAATTGTAATACTTAGATGTTTCATCATTGAAAATGTGGACATCTCTTCTTACATTTTCTTAGTTGAAAATAAAATGGCCATCTTACAACATAAAATAATATCCAAATTGTTTTTGAAATAGAAAAAAAAAGGTAATAAAGTGAAAATTTTTAAAATGCAATGTTTTGATGATAATATGGATTATAATTTGAGTAATATTTTCAATAAATTTTTATTAGTATAATTTTTGTTAATTAATAACAACAATGTTTTGGGAAAACAAATTTTAAGTAAGAAAGTTTGATTTTGAGTGAGCTCAAAAGTTAATTAAATCTTAAAAAAATAAGTTACATAAATTTATTTAAATTCTTATTGATTAAGTCTTAAAAAAATGAATTTACATAAATCTATTTAATTTCTTATTGTTATAATATTTAAATTTTTATTGTTATAATTTTTGTTAGTTAATAATATATTGGTTTGGGATAAATTTTTTTAAATGAGTTGAAATGTTGATACGTCCACAATAAATTGAATTTACATAAATATATTTAAGTATGAGCACATATATATTTATACATACTTGATGTAGTTTAAATATTTTACGTTTTTATTTTATTTCTAATAAATTTTTTTAATGAGTTTTGTTTAAAATTTGTCTAGAAATTTAGAAAATTGTAAATTTTGTTGATTAAAAATTGTAAATTATATATTTCAAATGTTTTTTATACATTCAAAATACTATTTAAGTAAATGTAAAATTATACTTTCACCCACAATTAAATTGTCAAATTCTAATAATAAATACCATAAAATAAAAAAGATAAAATATTTAAACTACTCCATATAATCAACTATTTTTTCATAACTATAAGTTACACAGAATCAAAATCAGCGAATATAAAATGTGCATTATATTAAACAACCACTTGCATAATATACGACTAATAAAAAAAAATAGTGTGTCATAAAATGCACTAAGATCTTGGTCATGCATTTTTCATTGTAATTGTTGGATATTTTGTAATCAAGAGTTGTATTAAAACAAAATCTCAAACCATTATGATAATGAAGAGTGAAATAAGATATTTGGAATTTAGCAAGGTGTTGCACATTTAAAAGCATTACTCTCCACCATGTATTTCAATGGCCTTTTGACAATAAATTTAATTATTCATAAAACTATTTATAAGAATAAACATGTTTTGGTTACCAATTTTAAATATTTATAAGAATAAACATGCTCTCGTGACCTAATTTTGTTAGGCAAACTTATTTGTAAATTATCGATGTGGTTGCACATTTCAAAGCATTATTCTCCCCATTTCTGTGAATCCAATCAAAGCCTTTTGACCATAAAAAATATTTATTCATAAAGAAATATTTATTAAAGATGCTTTCGTGGCTAGAAGTGTTACACTTTGAGGGATGTGAACTATCTACCTAGGAAGAGTCTCATCCAATGAAAGACTACTAAATCTAGGGAAGAGTCCCATCCAATAAATGTCGGTGTAGTGGGGGTGGTTGTGTCTATACATATTATTAAAAAAAGTGTTGTGGGTATAGGTTGGGTGGAGTGGGGTGGTTGTTCCCAAGGGTTCCCGAAATGTGGGAAAAGTTTCATTTAAAAAAGGTTTTTTTTTTTTAAGAATTTGATTTGTTAAGGAAAAGTGTTCAATCAATTATTTAGAATATATTTGAAATAAAGTGTAGAGTTGTGTGTAAATTGATAAAAAAACACTAAACTAACTAATAAAATCTCTAAAAAGGAGAGACTAAATACTTATTAAATTTAATCATATCAAACAATAATATATTTTATTAAAATAAAATATAATTGTTAAACGAGAAAGCGATAGAGATATAAGACGAAAGATATGGGTAGTTCGAAGGTGGATACTTTGTGATTTTTCTAGATTGTGTATTTAATTTAAAAAGAAGGAATTTATTATAGAGATTGATATTCTTATGTTAAGGATGGCTAAGGAGTTCAATGTGTAAACAACAAGAGATGAATATTGTCACATGTTTTTCTGAGATGTATAATAGGGGAGTTACTTTAATGTAAGATGGAAACAATCAGGCTCCTTAAACTAAAACTTCTATTACAAAAGCCAAAACTTAATTAGGTATATATTATTAAAACAATAGATATAAAAATAGAGTATTGAGAAGGAAATGTTGTATAAATCCACACTATCACATGGTTGGAGAGTTTTATTTATTTATTTACGATATTTAGCTTATATACCATTAAAATAAATTTTATTATTATAATTTTTATTTTTATTAATACAGAGATGACTTTTGTTATTGTGGTGAGGACTATAGGTTAAGATGATGCATTGTTTAATAAAAGTTGGTTAAAGTTTATGTTTTCGTCGACTCTTTGTTTTAGCATTGATTACCACATTCCTATTTAATATAGGAACATATTAAACACAGCAAATTTAAGTTTGATTGTGAATAAGAGTTACATATGCCACTTTGGGTCTTACAATGATTATGTATCCATTTATAATAATGAGAACATATACATATACACATTGTCAAGTGACTTTTTTTGTTGCATCTTCAAATTTGTGGTTTATTGAACTTGTTTTTTTTCGTTCATCTTCACGAATCTCGTCTACACCTATAATTCTTCACTTGATTCAAACATTTTAATTCTCCATTGTAAATGTGATTATACAATTAACATAATTCTAACATAATTCTAGATTATATACAATCAACATAATTCTAGATTATCATACATGTACTAACTAGGACTCAACCACACATTTGGGTCAAACATTGATACATAGATTCAACATCTAATAATCCTATGAACATAATTCCATCTATCGAGACAACTTGGTAACAAATCATGGTTCTTGTTAGTTTTTTAGGAAAATACTTTGGATGGAGTTTCTCTATGTCAATCCAACATATTGGACACCTATCCTTTTAAAGCATTTATGGCATCAAAACTTCATCATGTGATAACAACAAACCAATATATAAAAACTATGGGAGACTTCTTTCAACACCAAACAAACTCAATTGTTTCCATGTAGGACTACTTGATCAAGAGACCATCTCAACATATATGACCAAAATTTTGCATCTTCTAATTCATTTGGAGTCATGCACATAATTGGTATCTTCATCTTTGTCTTCAACTTTCTCAATATGGTCTATCATGTAAAAATACAAAGAAATCTTGTTTAATGTTGAAGTTGCGAGTTTTAACATAGACTAATATCATGTGACATAAAATGTACCATACCAAATGTCACGATAACCATTGCATCATTGATTTAACTAAACCCTTCATGAAAGCTATGCAAGTTTGACACTTTGTCCACAATAAAACACCATTCTTATTTATAATACTCTCCTTCAACACCTCCCACACACTATGAAGGAAAACATTATTCCAATTCTTACAAAATCTATTTCCCTATATCATACCCATTCCAATAATTGGATTTACATTTTACATTGGTGTCTTAACACTCTCAATTATTCATCAACTAGCTAAAGATAAACATATAGTGGTGTCAAACAAATAAAAAGATACCATATCTTTAAACAAGGTTGCGTGGCAGCGTAGTCCCTGTCGGGTTGAATTGGGATAGGAAAAAGTAGTGGAGGCAAATGGAAACTGCAGCAGAGATGTGGCAAGCAGCATGAAGCACAAGTGGTATGCATGCAGTAAATGACACGTCATAAAATACAATTTGTGCATAGTGGAAGATAAAAATTTATGACGACACAAATATGAAAGGAGTTAAAAAAAAAGTTTAGTTTGAAATATATTAAAAAAGTTAAATGTTCCTGGAAATTTAAATGAATTTGTCATATAGACTGGCGAAATACAAAATGCATGACATAAATATAAAAGGAGATAAAAAACAGTTTTATTTGAAATATATCAAAAAATAAAAGTCTGCTACATATTCCTGGAAATTTAAATGCGTTTGTCATATAGACTGGGATTGGGGCTCTCACGGACCATAAGAGAAATATGTACAAGAAACAGGACTGTAGAAAGAAGAAGTGGGCGACGGTAGAGTACAATACCTAAAAAAAGAAAATTGAAAGGTATCTGTCTTTGGCTAGACATTTGTATTTAAAAAAGTGCAGTAACTGGGTTGATAAACAAAGAACGATGCGATCAGTAGACTTATAGTGAAGGTACATATGACCCCTTTTTTTATTTGCTTGTTTATGCCTTTTCATTGATGTCGTCAACGACTGCTAGAATCGTGGCAACTGCCTGTTTCCTTTCGTCGACGACCTGCTTCAATTCTCTTTCAAGACATTCTTTAATGTAGCTTCTCATTGGGGCGACGTTGATCTCATTCCAGACTTTTATTTTGAAAATTTCTTTTTCTAATTCCCCGAAGTCAATAGAAATATTACTCAGAGCCTGATCACTTTCCTCATTCTGTACTGAATAGTCAACTAGCCAGTCGTCGATGTCATCTTGACCATATTCAACGATGTTGTAAAAATTTTACAAAGATAACACCTTAAACATATCAACCTGTTTATTGAAGTTTTTCCTAGTTAAGGGCAAGAAGTTGACGATTAATTTGGGGTCTTGGAAGTCGTTGGTCCTTCCCACTAAGTTTATTTTGGACAACCTTGTGAATAATTTTTCTTTCTTTGATATGGCTTGTTCACATGAATGAACAATGAGATGCAGGTTCTTGACTTTTTCTTTCCAGCATGCAGTTAATTGACTGATCCATTTTTTGGATGGAAGATCTTGTTGTCCTCTTCTTGTTTCTGTCATGTTGTCGACAATAGTGCCAAAAGGAATGATCGTGTTTAAATAGAAATGTTCTTCATCTTTTAACTCCGCTTGCAAATGCTCGAGCAAACTATGTACCCTAGTTCCAAGGGAAGTCATGGTTTGTGATGTTTCCCATGCCTCTGTAACCAGTTCCATTCTTTTCTTGATATTATTCTCCACATATTCTCTACACAATGTGAGTAGGCTAGAGGATCCTTTTAACTTGGTTGCAGGGGTGGCAGACATGGCTATTTCCAAAGGATTGGCAAGCAATGACATAGGAATCAAAGTCTCTTCCAATTCCTTGACCCGATCCTTTAGTCTGGCATTCTCGGCCTCGATGCCTCCAATGGAATCTGTTAGCACAAGAAGTCACCCCTGGATTGTGATAGAGGTAAGCCTGATACCCATCATAGTTTTATGTCACGAGTTGGTTATAAAAGGGTCAAATCGGAACAGTCTCAAGAAAGTATAGTATTAGCTCAGAAAACTGGGCTAGTATGCACATATAGGTGAGGTCTTGGTTTAACTTCAGTCAATAAGTTGTAGTAAGGGTGAATAGGAGGAAGACTTAGTGAGGAAATGTAGAGGTATTTAGAGGACATCAGGTATTCCAACAACCCAAAGAAGAAAAACTTAAATGCAAGAATTTATCGAATTTAAATCTCAAATAAAATGAAAGGAATTGCAACAACACTACAATCAATCATCCATTATAATTCAGTCAAAATAATTCAAGTGAATCAATTACTCATGAACTCTTTCAATATCAGAGGGAAATAAGATGGAGTAAGAAAGATGATTGTCATTAAACAAGAAGTCTCAAATGTGTATACATAACCAGAGAACGAGAGTGTTCATTAAAACTTTACAATACAGGATAATTTCTCTACCATCAACCATTACAAAATATAAAAACTTAGTATATATACTCAAAACAACCTTCCAACACCAGGAGTGTGACCTGGCTATGGAAATCAAAACTTTGCGTCTGTATCTTCTTCTGTCAGGCTACACTTGCACTCCTTTGTCAGACGCAAGATCAGATCAGCATGACTCTGGTAGGGAAATCCATCCACAGGGCTACCACGGGCTAACCGTTCCAGAACCTCCATGACTTCCATTTATGGATTGAGCCAAGGTCTCAATCACCTACTAAATTCTACATTAATTACTTTTCCTCGGAGAGTGGCCAAAATGAAATGCTCAGGGGACGACCACATGCCTTCTCTCAAAGGATCGAAAGTTAGACTCCTTTCCTCTGGCCCCTCCTCAATGTAACCCAGGGCCATGACCCTCTGCTAATGTAATATTGACATTTCCTATTTCGGGGGCTTTCATATGGCTCACCTTCCGATTTCCTAATATCAAAATCAGTGAAATCACTTATCTGACCGACGGTCAGATCTGCTTCTCAACCAACGGTTGCGATGCTTCCTTTGGACTCTGAATTAGTCCTCTAAATGTGACTAGGGGCCAAATGTTTCAACTAAACCTTACTTCTGTATGAACCTAGGCAGTGATCGTGAGCCTAGTCTTCAGGCGTGTCGCGATTTCGCGTTTCGCAAACTTGTGTTGTGCTTCATGCTCAAACCCTCGGTAAGTGAAATCACGATGCTCAGATTGAGTTTCACATGCCCCCTTTGATCAGACGGCCCAGATGATATCGACATTTTGGGACCTAGGATGTCAACACTTTTGACATAAGCTTTCCCAGAAAACTTCTCTGCGACTCGGATCTGGTGCCACGTGTCCTGCTGGAGTGAATGGTTTGGATTATTTTGCGACTTCGTGTTTCGTGAGATTTCATGACTCACCCTTTGAATCCAACAACCCAAAGAAGAAAAACTTAAATGCAAGAATTTAAATCTCAAAGAAAATGAAAGGAACTGCAAAAACACTATAATCAATCATCCATTATAATTCAGTCACAATAATTCAAGTGAATCAGTTACTCATGAACTCTTTCAATATCAGATGGAAATAAGATGGAGTAAGAAAGATGACTATCGTTAAACAAGAAGTCTCAAATGTGTATACATAACCAACGAATGAGAGTGTTCATTAAAACTTTACAATACGGGATAATTTCTCTACCATCAACCATTAGAAAATATAAAAACTTAGTATATATACTCAAAACAACCTGCCAACACCAGGAGTGTGACTTGGCTATAGAAATCAAAACTTTGCGTCTGTATCTTCTTCTGTCAGGCTGCACTTGCACTCCTTTGTCAGACGCAAGATCAGATCGGCATGGCTCTGGCAGGGAAATCCGTCCACAGGGCTACCACGGGCTAACCGCTCCAGAACCTCCATGACTTCCATTTATGGATTGAGCCAAGGTCTCAACCACCTGCTAAATTCTACATTAACTACTTTTCCTCAGAGAGTGGCCAAAATGAAATGCTTAGGGGATGACCATGTGCCTTCTCTCCAAGGCTCGAAAGTTAGACTCCTTTCCTCTAGCCCCTCCTCAATGTAACCCAGGGCCATGAACCTGTGCTAATGTCATCCTAACATTTCCTATTTCAGGGGATTTCATATAGCTCACCTTCCGATTTCCTAATATCAAAATCGGTGAAATCGCTTATCTGACCGACGGTCAGATCTGCTTCCCAACCAATGGTTGCGATGCTTCCTTTGGACTCTGAATTAGTCCTCTAAATGCAACTAGGGGCCAAATGTGTCAACTAAACCTTACTTCTATATTAACCTGGGTAGTGATCGTGAGCCTAGTCTTCAGGCGCGTTGCGATTTCACGTTTCGCGAACTTGTGTTGCGCTTCATGCTCAAACCCTCGGTAAGCGAAGTCACGATGCTTAGATTGAGTTTCACACACCCCATTTGATCAAACCACCCAGATGATATTGACATTTTGGGACCTAGTATGTCAACACTTTTGACGTAAGCTTTCCTAGAAAACTTCTCTGCGACTCGGATCTGGTGCCACGCGTCCTACTGGAGTGAATGCCTTGGATTATTTTGTGACTTCGTGTTTCACGAGATTTCATGACTCGCCCTTTGACTCCAACAACCCAAAGAAGAAAAAATTAAATGCAAGAATTTATCGAATTTAAATCTCAAAGAAAATGAAAGGAATTGCAACAACACTATAATCAATCATCCATTATAATTCAGTCACAATAATTCAAGTGAATCAGTTACTCATGAACTCTTTCAATATCAGATGGAAATAAGATGGAGTAAGAAAGATGACTTTCATTAAACAAGAAGTCTCAAATGTGTATACATAACCAGAGAACTAGAGTGTTCAATAAAAATCTACAATACGAGATAATTGCTCTACCATCAACCATTACAAAATATAAAAACTGAGGATATATATACTCAAAACAACCTGCCAACACCAAAAGTGTGACCTGGCTATAGCAATCAAAACTTTGCATATGTATCTTCTTCTGTCAGGCTGCACTTGCACTCCTCTGTCTGACGCAAGATCAGATCGATATGGCTCTGGCAGGGAAATCCTTCCATAGGGATACCACGGGCTAACCGCTCCAGAACCTCCATGAATTCCATTTATGGATTGAGCCGAGGTCTCAACCACCTGCTCAATTCTACATTAACTACTTTTCCCCGGAGAGTGGCCGAAACGAAATGCTCAGAGGACAACCAAGTGCCTGCTCTCCAAGGTTTGAAAGTTAGACTCCTTTCCTCTGGCCCCTCCTCAATGTAACCCAGGGCCATGACCCTGTGCTAATTTCATCCTGAAATTTCCTATTTCGGGGGCTTTCATATGGCTCACCTTCCGATTTCCCGATATCAAAATTGGTGAAATCGCTTATCTAACCGACGGTCAGATCTGCTTCTCAACCAACAGTTGCGATGTTTCCTTTGGACTTTGAAATAGTCCTCTAAACGTGACTGTGTTGGACAACTGAGAGGGGGGGGGTGAATCAGTTGTTACCATGCTTAAACAATTATGCTTCTTTTAAAAACTCTTTGCAGAAACATTAAATGATGATCACAATAATGGAGAGAAATAAACACATGCACATTCAGCATCAGTCACATATATGAGAAACAAAGAGACATATATTTTCCAAGGAAACCCATACAGGGTAAAACCCTCTTTTTCTTTATATGATACGTAATAATTACATTCTTTACATTATCATACATATGAGCACCAACTCATAATGAGGCTACAATCTCTGTTTAGCAAGCTGCAACTTGCTGAGAGCACCAACTCTCTATTTTCTCTAGCACCAACTAGAAGGAAGCACCGACTCCCTGGTTTCTCTAGCACCAACTAGAAGGAAGCACCAACTCTCTGGTTTCTCTAGCACCAACTAGAAGGAAGCACCAACTCCCTGTGTTCAAGCAACCACTTGAACCTCTGAGGACAACTGTCCTCCCTAGCACCTCCCAACCACCCTGAAATATAAATATTTGAATATGAAACTTGCTACAATGATATAATGTTCAACAATGGCTTACTCGACTTATCACTATTCTGCTACATCTCGTTGTTCTCCTTCTGCCACACTGCCTTTCTGCACATCTCATTTGCAATGTCTGTTCTTCTACGATTTATCCTCAGTGCACCATGTCCATTCACTGCACAGTTCCTCTTTTGTGCTCTTCAGCTGCTGCACTTCTCCTCCTCCTTCACACATGAATCACCTTCACCCACAACATTCACA
>JASDQU010100080.1:153750-227555 GCA_032191745.1 Picea mariana
AATTTCTTAAATCTCTTTATTTTACCCTACACACTTTATGAAGGCTCACATTAACTTAAGTGGGTTTTTTTTTTTTTTAGCACCTGTATTGTTAATGCTAGCTAGTAGGAAATGAAATTTCTAATGTTATTTGAATGGCAGAGCTATTGTGAGTTGGAAAATAATGGCATTGCTATTAGGAGATGGTTAAGTTTTGATTATTATGTTAGGGCAAAGTAACAGTACCTTCACTAAAAGATAAATTATCAAGCTTATTACTGGGAATGAGGAAAGGCCTTATGTATGCAATTTAAGGAAGGAATTACTTTATGAATTCAATTAACGGAGGAATTGTTTTATGTATTTAATTAAGGAACGAAGATCCTTGGATTAGGTGGAGGTTGTAAATCATAGGGGTAATGAATATTTAATGTATAGTCGTGAATTATGTTTTTGTTTTTGACATAGGGCTCAAATTTTGAACTGGCGACGCCTGGTTAGGGGAATTGTTTAAGGATTTATTCAGGTGTTTATGTCTTAGGGTTATTTAGGCTGAATCCTTCATCCAACATTATTGTGATGTGCCCTTCAGGATGCACCACGTGCTCCAAGGGTGCCACTCACCTCTTGAATTTCTTTTGTGCGATGTGCCCTTCAGGATGCACCACGTGCTCCAAGGGTGCCACTCACCAACTGAGCTTCTTTTGTGCGACGTGCCCTTCAGGATGCACCACATGCTCCAAGGGTTCCACTCACCGACTGGACTAATTGGTAGACATCTACAACCCCTAGAGTCAACACTCCGCCGGGTGAACTTGTGGGAGACTAAGGGTTCTAAGGAATAAGGCCCCCGCCTTATTGCGCGCCCCTTAGAATCATCGTGAGCGACTGTCACAGTCTGCCCTCACGGCATCGTGGATCCTATCGAAATAGGTAGTCGTTAACCTACAGTTCGAGCCATGGAAGGAGTGCTAGTAGGCGGTGGCAGGGCTGCTATCCACCCCTCTCCCTCAACCTCTCTGCAAATCGTGTGTGGCCCCTTTACTCCATATGTGAGTCTGGTCGGCAAGCTATCGTCAACCTGCATCATCAACAATCATGTCAGAAATGTAAACATCAAATCATCAAATCAAATGAAACATCATAGTAAACATATCAACCCAAAAGCACACTCCCTGACTCAGTCCGGAGTCCAAGGGGGTTCTACCAATGCCTTTGCATCCTCAAGGTCAAAAACCCTGCACACTCAATAAAACTGAGTCAATAGCACCTGTCTACATCAAATAGTAACACATCATGTCCTCTGTCAATCACATCATAATCAGGTATAAATGGTCTAACATCATAAAAGTCCAGATCACTTGCGAGCAAGTGTCCTCAAATAATAAGTTTTCTCAGTGCGCCAGAGCGGGATGTTACAATTGTACAGGGATTATATTTATATATCTTTTGTTTTGGTAATTTACAGTTGAAATTTTACTTGTGTATATCTACTATTAGAATCGTCTGATACTGTACATTTCCTTACATATGCATAATTTAGGAAATGTTATGTGTTTTCTATAGTAGTATCACTTATATATATATATATATATATATATATATATATATATATTATTCTTTCTATATTTGAACCATGGGTTCCTATACTAAACCTATATGGGCTGAACATAGAGTGCAGAGATGGAATTACAACAAGTTTGAAAAAATCCCTAAATGAAGCTTAGCTCTATATGGACTATGATAACTATGGGTTAAAGCAAGAATTGTAGTGTGACCATCGTATTAAAGAGGATTTACAGAGTTCTGAGGGGGCTCGATAATCCTTAGAAAATTGGGTGGTGAAATCCCTAAGACACTAAGCTATGAAACAGAGTGTTAAGCTACAAAAACTCATGTTTTTATGAGAAGGAATTGTATCCATTGATATCATCATAGCGAATTAATCTTGGTCATTGATCGAAGTCCTTTTCACTCTATGACATGCCAATAATCAAGGTATTTTCCAGCCGTTGGATTCCTCGGAGATCGATTGAAAGATCTTATCCTTTGATCGAGGTCCTCATGTATGAGGATTTGTCAAGGATCGAGGTTGTTGTCAACCATTGGATCCATCGAAGAGTAGTTTAGATAAATATGTAATGTTTGATCTATATCGAAACTGGCATCAGAGTCTAACATTCGAAGTAGGTCGTAATAATGGTACTTTGATGGAAAAGATCTGAGGAGATATCTCCACCATTGGATCCATCAGGATGGAATTGAGTGATATAGACTGTAGATCGACGGTCAGCCGAGGGGAAATCTCATCCTTAGATCACCACATATTTTTTTTAAGATAGGAGCAAAGGGTAGTGACATCATGGTAACATCATGTTGACTAGGAATGCCAACGTGGATGATGGAATGTCTGCATGAGGAAACATGTTAATAGTTGATTGGGTCAATGGAAAAAAGTGGGCCAGATGGGAGAAATATAACTTAGGTCATTGCGATGAATCCTAGCCGTTGAGCTCGATTCAGGGATTAGATCGTGACTGTTCATCTGCTTCAAGCCTTCAAAATATCCTTGGTTAAGGTACTTCGATGGGAAGACTCCAAGGAGTAATCGTGGTCATATCTTGGTGAGGGTTGAGAAGAAATATACACCATTAGCATGTGGTTCTCACCTAGGTTAGGCTAAGAGGAAGGTGATGTCATGCTGATGAGGGTGAACTCACCCACCTAATGCATAAAATACAGGTGTCAACACCTAGAAGGACATGCCAGTGATCATCGCTAACATGTATGCCACATCAGTCCACATGGAGGGTCCACGTGTCAGGAGGAAACAATGCCATGTGTCAAGGGGATTTAGAACTTTGAGGGGGTTATTATGATGAGGTATAATTTCCATGTGTCACTCCAGGTGGCTGGTACATGGTGGAAATAGAGGCCTAGGTCACATGTACCAGGGTACAGTCGCAAGGGGCTCCGATGGGGAAGGATATAAATTATTATGAGCCATTAGATATTTCAAAGGAGGAGGATATGGGATCCTAGCCATCCATCGGAGGGGTACTGGTCGGAGTACATCGCAAAACTAGAGGAAGTTACATTCTGATGGAGTACTCTAAGGGATGATCCAAACCATGGATCAAAGGATGGCTAGGATGCACGAAAACCGTCGATATGTCATGGTTTCCACCAATGAGTGGACAATGAGAAGGGGGAAGACCATTAAAGGGCACACAAGTTAAGGATTCCAATGTAGGATCATCAGATTGCAAGGACCATCTGATCCGTTAGGTAAATGTTGTCGGACTCAAGTTGTTTGAGTGTGCAAAGTATCTCAGATTGGAATCACTCTAACAAGAGGGTTTTGATAGCAGCATGGACATAGTTAGGGATGTTTGATAGGTGTGAGTTCGAGGAAAGACGTGGCAGACTCCACGTTCGTGCCACGTGGGATGGCACATGTACCAATGTTCCACTTGGATGCCACATGGAATTCAAGTGGAATTGAAGGTAAAAGTCCTGAAAACCTTGGAGGACCGTAACCTTTTATCCAAATCTCAAAATTGAGCATGGTTATAGACATTGGAAAGCTCCCAATGAGCATAATATTTCTACAAGGACTGAATGGAGGAATAAATTAATTGGTAAAAAAGACAATTTTTTACACCCCATCTACCTAAATGAGAACAAGGAGTCAGGTGAAATTTCAATCCCTATCATAACACATATAACCTTGCTCCATATAGCATTGATAAAATCTCTACACCCCAATTCTTGTAATTGAACTTCACAAATTTAGCTATCTATTTGTTGCAATCAATTTAAATGAGTGCAACATTCATGCGACAATATATTTTTCCACCCAATTGAAGAAATACAAATGTTTCATGGATATATCATTATTACAAAATAAAATCAAAGACGGTTCCAATATATTTAATAGAATAACCATTATTTAAATAATACAATATAATCACTAGAGATTAATCCAATACATTCACGAGAAGCACATACATCTTATTATTAATTCTTAAATGATACTTGTACACCTAATAAGTAAATATTAAGTAATTTCATAGGGTAATCTAAAAATAAGGATTGAAACAACATTGATATATACACTAGTGGTAAAGTGTGTTACACAAGACAACATTGGAATGATAAACTAAAATAATAGTAGAAAAAACAAGCTATAATAATTACATAAATAAAAATACATGAAATTTGAGGCTAGAAGCATGAAATATGTCACACAATATCAAAAGAAAATATATGTAACATAATATTATAGTTAAATATCACATAATGAGTTTCCAATTAAGCCTCTTCCTATTAGGTCATTTTACCCATTTGCTTAAACTAGTAATAGATCAAGATAAAGGTTGATCAAATTCATCTTCTCCATTCTCTTTTTCATTTAGTTGATGAATATTACTTCTTTGTAAATTGTGTTGTCCATATACACCCTTTCTTCTCCATTTATTTGATGAATATTACTTCTTTGTAAATTGTGTTGTCCATATACACCCTTTCTTGGAAGAAAATCAAATTGAACATTGAAACTAAATAAGTTGGTATCACTTCAACACAAAAGTTAATATTTTCATTATGAAACACTTTAATAGAGTTAAAAAAAATTATACATACCATTAACCTCATCATCATTATTGACCTCATCACCATCCCTATCCTTATGTCCATGACCACTATTTTCATCATGAATATTTCTATCATTAGATTCACTCTTTGCAACACTCTATGTGTCATCTTAATTTTCCCCATGCAATAATAAATATATATGGTGGACTTCACAAGGTTGGAATCAATCATATAACTTATAAATTTAAGATCACCTCTAGAAATGTACTTTTACCCTATCTCTAACCTTTGATTTCTTGGACCCACCATGCTACAATTCTATCGTGACTTTGTAGCCCACTTTAGAAACTTCTCTCAATTCTTCTTCAATGACATATTCTTTATATTCTCATAAATTTCTAGTCATTAACATTGGAAAACATAAAATAGTTGGCATCAAGTTGGAGATAGAGTCAAATATTGTTGGGGAATAGGGTGGAACAAGACATGAAACAAAGAAAAGACTTCTATATATAATTGAAGAGGAATAAAATAATTTATAAGATAAAGGTGGTGTTTAAAGTCATTGTTACAACACTTAACCAGAGTGAATTGTGATTAGAAAATCACAATGACTTTTGCACATATTGATTCACATGATCTATTGAAAAATATATATCGTGATAACTCTACAATCTTTGCATAAAAAAAGAAAGAAAAATCATTACATTTACTATAATTAGAAATGTAGGAAATGTTGGGGGAATTAATATGTGTATATGTAGGGAAAAAATACCATAAAAATCCAAAATTTGGGTACTTTTAATCTTGAAACAATTTTTTGATTTTTTGATTGGAGTTTATAGAAGAAATGCTTCAATAGTTTCACTTTGAAAAAGGGGGAAAATAGATTTATGGCCCATTCAATGTAATTTTAGCAAGAAGGCCTAACTACAAGCATCAACCCAATCCATTTCTAGAAAGTATTTTTAGTTTAGATTCATGGGAGGAAACTAGGAAGATTTTGGAAAGATATGCCCAAGATCCAACACTTACACATCATACAAAGACTTAAAAAAGTTAATATTAACCCCCTAGAGGAAGGAATCACAAGTATCAAAGAGAACCTTTTCAAATATATTATCTGAAATGGAGGTAGATGACCCATGGGGAGAACATTTGAGTAATAGGGCTAGAATTGGGGATGAATCGGACTCACAGGGGGGTGTTAGTAACAACTACCAGTGAAGGAAAAATTATACCATATCAGGGGACAGAGGAAGATTTTTCAACATCAAGAGAGAATGATGTTACAGTGGAATATATCACTTCTACATTGTTGACAACAACAAAGTCATCACAAACATCCACTACTTCAAGGCCACTTGACAAGTCACCTTCTCTATTTTCTAAATATACATATATCAAAAGGAAAAAATAGGACATTAAAGGGAGGTGTATCCCCAATCTTGGGGAGAAAACAAGGCTCAAACAAAAATACTTTATGTCCTAGAATATCAACAAGGAACATTCAACATGTCCATACTTGAGCCAAAAGGTCCTACAATTCATTCCCTTGCTCATTACAAAGCTACACAAATGAAGATGAAGCTTGGTGATATCCACATAGTGGACATGGTTGAGTTACATAAGAAAAGCAATAACATTATTCACATAGGATTCCTTCAATCTGTTTCTAGTGTACATAACATGCAAAACATGGTGATTAAGATTGACAAATAGCTCAAGCAAGAAAAGTTGGCTCCCAAATCCAAGAAAATTCAAGTCACTGAATGATCCATATTTATGGGAGGAATGAAATGAAACACATATCTATAACATTAACACACACACACACACACATATATATATATATATAAGAATAACATAGATACAGTGGAACTTAACTTCTATTCAATAAAAAAATCTACTAAAACTGTAAAAATGCAGAATGAAAACAATATTTCTCAAATGGTGGTAGCTAATCTATGAGAAGAGAAGTGGTGTCTATGCACATTAATCTGAGCACATCACAATGTGGCCTTCAATCATTTTTAGCATCAATAAGTAAACATAAAACCCTATACATCCAAAAACCTAACCCTAAGAGATGAAGCACCAAAAGTCATGTGGGCCCCAATGGGGTAAGTTGGTACATCAACTTCTTGGGGTCGTAACTTTTGCATACAATGTCCATTTTAGGTGCACGATAGCCCATTGGAAATGTCTATCCAAGGAATACACATTATGCCATCAGACTCTAGCTACATCTATAGTGTGACTGTGGTGGGCCCAAAAAACATTGTTTAGGGCCTCAAAAAGGCCCCGGAAGTTTATGACCTGAAAAGCTAGAAAAAAACTACCAAGATAAAAAATGTGACTACCAAGATGAAAGTTGTATGTGAGCTAGTTGGAAGAGGTGGGTGGCCAGCGATATCCACCTGTATCAATCCTTCCTCATTAAGAAGAAATGGTCTCCATTGCATTGAGTTCCCCTATCAAATGAGTAAATTTTTGTTGAATTTGGCCTCGGGTGAGCCACTTGCCTTGGTGCAGGAGTTGCCCTGCTTTGACAACATGATAAGGATGAAGATTTTGTTGGAAAGTTCCCTTGAACTTTGTGTCCATGATGTGATCATTGAATTCTTTTTCCATGCAGTCAGGGTTGAGCTATATTTGTGTCAACTATTCTGCTATATCTGAGGTGTCCAATAAGGGTGGAAAGTATGGTCTAAGGAGGTCCACATTAAACATTGGGTGTAAGCCATGGAAGGGGGGTATGTTGAGCTCAAAAAGCATTGTCACCCACAACCTTGGTGATGGTGTAAGGTCCATAGCGGAGTGGACAAATCTTTTGAAGGGGTCCTGTAAGGCATTCTTTTTGCAAGTGCAACCAAACTTTATCTCCCACCTAGAACTTGTGTGGCACCCAATGTTGATCATGGCACTACTTGTACTTGGAATTGGACTTCTGTAAAAAATATCAAACCTCTTTGCAGATGTGCTAGATTCATTCAATGAATCAGGTGTCCTTTTTGGATTCTATTTATGCATGGGAAAATTCTTCCTGTGTAGACACAAGAGGTAGTGCAACATCCTTGGGACCCAATGGTTGAAATCCCAACCCCTCTTGAAAGGGGTTGTGGATGATTGAGCTATGTATGGATCTATTGTAAGTATGTTGAACATAGGGAAGAATCTCATCCCATGTGCATGGATGCTTGGAATTATACATGCACAATATATGGATGATCATCTTATTGACAACCTCAGTTTGACCATCCATTTTGGGGTGGAAGGTCATGGATTTGGTGAGCTTGTTATCCAACCATGACCAGAGGCTCGACCAGAATGTGTTGAGGAAACGAATTTCATGATCTGGGACAATAGTTTGTGGTATCCCAAAATGTACCCACACTTGTTCAAAGAAGAGATTGATAGTGGCCTCCACTGTGATGCTCTTCTTGCAGGCGACCAAAATTGTCATATTGGAAAATCAATCAACAACCATGAAAACATAGTCATTTCCCTACTTGGTGGAAGGAAGGCTCGACATGTAGTCCATTGAGATGGATTCCTAGGGCATGTCAGGAGTAGGCAGAGGGGTGCACATTCCTTGTTTCTTAATGGCCGATTTGGAAATGGTGCAGGCCATGTAGGGCATGGTATACTTGCTGACATCCTGTCAAAGTTTCGGGCAATAGAAATGTTGTTTCAACATTGACACTATCTTTTTATACCAAAGTGTCCCACCACACAACTATAGTGAGCTTCCCAAATCAACTTCACAGACTCACTTGATGGAATGAAAGAGATGGCCCAGATGGAACAACAACCCATCCTGAGGATGAAAATCAATTATAGTTGTGTTTGTTCCCAACATATGGTAGGTAGTGGTGAAGTAGAGATCTTTCTCATAGAGTTGGGGCCATCGAGAGGTCTCATGTTCGTAGGAGTGTAGTTCCATTGTTAGTGTTTCAACTGGAGGTTGAATGAGGCAGTCAGCGATGCGATTGGTGCTCCATGTCTTATACTTTATGTTGATATGGAATTGTTGTAAATATATGGACTACTTCTTATGATGGCCATTCTACAATTTTTCTTGTGTCTGCATGAACTATAGAGGATTATGATCAGTGCGGATGATTGTCTCCTTCTTGAAAATTTAATGCATACACTAGTGGTAGGCTTGTACAATGGAGTACATTTATTTGTCATAAGTGGGGTACTTACGGATGGTATATAATAGTGTTGAGTGAGAACTACTCCCACAACATAGTTTGAAGCATCTATCTCAATCTCAAAAGGTTGTTGTAGGTTGTTAATGAGAGCACCGGGGTTGAGCATAAGCGTTGCTTCAAATAATTGAATGATTTTTGTTGTGATTGGCCCCACATGAATTTTTCCTTTCCATCACCCTTGGTCACTTGGCCCCATGTAATGTGGGAGAATCCCAACACAAACCTGCGACGAAAATTGGCAAGGCCTAAGAAGCTCTGAAGTTGAGTGAGTGTGGTTGGGTTTGGCCAGTCACGGATGACCTGGATCTTGGTTGGATTGAAATGCACCCCATGCTCATCAACAATGTATCCTAGTTATTGGACCCTATTCATTCTGAAGGAGCATTTTTCCAAATTTGCATATAACTTGTGTTGTCGCAGAGTGTGTAGAAGTTGTTGAATATGTTGCAAGTGTTTTGCCTAACTCTTGCTAAATATGAGGATGTCATCCAAATACACCACCACAAAATAATTGGTGAAATACCGCAAGATATCGTCCGTCATCCTCATGAAATTTGTTGGGGTACTTGTCAAGCCAAAGGGCATGACCAACTATTCAATCATACCTTCTTTGGACTTGAAGGTAGTCTTCCATATATCAGTCTACTTTATTGGGACCTGGTGGTAGCTGTACTTGAGATCATCTTAGTAAAGTATTTGTACCCCTTGAGTTGGTCAAGGCGATTGTCAACTCAGGGAATTAGGTACTGGTTCTTGACTGTGATTTTATTTAGGGCTTGGTAATCAATGTAGAGTCTCCAAGTCCTGTCTTTATTCTGCACAAGTACGATTGGGATTCCACAAGGTGATGAGCTTGGTTAGATGTTCCTCTTTTCAAGTATCTCTTGGATCTAGCAATTGATTTCCTCATTTTTTGACATAGAGCAGTGATAGAATGGCCCATTGGGTAGTAGTGCGTTAGGGGTCAAATCGATTGAGTTCTTGACCTGACAATGTAGAGGTACCTCAGTGGGTGAGGGGAATATGTATTTGTATTCTTCCACGACCTTGTCCACTTTATTCTACTACATGGAAAGACCTGTTGTGGAGGCCATGGATGTGGATGCAACCTTGCACTCACTTTAAGTGAGAATCATGAAGAATAAAAAATTCTCGGTCTGAGAGATGACCTTCCTACATTGCTTGGTAGAGATCAAGGAAATGGTAGTAGATGGGACTACCTCGGGTATCCTGTATAATTTCATGTCCAAAGTAATAATAACACTATGAGGCCTAAACTCATATACAACATGACATTTCCATAAATAAGGCTGGCCCAAAAGAACATCAAACACTTCAAGGGGGGCGAAATCACACAATACCTCACCTTTGAAGGGCTTGATGTTGTAGTCTAGGTGACACTATTGGCTGATGCAAATATCGCTCCCTTGAGAGAGCCATTCGATGGTGTATGACTATGGTGTGGTGTTTTTGGTAGAGACAACCACTTGACGACCTACACTAAGATGAGGTTCTTCTAACTACCACTGTCAAAGATGAAGTGCAATGGAGTACTCTTCACCCACATCTGGGAATGAAAGAGGTGCTCACCTTCCTCTGTTTCATTAGCTTCATTGGGCTGGACCTTGGTGGTGGTAGAAACGATGGCACTGGGTTCTGCATTACTGTTCTGTCTTCCTTTTTATGGTTCTGACTCAGAGTTGGAGACCACATTTGATTCAAAGGCTTTCACCTCGACAACCAATGATTGTTTTGAGTGGCATTCAACGGTATTATGCCATGGTATCTTATGGAACTCGCACCATTTTCTAGTGTCTTTCTTTGTCTTCCCATTGTCCTTCTTTTTTTATGGTTTGTATTGGTTGTGCTAAGGCAGTCCATCCTTTCTCTTGCATTTTTTCTATGGTTTGGGGCCACCTTTTCTCTACTTCTACTGTGAGGGATTCGTAGACCCAAACTACCGAGTCTTTTGTTTAAGCTTTTGCTTGATTTTAACCACATATCGATAGGTCACGCCTAAGGAAGAGACGTACAAAAAATCCATTTATGTCTAGATGTATATATGTAGACCATTGCGGTACTTGAGCACTAGATGTCACTCAGAGTCTTTGATACCCAGTTTGGTGCGCAAGGTATGGAAGACATTGGTGAACTCTGGCATTGTTTGGTCCCTTTCCTGCTGCAGTCTAGTCCATGTTATATATAAGTCATCATAACTTCCAACAGGGTAGTATTGTTCCTTAATAACATCCCTGAAAGAACCCCAAGTGGGTACGACTACAAATAATGTATATCCCTTTGTTTCCTTTTTCTCACAGAAAGTATCCCACAAATATTTTACATGGGAGATGGACTTAAGGAGTGCAAATGTAATCTTTTCTCTATCAGAAAAGATATGGACAAAACAATACCCTTCTAGAAGGTTTAACCATTTTTCTACAACATTCACATCTATTTGACCTTCAAATATAGGAATATCAAAATTGATTTGTACCTTGAAGGGAGTTGTGCCTTCGCTCGAGGAATATGTGTCGCATGTTGGTAGCCCTCGAAGGATTTGCGCAAAAAATTCCATCATCTTGTTCCTTTGTCATGAGAGGGCTTCCTCAAGCAACAATTTAAAGGGATCTCATGCCCCATCGTCTCTCTTTTCTTCCCCCATGGATGGACATCAGCTTCGACAAGGTTGATCTTGCAAAGGATCAACTTGCTAGGGACCTAACCTCCCTAATCCATCACATAGGTAGAATAATATAATTCCATGTAATAAAGGACAATATTAATAATGCCTAGCAATAAGGAGAAATAATTCAAATGTAAGAAGACCTAATAGAAGCTTCTGCTTCTAGAAGGATCTTCCCTAGATTGTTCTTTTGGATAGATAGATTTAGTATAAATAGGAATAGAGGGCATGAGAAATCGTTTCTTGGAGATTATTTTAATAGAGCTCTTCTCTGCTAGAGGTTTCTCCCTCGAAGAGGCAAGTGAACATTGCTATCAATAATCAAGGTGCTATTTTTGGTGTTATTCTGGTATTATTTTGGTATTGTTCTAGTTATATCATTGTTTCTCTGCCATTTCTATGCTAAAATATTTATGTTTTGCATACTATTTTATATCTGGAATACTACAAGTGGTATCATAGCACCTTCCTCGATAGAAAATTGTGGGTTAAATTTTTTCAGGGTAGAGACGTATTCTGGTGTCTTAAAGCTACAAAGAACTGTCGTTACATGCATAAACATGTGGTTGTGGAGTCATACACATAGAAAATACAAGAGGTACTTAAACGCACATCTGTTGGCCACCCTTGTAACCCCTATTGGTACCCCTTCGAGTTGTAGCTGTTGGACCCGTGATATGACTGATTTTATGATGTTAATTAGATCGTTTTTGTTGAATATGTATATGCATTTTCCTGTCTTGAAGATTTTTTGTAGAGCTTTTGTGTCAGATTGCTATGATTCACACCAGGTATGCATAATTCATGTTTTGTGATGATTTTGAGTATAAATCAACATGTTTTTATGATTCCAAGAAACTAATTCGCGTTGTGTATGTCACAGGGCAAAATCGCAGCTTGTTTTTTGCATCCGACACTCCGTTCAGTACTCCATCCGACACTCAGTCGAGTACTCCATCCGACACTCTGTCTTGCACAAAAACCATGGGTGATTTGGTGGTTAGCATATCGTCGACCAACGATGGGTGAATCAAAGACATGGGTTTTTCTTGTGCTCATGGCCTCCAGCTACTGAACTCTTGACAACTCGATTTGGGTTGTTATATTGGGCGATTATTGGCTCGCCTCATTTCTAGAAGCCACTGGCAGTTAGGGCATATTAAATGCGATTTGTTGTTTTTAGAGAGGGTCGACCCTTCCAGTGGTCAACCTCTCAGCTTGTAAAAACTATAAATACCACCTTAGTGGTCAGACAATTGTTAAGTAGAGAGTTAGAGAGAAAAAAAACAATTTCACTCTGTTTTCCTATTTTCATTTTGTCAAAATTGTGTAAAGACTGCATTTTTTGTTTTAATGGTGAATTCGTGTTGTTGAAGCTCGTGGTTCGCCTTTGAAGAGTAACCAAGACTTGCTGGGGGGCCCACCAGCAGTCTGGGTGAATATCCAATGAGTTTTCTTGTGAATTGATAGTGCAGTTGTCATTTTATTCATTTTCTATACACGAGTTTTCATTATGCTTTCTTATTGTATAAATTGTTGTTTGTAGCTTAATTGTTTTAGTTTATTTTGCAGGTTATTATGAAGGATCGTGTTAGTATGCAATGACTTTGTAATGAGTAGGAAATAGCTTGCAATATTATATACTAACCATGTGTGTAACTAGATGTTAAATTAAGTTTTCTTTATGCTGAAATAGATGATAAAAACAGAGTTTAAAACAAAGTTTTTAATTCATGATTTCTTTGACAGGGTTTCAGTGGATGGATAGTCATTAGCCTTTAGTTTTTAATCCTAGTTTTCCTATCTAGTTGCTATTTATATTTATTTATTTAATTTGTCAGTTAGGTTGCCCATTTGCTTACTTGTCATATGCTGAAATAATGTTTAATTTATGTTTATGAGTATTTCCTCTTTTTGCAGTTTGAATTGTCAAAATAGAACTAGTTTAGTTTACTTCATGCAATTTCTTTCTTAGATCTAGGTTGAAATTTTAATTTGTAGTTAATTATTGAGTTTAGTGTAGTATCAGTTTGCTTAATTAGTATCAAATGCAATTGAATTTACTAGAATAGTATCTTTATACTGTTGATGATTAATGTATGATTGAATAATCACATGGATATGCATGATAGTTTATGTTGTTTCCATAATGGCTAAGTTCTCACTAGATTGCCTAATTCACACTTTTCACTTTGCTATCGAATTCAATATTGGT
The DNA here is from genome assembly GCA_032191745.1 of Picea mariana. Taxonomy (NCBI): domain Eukaryota; kingdom Viridiplantae; phylum Streptophyta; class Pinopsida; order Pinales; family Pinaceae; genus Picea; species Picea mariana. The sequence continues at coordinate 167,444 of JASDQU010100080.1, forward strand.
TTTTTCCCTCTTGAATTATCTTTCATTGTTAAATTCCATCGTGATATTTTAAGACACCGGAGACATAACCATCAACACTATATTTGAGTTTTCTTGCTTTCATAGATTAGAAGATAGTTTCTTGCTTTCATAGATTTGAAGATATTTTCCTTGCTTTCATAGATTAGAAGATAATTTCCTTTCTTTTGTAGGATAGATAGTCTTCTTTCTTTGGTAGATTATAGTTTGCCTATCATAGATTAAAGATTAGTTGTTAAATCCTATTGCTTTCAATTTAGTAGATTTCCTTTCATAAATTAGAAGTAATTGTGAAGTTTAATTTAAGAATAGAGTTCACTTGTTTCTTAGCTTAATTAGTTGCTTATTGATTAGTTTACTTGCTGTAGAAGTTATCATAGGTTAGTTAGTTGTTTACTTGCTTCCATAGGATAGTTTCTTATTGAATTTTAGAAGGTTAATTACAAGTAGTTTTTCCATTGTTATTACTCACTAGGTAGATAGTTTGCTTTTGCTTATTGTTATGATTAAGTTAGTTTTCTTTAATTAGGGTTTTTAATTACGTTCTTAGGAATATCCATCGATCCTTTGTTCAAAAGTTACTTAGGTTACATAGTTTAAGTTTCTTGGTGGGGTTTTCTCATTAATAGTTTTTGTTTGAATAGATTAGCCCTTAGATAACCACTTCCTTAGTTAGACTATACTACCTCCAATCCTTCTACCTTGGCATATATATTGCTACAACTCTACATTTACTTGCCCTGGGTTGAAAATTTGATTGAGGGTTTTTAGTGTGTTTTTAGTGCATATAGAACACCCATCAATTTTGGCGTCGTTGTCTCAAGGTAGGAAATAGTTAGGAAATAGTTCACTTCTAAACCTTAGAATTAGTTTGGTGGCGGGGGAACTTTAAGATGAGAGGTAAGAACCTGCGCATCTGCTATTCTAGGCTCGCCCAAACCCAATGGTAGTTTTTATTTTTGTTTTTGTTTGATTTCATGAACAAACTTAGATAGCCAAAAGGTAGATACATTAAATCTAAATCAAATATTTCAACCAAGGTTCCTTCCAACCTTTTTGGGGGAAGGAACGTTCCACTCATAAATTCCACAGACCGATACCAAAAAATAGGAGCTAGCTCAACCCAAAGAGATAAAGTAGTCTCTGAAGAGACTAAGATAGGGAGCATTATAGAACATAAAATTGAAGCATCAGTAATAGTGGAACAAGAGACAAGACCACTTGAGCCTTCCGCAGAACCAAACAATACAACCTTTTCTTTTACACCACCACCAGGAGATCCTAACTTTGAAGACATCATAGAACTTGAACAGGTGAATATTTTTTTTGGTAGTTCATCCAATGTAATTATCTCTCAAATTGACACAAAAACTTTGGCACCAATAATCTCAACAGGCTTGAGTAGAGTCCCAGACATCCAATTAGTAGGAATACCTTTCCATCAAAGGGGAACCTTTTTCTCTTCAAAGATAAAACCACCTAGGTACTCTCTTTTTTGAAACCAAAATAGTATGGATGATCAAAGGGATCACAACAATGTAAGACATGGGGAGGAAAAATAGGCTAGAAACCAAACCGAAACTACCTTCGGGTTTCCAATTTTGGACACCACCCCAAATGTCAATATGAAAAATATTCCTCTCTCAACACTGCCCACCTTTTATGGTAAAAGCAGTGAAGATCCAAATACCTTCCTATTTGAATTCGAAATCTTTTGTAGAAGCTACAACTACTTGCAGAATGCCCAGAAACTAAAACCCTTTCCTACCACCCTCAAGGACTCCTCACTAAGATGGTTCATGGGGTTGGGAGAATCCAACATTGGGTCTTGGGAAGCCATGAAATATATATTTCTTAAGAAGTACCAAGAATAATGCAATACCAAGGAATCTCGTAATGATATTTTCAAAATCCAACAGTTAGAAGACGAGACCATCAAGGATTATATGAAACAATTTGGTTATATCTCCTAGAAATCAAAATGCCATGACCTCCCAAAAGATGTAGTTAGGGCTCTTTTCCTTAAGGGAATTTCGGAAGAATGCCTGGAGATTCTTAACTTGATGGCATAAGGTGACATCTCTCATAAACCATTTCCTGAAATATGTGAAATGTGTAAGAATTACTCAAGGAGTAGAGCTAAAACAGGGAAGAATGTTCGGGACCCTTATAACAGAAACTTAAAACCAGTTAGTTCAGGTGGTATCACAAGAGAAGAGATAGGGAACCTTTTAGAGAACTTTAAGACACATATATTAAGAACAATAAGTTCCTAGTTGGACACCCTAAAGATTAAAAAGAAACAGGAGGAGGAAAATGCAGCAATGAGCATATATTTCCCAAGATGCAAGAGAAAACATTCCTCAAGGGAATGCCCATTAGATAACATTTCAGTTTGTGGCTTCTGCACAAAAGACCATTCAACTGAGAAATGTCCATCATTTCTCGGTTTGTTAATTATATATAGGAGTGGGGATCCTGGGGAATCCTCTTATTTACCTAGGAGGCAATGGAAACCTAGGAACCAACCCACATACCCAGATATACAATCTCAAGTTCCACCCTATTATCAACAACAACAACAGTGGAACTCACCAAGTTGGAAAAACTGGTCTACACAATAACAACATCCTTGGATTCAAGGATTGAGAGGATGACATAAAAAAGGAAACCCTCAAGCTCCACCTATCCCTATGTCCAACCATCCTCACCCTCTGTTTCCACCAAACACTTTGCAACTTCTGCCAGGCTTTATTCCACCACCTTTACCTCCTATTCCACAACAACAACCGCTACAACATCAGAATGCAAGCTCCCCAAGACCGACACTATTACCGGAACAACCAGTGAAAAATCCAAATAATAAGCCCTGTCAACCTCTTCACAATGTTGAGATGCAGGCCTTCCTGACATATGTTATTACTTGTTCCATTATAGGAGATTCAACTAAGATCAAGAAAAGTTTTGGATAGGCATAGACCTTCAGTAGTCATCCAGGAAGGAGAAGAAGAAGAAACCACCAAGCAACCCATGGATGACACTAGGTGGGAAGATATTATTATTCCTAAAGACCAAGAACCCAAGCTTCCCCAAAATGAACCTTCACAAATTAGGAAGGCCCCTCCTTATCCAGATAGATTAGTAATAGAGAAACCTACCACCCGACCGCAATTTGACATCTTGAATGAATTGAAGAATATTTGTGTCAAGATTCCCTTGCTTCAAGACAATAAGGATATTCCAATCTACAGTAAGGTAGTCAAATAATTGTGTATTAAGAAGCCAGGTAGGAAGCAGAAGGACCCTCCTACAATACATTTGATAGGAGAACTTTATGAGAACATATTAGAGCAGCCAAAGCTAGGAAAATATGGGAACCTTGGAAACCTCGTAGTTACCATAACCATTAATGAGGTTTCCATTGGAAATAATCTCATAGACCTAGGGGAAAACATCAATGTTATGACTGCTACTACCTTGGAGAATTTACAATTAAAACCTCTTCTTAGACCTGCCCCAACCATTTTGGAATTAGTAGATAAAACTAGGGTTATACTTGAAGGAATTTTGGATGAAATCATAGTTACTTTAGCCTCATGGGAGTACCCAATGGACTTCCTTGTTATCCACTCAAAATATCCTACCAAAGGCCATCCCGTCATTTTGGGAAGACCTTTGTTATCCACAACCAATGCATTTATTGGCTGTAGAGAGGGAGAAATGACCATCTCAAATGGACTTTCTATCCAGAAGCTCACCATATACCCTACAACCCAACCTATAATGGAGAATATATGGTGGCTTGAGTGCCCATATGAGAATGAGGATTGGGAATAACCTGTGTTGCCAAGTGACGATACATGGGCACTTCAGGATCACACAATGGAAAATGTGCTAAACCAGTTCATTTCTGCTATCACATGTGTTGATTTTCCACAATCGTTTCCCCAATTTGAGTACATGTTTGGGGAATAATTTTAGGAACAATTGGACCCATCCATTTTATATTTGAAATATTTTATCTTCGAGATAGACGATTCTGTCACATATTATACTATGCCCTACGAGATTAGTCCAGGGAAATTTTTACATATAAACTTCAAGCTAGATACAGACCAACAAAAACAATTAGTAAGTTTCCTTAAAGAACAATCAAGAGCATTCTCATGGAAATATACTGACATGAAGGGTATACACCCTGACACATGTATCCATCACATATATACCCAGGGTGAAGTAACACCTGTTAGGCAACCCCATAGAAGGATGAACCCAACACTCAAAGATATAGTAAAAGAGGAGATCTAAAAGTTATTAAATGTCAGATTTATTTATCCCATCTCCGAAAGTAAGTGGGTATCCCCACTTGTAGTGGTTCCAAATAAAGTGGTCTGGAAATGGAGAATTTGTGTTGATTTACAGGAACTCAAAAAAGCCAATCTGAAGGATTACTTTCCTCTTCCTTTCATCGACCAAGTTCTGGATACCTTGTCTAGAAAGAAGGTTTTCTCCTTTTTAGATGGGTACAACAGGTACAATCAAATTCTCATAGCACCTGAGGATTAGGAAAATACCACCTTTACTTGTCCTTGGGGCACCTATGCCTATAGGGTTTTACCATTTGGATTGTGTAATGCTCCTGCCAAATTTCAATGAGCAGTACTAGGGATATTTGTTGATATTATTCATGAATGTGTGGAGGTCTACATGGATGACTTCACAGTTTATGGAAACACTTACCAGGAAGCCTTAGACATCTTAGAAAAATTTCTTATCAGATGCCAAGAAATGAACCTATCTCTAAGTCATGAAAAATGTAAAATGTTGTTAACTGAAGGAGTGGTTCTAGGACATCACGTTTCATCTGAAGGGATAAAATTCGATCCTGCAAAGATTGAGGCCATCATCAAAATTCTACCCCCCAAGACTCAGAAAGAGGTGAGAATATTTCTTGGACATGCCAGATACTACCGGTGGTTTATTGAAAATTTTAAAAAGATTGTTGCACCTATGTTTGGATTGTTAATAAAGGATGTTGATTTTGTTTGGACTGAGCAGTGTCAAATTGCCTTTGAAACCCTGAAATCTAAGTTGTATGTGGAATCAGTTCTTAGAGGGCCCAATTGGACTCTCCCATTTCAAATATCTACTGATGCCTCCGAAACTGCAATAGGAGGAGTATTAGGGAAGGAAGAGGACCAACAGTCCTATGCCATTTATTTTGTGAGCAAGAATTTGTTCCCTGCCGAGTTAAACTACACAGTTATCGAGAAGGAATTCTTGGAAGTAGTTCATGCTATCAATAAGTTTCGTCATTACATTACAGGTTACGAAGTATTTGTACATACAGATCATTCCACCATTAGATTTCTCATGAATAAACCCATAACTAATGGTCGAGTGACTAGGTGGCTCCTGCTATTGCAAGAGTTTAACATCACCGTGCTTGACTGACCAAGAAAGGATAATTTGGTAGTTGATGTTATTTCACGAATAAAAAATGAGGATGATGATATCCCTGTAGATGATAGTTTCCCAGATGAGCACCTTTTTTCCTTCTTTATAAATACCCTGTGGTTTGCGTATATGACAAACTATCTGGCTACTAGGAGGTTACCGTCTCATTTGTCACCTCATGAAAAGCGTAAAATTATTACGCAAAGTGCTAATTACTCTTGGGTTGGCCATGAAATTTTTCGCACAAGTCTCGATTTGATTATTTATAGATATGTCTGAAAGGACGAGGTTTCAGAAACACTATGAAGTTGTCATGATGGACCATGTGGTGGCCATTTTTCTGACAAATGTACAACATATAAGGTGTTACATTCAGGATATTATTGGCCTAGCATTTTCAAAGATGTTTCCAAGTATGTCAGGAGTTGTGATAGTTGCAAAAGGATAGGAATACCTACGTCAGTTGAATAAATTCCCTTGCGTTCCCGAGTTATGATACAAACCTTTGAAAAATGGGCCCTTGACTTTGTAGGACCAATTTCACCCATGTCCCGAAAGAAGAACTATATTTTGGTTTGTACAGACTATGTCACCAAGTGGGTTGAGGCAAAATCCTTATTCAGGGCAACATAAAAGTCTTTTGTCGAATTCATTTACGAAGACATATTTACCCTCTTTGGTGCCCCTCATGAAATTTTTACAGACCAAGGCACTCAATTCACTTCCATGCTGATGAGAGAGATAACAAAGAAATATGGGATTAAACACTGTAAATATTCTCCATATCACCCGCAAGATAATGGTCATTTAGAATCTACAAAAAACATTATAGAATCTATCTTAACCAAGAATATTCAATTACATCATCAAGATTGGGCTGATAGGCTTCCAGAGGCCTTGTGGGCTTACCGAACCACCTGGAGAAACACCACTGGACACACTCCTTATGAGCTAGTGTACGAGAAACAAGTACTTCTACCATTAGAATTCCAAGTAAGAACATTCTGTATTATCGCAGAATTGGGATTAAACTTAGATTAGGATCAGAAGCAACGAGCCCTACAATTGAATGAGTTGGATGAGATCAAGCAAGATTCCATCCAACAAACAATATTAGTCCAAAACCAGAGGAGCAAGTGGCATGAAAAGTTTATTAAGAAGAAACACTTTCAACCTGGTGATTGGGATCTATTTTTTGATTCCCGATTTAAAACCTTCAAAGGAAAAGTCACCGCCCGGTGGTTGGGCCCTTACGAGGTAGTCATTGTATATGACAATGGATCTGTGAAAATCAAAACAAATGACGATAGACAAGTCTCCTTTGTAGTAAATGGACACCGACTCAAATTTTATCATAAGCCCATTTCCAAAGAGGATTTTCTACAAGTCATGTCAACTAACAAGGCATTGGCCTTAGTAGATGGGGAAGTCCCTCCTTGTTCTTGAAAGTTTTCTGAATTTTCTACTATACATATGTAAACAATTTTGAATTTTGTTGTTAAGAAATTCTAGATATTTCTGTAGGTATTTATTTCACCAGGAGTAGACAGTTTCAAGGAAATATAAAAGAAGAATTTTCTTCAAAACATTGTTACACTTAAACCTTGTTGTATGCTAAGCATCAAAGGAATATTGACTTGCTTTAATTAGCCATATTTTTGCAAAGATGTTCATCTTCTCTTTTTATGAAGGCATTCTAAAAAGAAGTTTCTCTTGAAAATCTTCACCACTGTATAAGGAAGTGATACCATAACCATCAAGCTTAGAGCTCTCTCATACAGTTTTCCCAAGAAACCTAAGTAAGTGAGTAAAGTATATTTATTAAAGACTAACAAGGAGGTCTAATTAACGGTTAGTCATGGAAACATCACAATAGATTACAAAACAAGAAAGTGAGTTGAGCCTAGAGATACCTTTCTGTTCTTTCTCAATGGTACCATCCACTACACACTAAATATCTTGATTATATCATATCTTTATATAGGACACGTCCTCTTAAGTACCCCTTACATCAGGACAATCACTAAGGAATATAACAAGAAAGCATCCTCCAACATAAATACCACCCCAATTGAAAAAAAAAGAAGAGAAAAAAGTTGTTTTCAGAGCTATCCCCCCATCTTCTTGCATAAAATAATCTTATACTAAAATCTTAAAAGATGGAGGGCCAGTCCCTAAGGGTGTAAGAGGCTAACCCATTGGGATACTAGACAGGTCTGTTGGCAGTGGGTATCAGCCTGTGGTATGACTAGGTAAACCCGTCGAGGTAYTGAACATGCTTGCTGGTAGTGAGGCATTCTACCTAGCGAGGATGGTAATATGACAAAAAACAAATAATAAATTTAAACTTGTCCTGATGTACGACATTAATTGTAGACAAAGATGACATGAATTATGTATGGTTAAGCTAAGGTTAATGAACTCCATGAAATTTCCATTGGGAACTAACTCTGAGACTATCTTGAAACTCTCTTACCTACCTCTTCTTATCTATATATAATATCTCTTATCCTATGGGTGGGGCCATCTTCTAACTGTCTCGTTAGACCAATATGTGAAATTTATCTTTACACTTTACAAACTATAAATCTTCGGCTATCGGGAGAACTAACCGATTTCCTATACTTTGGATTGTGAGGTGTCACAATACTTAGGTGTGGGGAAAGGGTTCATGAGTTGACAAATGATCATTGCCTAGAGAAGTAAATCTTTGTAAAAAAAATTTGTATTATTTTCATGATACAGGTTATTACATCAACAATCATTTTATTTTGAAGTGCCAAATCTCCTTTGTGCTATAAATTGTTGTACATATACTTAACAGACCACTTTATTGGTTCATTTTCATTACAGGTTGTTCATTGTAGGTTTGACATTACATGTTCTATGCAAGTGGACTGAGTGAGCATGGTGGAAAAATCAACAACAATGGAACATTCTGCCTCTACTCTTAATCACTATGATAGTAAAAAACATTTCAATATTGTAGGCTATCCATTACAAGAGGTAAAAATGTATTTAACACAAAGGTGTCGTATGAAGTGTGATATGAGGTGCCATATGAAGTGCTGTATGAGGTGTCGAACGAAGTTCCATATGAATTTACACACCATTAACTATCCACAATTTTAGGTAACTGAGAATCAATGACATTTCATTGAATTGGTTGAAGGCAATCAATATTGAGTATGCAAACTTTAGACATTTTCATGATCAAATGTCCAAGTCAAAATACTTGGACATTGATCTAACTTCGCATCATTAAGATTGCCCCCCAAAAACGTGCCTTTGAATTCGAAATTGATCACACATGGCAACTCATGTGCACATGTGTGCAGCCAATTCCACCCTAGGAGCATTCAAAAATGGGATTGGGTTCCCTATTATCCCAATTCACCTCTACCATTTGCATTTGGCCCTGTTTTAAGTACGCGCTCAACCTCTGTCTTTCATTCCTCTGTTCAAATTGCGCTCGGCCTTTGTTCAATTCATGACATTCCTTGACCCGATCACACCCTTATCTTGGTTAATTTCACCTCTGTTCATTTCTTCACATCATCATGATGCCCAAGAGGTATGAACCCTCTTCCTACGCAGACCTTTTTCCCATTCCTGAGTTTTCATAGTGCAAGGAGGTGTTTTTAAGTGTAGACTGGGGGCCATTTTCATCCCACTTGAAGGGCCATGATGATGGCATCTCAATGCAATTCGCCCTTGGTTTTGATGGGAAGACAATGTGCGTGGGGTCTCTCACCTTTGGGGTATTAGAGGAATCCATAGTTGCAGCCACTAAGCTTCCAAGAATGGGAGATAGATGGTTTAAAAACCACCATCTGCTGCGCTCAAGATATAACAAGGTTTTTAAGCCAGAATTCGAGAACATCTCTGGAGCTAAAGGATACTCCAAGGAGTGGATAAAAGAGGAATTTATCAACCCTCTCATAGTCATCACTAGGTTTATCACATGTGAAGGTAGATATTCCACCTTTAAAGCCTATCATTTCAGATTGTTAGCTCACTTTCAGTTCAATAAACCATTGAATTTCCCCTTCTACTTTTTAAATAGCTTGGAGAAGATGTCCTCTCAAGTGAGGCAGAATGTAACCAACCCCGACAACAGCCTTTTTCACCATGGCCTGATCAAACTCCTTGTTCTAGCTGAATTAGAAAAATAGGGGAAAAATTGGGATGCATTAATTTATCAATTTGCAAACCCTTACTTGACAATCAAGACCAGAAAAAAGACACTTGGCCTAAGGACTATTTCTCCATCAAAACCCCACTCTCCAAGAACTCCAAATCCTCCTACACAAGCCATTTCTTTACGGGAAGAATTCAAGAAGCTTGTTGAAACCCCTGCATCCTCATTGGGTAAAAAGACTAATAAGCCTATTGTTAACCCCCTGATACCTTCAATATATCTTGATCCTACACCCAAAAATCTCCAAGAAGTAATTCAACAAGACTTTCCTACAATTCCCACCAATAGGAGAGGATCTAATCAATTCAATAGAGGACCCTTTCGAAAGAGTACCTGGATCACAAGAGGAAAACCTTATGCAAAACCCCTGACTACTTTGTATCCTATCCAAGTGTCCTCCGATCTCAAGAGTCCTCACAAAAGACTTAGGGAAGTGACTGTAGATGAATTAAAGCCGCAAAGAAAGACAAAATCCAAACCTACTTCTCCTCATAAACCCCCTATTACTCCTACCTCATCGATGCCTATCCCAGATCCTAAGAATGACAGACACTCTTCATCTTTCAAAGGATCTAAGCCTTCCTTTGAAATAACTGATCCTGCTCCAACCATTGAGAAGCTACAAAAAGAGAATTTTCAGTTGCTGCAATAGTTGGAAGATATGAAAACTATGGACACACATCTTCACCATGATAATGCAGTCCTCCAAGCAAAGGTGAATTCCCTTCAAAGGTTGGTTGACAAGATGACCAAATCTTTACAGCAAGAAGGAGAAGCTTCTAAAGTCGATCCTCCTCAGCAAGCTTAGTCATGAGGGAAATTTATTTTTTGTTTGCAGTGGGACTTGAAAAATATTAGGTGTGGGAGTAATTTTGGGTCTGTGATATGACTAATTTTATTACGTTAATTAGATCCTTTTTGCCGAATATGTATATGTGTTTTCCTGTTTTAAGAGTTTTTGAAGAGATTTTATGTCAGATCGCTATGATTCATACCAGGTTTGCATAATTCATGTTCTGTGATGATTCTGAGTATAAATCAACATGTTTTTATGATTCCAAGAAACTAATTTGTGTTTTGTGTGTCATAGGGAAAAATCACAGCGTGTTTTTGCATCTGGCACTCCATCCGGTACTCCATCCGGCACTCAGTCCGGTACTCCATCCGACACTCTGTCCGACACTCGTTCCTGCACAAAAACCATGGGCGATTTGGCGATTAGCATATCGGCGGCCATCGATGGGAGAATAAGAGATATGGTTTTTTCTTGTGCTCGTGGCCTCCAACTACTGAACTCTTGACAACTCGATTTGGGTTGTTATGTTGGGAGATTATTGGCTCACCTCATTTATAGAAGCCACTGACAGTTAGGGCATCTTAAATGCAATTTTCTATTTTTAGAGAGGGTCGACCCTTGCAGTGGTCGACCTCTCAGCTTGTAAAAACTATAAATACCACCTCAGTGGTCAGAAAATTGTTAAGAAGAGAGTTAGAGAGAAAAAAAAACAATTTAGCTCTGTTTTCCTATTTTCATTTTGTCAAAAATGTGTAAAGACTGCGTTTTTGGTTTTAATGGTGAATTTGTGTTGTTGAAGCTCGTGGTTTGCCTTTGAAGAGTAACCAAGACTTGCTGGGGGGCCCACCAACATTCCCTCCATGAGGTGGGAATATGCACTCTTGAGGACACACAATCTCAGTCCTCCTAGGGAAAAGGAAGGCAGGGATGGAAGTTTGAGTAGGATATTGGACTGTGGGACTCCCTAACATGGTAGTGGAACACTTTTTTTCGCAAACTGGTCCAATCCTTTATCATCTTAAAGGAGGAAGAGGAAGATGTTCTCTTCTAGTCCAAAAAATCGACCATTGGGGAATTCATTGAAAAACTAGGATAAACAGTCGGTGCGGAAGCTAGCTTCTCAAGAAATAAACTTTGGTGATGGAACATTCTTTGGAAACTCCATGCTCCTCTAAAAAGTAAAATAACCATGCGTATTTCTCTCACAAATAAACTCTTAAGTTGAGATAAGGGATTAAAATAGGGATGGATCGGCCCAAAGCATTTCCCTTTGTGTAAAAAAAATGAAGAATATAGCACTCATATTTGTATTGTTTTTCATTACACGGTGCAGGTTTTCAAGATTGTGTCATTAGAATTCAAGCAAAAGGATTCTTGGGAGAGCAAGGACCTGAGCACTTTCTAAAGGGTGTGGTTGGAGGATAGGTTGGCAAACTAGGTGGAAGGTATTCCATGTATTTTTGTTAACATTATATAGTGGGAATGCAACAATAGTATTTTTAGAGATGTGGATATTCCCCCCGAGGTCACACCAAATTAGATCATATCTACTTCAAAGGAATTCAGGGTGTTCCTGAAAATCAAAATCCCTCGGGTCTTAACCATGCCAACTCTAGACTTAGAAACTTCTAGAAGTTTCTTCAATGGCACAAGCCAAGGCCATCCTCCACAATGCACAGTAAGGCATGTTATTCATTAACTAGAATCACTATTTGCATATCCATTATGCCCCGGGAAGAGGGTCCAATAATAGAGTGGAATCCATATCCTTGAGAACCTTGTTGGAAATCACACAGGGAAAAGGAGAAAAAAAAATGATAGATAATGGGGGATTCAAAGCTTGTAATAGATTGGGCTCTCAAGAAAGTAAAAGTGGAAAATGCATGTTTGGTGTCTTTTCTATAGAAAATCATGGAAACTTTCCTCTCTTTCGATTGGATTTATTTCAACCATATTTACAGAGAAATCAAATTGAAAGATGATGAGCTTTCTAAGGAGGATTTATTTCTTCCCTCTAGAACTTTCAGGTTCTATGAATTTATTGATGGCGTAGAGACATAATCCATTGATTTTGTCTCTAAAATCTGTTTGTATATTTTGGATAGTTGAATGTAGTTTATAATCAAATATGTAATGAGTTTTGTGGACATATGAAAAAAATAAAATAAAGAACAATATGGTTCTATTTAGAACCATGGCGGAAGGGAAGTAGAGTCGACACTTTTGTTTATGGGAAGATAGTTGATAAGAGAAATGTTTTTTGGGGGAAAAATGTGAACAACCCTTCTTCATGGAACAAAATATGTGTATTCACCTCCTTTGAATATAATGATTTTTTTTCTTTACAATACATATATATAGAGATAGCACTTAATAAATTGACAAACCCACCCCATTTTAGGTAGAAAATATCTCCAAATCAAATACAATTTTTTTTGGAAACCATAGTTCCACTTTTTTTTAGAAGTCTCAATTCCCTTTTTCTTCTTATCCATACTTAATACATCCTAAATTATGATAAATATAAGATTTTTCATAAAACACAAATGCACAGCTTTACCACTTAAAAAAATTACCACTTTATTAGTCTAAAAATATAAAAATATAAGTGAAGTGTGAAAAAAACAAAATATACATCTATATATTATATTTTAAGAAAATATCAATAAATCAAATCTAAATATATTTACAACATTCCAAACATTTTATCAATAATATCAAATCAGAAGCTAATAATTAAATGAGTGTTGTTATTTTTTTCATATATATGCTCTTTAATAATAACGTGAGGGAGAATCTCAAAATCCAAACAATTAGTCTAAGCGATTTCAAAGGAAATGTCAAAATCCAAACAATTAGTCTAAGCAATTTCAAAGGAAATCTCAATTTGGCACTCTTTTAATATAATAACAAATTTAAATATTTTTAAAGTTCTGAAAAGAATAATACTACATAATAAAATAAAATTATAAAATTATCTATGCAATGTTTCAAAACCTTTAGTGAATTTAATATCGAATCACAATTTAATATTTGAATTGTCATTGTTGAGCCTCTAAATTGACATCCCCACTACCCTATTATACTCCTCATTTATACCGTTTTGGCCTACTTAAGATTGGATAAATGACAAAGAACACTATCATTAGCCATTGATGAGGTCATAAGGTAAAGTATAATTGAATTCATGCATTTTGTGGTTTATTGAGCTAGGAGACTAAATGTTTCATGTACTAATGTTTTAAATTGTCATGTATAACCTTTGACCTTTAGATGAGTCCATCATTTTTGTGTTAGCTCAACCATCCAGTACTTATGCACCGGATTGTCACTATCTAAATCCGGTACCAAGCGCACCTTCCATTCAGATCCGGTATCGACTTATTCACTGTCGCGATCCGGTACCAACGCTCGCAAACTGTTCTAGTCCGTTACCAACCACTTGCGTACTGTTCGAATCCGGTACCATTTACCGAATCTCACCTGTCACGATCCAGTACCAATACAGGAAGCATAATATACCAAGTTTAGCTCCATATCGTGACCAAGATAATTGTTGGATGTTTGTTGAATCATCAAAGCTATAGCAAGGCTATGTTAAGCTAGTTTGTTTTTGCTTCATCCTCATACACTTCGTGTCATGAGGATGAAGCTTAAAATATGTAACCAAATATGTAAATTTGGGAATTGACTAATCTGCTAAAGATTTGACCTCCTTGTGTTTCATGACTAAGATTGTTTAAATAGTCATGGCAAGGATGGTGGAGGTAGTAGAGAATTAGCATAACACAACATATGAAGCAGCGTTACATATCGTAGACCATATTCTGAGTTGAATTTTAATAGAAGGACGTCATTTATCTCCATGTCTTGATCGTTTATGAATGAATGTGAGTTGAGTTGTTAGCATAGTTTGATTCTATGTTTTGAAGTTTGAGTAAGAGTAATGTGTGGATTGAAAGAAATTTTACTGTAGACTCTAGTCACTGACCTGTTGAAGTGGCAAGGGCCCACCGCCCAACAAAGGTCAGCATCCTTATAGATTAGTGTTAGTAGTTGATTTCAATAGTATAGATGTTAGACTAGTTAAAGCTTTGATCCTTTCAGATGATAGCAGTATAGTTCAGTTTAGAGTTTCGATTATATGATTGTTTAGATATATTTACTTACTATGTTTTTCATACACTCTCTCTGTTTTATGGATTTGATTTTGTTTCATGGATATGAATGTTGGCAGCAGTAGTCAGACATATTTGAAGGAGAACTAGTGAAGTTCACAACAACACATTGTGAACCACAACATACTCAGTATATTGACTATTGAACTACCCATGCTATGTCTTGATGATTGATGTGTGATTTCCCTTTCAGAAGTGTGAATGCATAGTTAACTTTCTGGGTCAGATAGCAGAGTGGATCTGTCAAAAGAAATCCATCTCATACTTGCATGTGCCATAATGGAGTAGATAGCCTCTCTGTGAAAGACAACCAAAGTGTGTTTCGGTTTTCTAGTTTGTTTTGTTTCCATCATGCATAATTTAGAATAGTTCTATACTCATGACATTAGAATTACCTTTCTTACTGGTGTCTTGTAACTCTGTTGATTAGGAATCCCGGATTGATAATTAATGAGTGCATTATACTAATCATATAAGTAGCACAACAGTCACTATTATTATTTTTTACGTATACTGTTTAAAAATATGTAGAAATCTTTCCATACCCTTAAAAATAATAAAACCCAATATATAAATATTGTATTTCAATATTAACACAGTTTTTTTAAAACAATGATGAAGATATTATTTATATTAATCAAAAGGTAGTTGATTACATGTTATATTTCTAGATACTTTTTTTTCCAATAGAAAATTTTCCCAATTATATTAGTATATAATTTGTTTACATCATCATATCCAAGACTAGGATTGATTCAGGAGACAGAAAGTCCCAAAATAGAGAAGCGAGGGAACCACAATCCCATTACAAAAATTTCACATGAGTTGAAACCCAAAAAGGATCAGGAATAGGTCATCAAAAGACAAAAAACTGAAAAACACTAGGAAGGATAAACCTCCATAAAGATACAAAATGGCTAGAAGATAGAAGCATCTTGTCTAACAACAAAAAAGTTCCAGCCAAAAAGGCACTAGGGGCTAATAAAGACTAATAAAATGCTTGGGGCCTTCTACCCCATTTGTCCACTGGGAAAAGGTGATCTGACCTTCTGGTTCCTTTATTGACATCTTTGAGAGATGATCAACTTCAACATTATATTCCCTGAAGACATGCTCAAATCTGATGTCAATAAAGGTTTTTATTAAATCTTTTATTCTATCCTTTCAGCCCTCAATGGTACTTGATTGAATCCTAGCTCTATTGGAGATCCAATCAATTACTAATTTTGAATCATCGAGGACTTGGAGTCTATGGAAAGACAGATGTAATGCCAACTTGAGTGTAGCCCATACACCCATTAATTCAACTCTAGTATTTGTGCCTCTCCCACAATTAAAAAGCCATTTATAAACTGTCAAATATGGAGTTTTAAAGACACCACCAGCCCCATAAATTTGGCCATCCAGCTGAGCAGCTCCATCAAACTAAGCTGTGATAATATCCCTTTTTGAAGAGATCATAATAGAATGCAAAGGGGCAAAATTCTAAGATTTTAATCCACAATTTTGATGGCCTAAAGTTTTAAAGATCATTGTGTGAATTGATGGATTTTTTTATTCAAAGACTGTTGTGTTCCTTTCTAACCATATAAACCAACATGTGTGTGCAACAACCATTGTTGGGACAAACTTATCATTCACCCAGTTATTAAAACATTCATTCAAGGTATTCCCTTTCCATCAGTTTTTGAATCTTAGAATCGTAGCCAATCTTTCCCAAACTGAAATAGCAAATGCACAGTGAATAAAGAGGTGATTTGTTCTTTCAATCTCTTGAAGACATAGGTGACACCGAGATAGTCCTTCCCATCCTCTGAATTTCATATTTTCCCATGTTAATATCTTATTCTCCACTTCCAACTAGATGAAACATTTAATTTTGAGTTGCAAGTCCCATTTCCATAAAGCTTGTTTCCACCCCAATACATTTTTTAATCCCTTTGTATATAGCAATGCCGGATAAGTATTCTTTACAGTGATTATTCCTGAGTTATCACCTCCGGTCCACAGAAGTTCATCTATATATTTCTAGATACTTAATTTTTTTTTTCCAAAATTATGTATATTATCTGTGAAACCAAATAGATCCATTATGTATATTATCTATGAAATTGTTCAACTAGATTTCTTCCATAAAACGTGTACATCTAAAAAAAATGAATTGTGTTGCGAGGAGTTATTTTGAGCAACATATTCTTGGTTGTCCCTATTTTATGAACATGCTAGTCAACCCATTTCACAAAGTTAAAAAGAATTTCAAAGTCTCTTAGATAAGAAGACAAAGGACCAACTTATGATATAAGTTTTGATAATTGGCTCTATCAAATCCATCCATGTATTCATTTAAAAATATATGAAAAATATCAAACGTTGATAATTAATTTAAAAATGGATAAGATCAACAAAAATAAATAAAAATAATTTACTTACCTGTTTGACTTGAAGGTTAGTGACCCTTTGGGATGGATTTCTCAACTAAATCATCCATTTCTCCCTTACCTTAATTACATCATTAATAAATGGTGTTTTCCCACATCCTATTGTAAACATTGTATTGTTTACATATTTGAAATATTTTGTGGTACATTCTATCTAAGAGGACACATTTTACTATATTAAAAAATAGAAAGAACAAATGTATACATAGATTCATTTTAAATTTTATTTTCTTCTCGTAGTATATTGTATGCATTTCATCTGTAATATTGATTTAGGTGGATATCATTGGCCTCCCACCTATTCCATTGGCTCAACATATATTTCTCATTTTGGCATTTTTTTGGGTCCCAAACTTCTAAGGCCATTTTGAAACCCTAAATGACATTTGTTTGAGGTGACAATGCCCCATGGATGCCAAAAACATGTATTGTTCCATTCAGAATATGTACTCCTTAGCTAGACAAAGTATAAAGCACCCCAAAAGGAGATCATATGCAAAAGTTACTCCCTAGATAAGTTGACGTATCAACTACCCCCATCGGGACCCACAAACCTTTTGGCGTCTCATCTTCCAAGGTTAAGGTTTTTGATGTTTAGGGTTTTCTCATTTATGATTTATGCTAAAAAGGCCTTGGGAGCCTCATTGTAATCATCTTCTTGTGAATGCAAGTAAACATCAAATCTCTTCCCATAGATAAGATACTACCATTCTAACAAGTTCATTTCACTATATATTTTCTGTTATTGTCTCTGCATATTTCAGTCCTTAATAGAAATTGAGTATTATTGTATCTCTGTGTTTCTGTCTTATTTTTGTATTTCATTTCACTCCCTCATAAATATGGATTAGTGGTATCAGAGTGGTATGTTATTTATTTTTTTCTTTGTGAATGTCCCCAACAAGGTCAGGGTATCAGGCATTGAGACTCAAACTAGTCGAACCTTTCGAAGACCATCCTCATCGACCCCTACAGAAGGAAGAGAGAGACGAGGGAGCATGAGATCCTATTAAATCGTTGTTCGTGGAATTTCTCACAAAACATAGGAACGAGATGATGGATCAATTTTCCTAAACCCTTCGGTGATTGTGGACAACAACAGAGGCATCTTCGTCAAGTGGACACTTTGGAGGTGTCGCCCCTTTCAAGGTAGAAGTTAATTTTGATATTCCCATATTTAAAGGTCAGATAGATGTAGATGATTTGGAAAAGTAGTTAAATATACTAGAAGGTTATTTAAATATCCATAATTTTTCCAATATGGAAAAGATCATCTTTGTCCTCCTTAAGGCAGTCCCCCATGTCAAACATTGGTGGGAGACTTACTGTGAGAAAAAATCTACAGAAGGGTCTAGAATATTTTGGGTCGAGCCCACTTGTGACTCTTTTATGGATGCCATCAAGGAACAATATTAACCTGTTGGAAACTATGACAACCAATACACAAGATAGACCACACTCTGTCATGAGAGAGACCAAACAATGTTGGAGTTCACAAATACCTTCCATACCTTGTGCACCAAGCTAGGTATCAGAGACTCTGAGCTACATCTGGTTCTAAAATACCATGGGGCCCTACACATGTACATCCAAATAGAAATGGATTTTCTGGACATCTCATCGTTGGGAGTCACTTATTGATATGCTCTCAAAATCGAGAAAAAATTTAAGCAAAGGAATAATAGGGAGTTTGGATATGMAAATGCATCACAACAGTAGTTGAGAAAAGGAAACACTAGAACATATAACAAAGGACAAAGAAAATATGGACAACGATAGGACAACCAGTCTAAGATGCAAACAGAAGGGTAATGGGAAGATGAAGAAAGACACCGGGAAGTGGTGAAAATTCCATAAAATCCCCTGGGACAACATTAATGAATGTCGCGTGAAGCAGTCATTGGTGGTTGATATGAAAGCATCATATTCAGATCCAGGATCTGATTCTAATTCCAAAACCAGATAAGGAGAAGTGGATCATTGATGCAAAATTGAGTGCCATAGTCAAGACCACCAAGATCCATCCAAATGAACCAGAAGAGTCGGAGGAAGGTGGGAACCTCTTTCTCTCATAGATGTGGGTAAAGGGTGCTATGATACATTTCATTTTTTAGAGTGGAAGACAAAATAATCTCATCTCATCACAGGTCGTGAATCGATTGGAGTTGTCGACAACACAACATCTATTGTCGTATATTGGTATATCCTAGATGCCATAAATGACTGAAATTATTAAGAACATGCCAAATTCAACTCCATATGAAGCTCATGTGTAAATTTCCCAACTTCCTCTTCATTATCCCTCATGCATAAATCCATAGAAGTTATATCAACATTCAAAGACAAATTATCCAACACCAAATCTCCATCGTATTTGAGTGATAACACACCTAGATCCTCATAAGCATCATTAATGAGGTAATATGTTGAATCTTCAACATCAGTGTTAAGCCATAATATTGGCTCATTACCCCTTAATTGGGGCATATTATATTAGTAATATTATTTTATTTATGTCGGCTTTAGGCCATTAGTTGTAATTATACCTCCTAGTCTTCTATAATATACCAAGGAGATATTTTCATTTTGAATCATCTTGTACTTGAACATTTAAGTGGGGTAAAAGGAGGTTGCCCCCTCGAAAAGGATTATTATATGAAATTATCTCTTTTTCAAGGCGTTGAGTACTTTTTATGAGGTTTTTCTATGCTATATTGATATTTGGTTCTTAACATATGGTATCAAAGCTCAAGGTCTTGGGGTTTCATTGCTACATCTAAGACACCTTGGTATTTTCACTATAACTTTTTTTATACAACATTTCAAAAGGAACGTCTTGGAGGATATTTAGTAGATGGATCAAGGTATGTTGGGTTCAAAATTAAGCTCCTGAAGCCTTATACTTTGGGAGATACAACCTGTACAAGATAGGGTTCTGGAATCATACTGAACTGAGTCATTGCAGAATTTTTGCTATAAAAATTTTTATGTAACATTTCAGACCCTGAAATCTAGAGGCTATTCACAGAAATTAGTAAGGTATCTTTGGTAAAAATTTCATCTTCTGGGTCATCTTAAATTTGTAGATAAACCCTGTGTAAGATACAGTATTTGACTAGTCCTATTGACTAGTCTCAAGAAGGTGTTCTAGATAAAACAATCATAACTTATTCCTAGAGTATCAAAATTGAGTGGGACTAGTTTCATTGGATTGTGGACATTCTGTAGTATTTCTGGTGTGAATTTCATAATTTTATATCAATTATTTTGTGTGGGGCACGCTATACAAGTGAGATCTCTTGGAAAGGACAAAAATCGGCAAGTTATGGGAAAGTTACCATAAATTTCACTTAGCACATCCAATTTTGATCAGACCTGTGGCATTGCATAAAATAAATTTTCATACCCAAAAGGGCTGAAACTTGGGAGATACAATAGAAGAAAGATTGTCTAGCAGAACCACCTCAAAATCAAGGTTCAAAAGTGATACTTGGCCAACATGCCACCCAAAAAGGGAACTTCTACACCAAATAAGCCTCCAGACAATCCTACTTAGACTCTTTATGAAGGTGAATAAATGCGTAGGGACATAAATGATTTACAAAAGAATATAGTAACAAAAGATGAATTACAAGAGATGATGGAGGGTTTAAAAGGGGAGATCATGGAAGTATTAAAAAAATTCATAACATAGAAGACACCTAAAAGTGAAAATGCATCCCATGAAATTCATGATGAGGACACAAGAAAGGTGAATCAAGAATGGAGAAACTCCAACTTTGGTTTGAATACCAACCACATTCCTAAGATTGATATGAGGAAGTTTGATGGCAAGGACCCAATCACATGGATACTTTAGATGGAGCAATTCTTTGATCTCCATAATGTGCCACATACACAAAAGGTACGAATTGCTTCTTTATATTTAGAACCTAATCAATTTGTATGGTATTGATGGCTTTGTTCTCGAAAATCACTCGTCACTTGGACAATTTTCACAGAAGAAATGATAGCACACTATGAGGATACAAGGAACAATACCTTCTTTAGCCAATTGATAAATCTCAAGCAAAAGGGTTCAGTTATCGAGCAAATTGAGAACTTCCAAAGATTGAATATAAAGGTAACTAACATTCCAGATGAGCACTTGATTGATGTATTCATAGGAACTTTAAAAGATAACATTCAACATGAGTTTCGCCTTTGGGAACCCAAATCATTAGAGAATGCATTTAAGGTGGCAAGAAATGTTGAAAGTAAAAATATGGCTATGGCTACTAGAAGGACCAATCCTAACATCTATAGAGAGAACAATGCTCCTTCTTCTAAAACACCTCAACCTACAAGGTTGACACCTCAATAATTGGAGGAAAGAAAATCAAAAGGTTTATGCTTTAATTGTGATAGCAAGTACAGTAAGGGACACAAGTGTGGTGAGAAGAAATTATTCTACATAGATTGTGAAGAGGAAGAAGAACAAGAACAAGAACCATCTCAAGATGAAAATGTAGAAGCAATTTTGTCTGAAGATTTGACTCCCACGATATCGTGTAATGCATTGGATAGAATTATCACTCCTCAAACCCTCAAGATCGAAGGATACATCAAAAAGAAAAAGGTATTAGTCCTAATTGATTCTGGCAGTACTCATAATTTCATTCACTATAAATTAGCCAAAGCTCTCAATTGCTTTGTATATCTAGCGCCAGAGTTTCAAGTAATGATTGCAGATGGAGGAACTGTCAATTGCTTAGGAAAATGCAATAAGATCAATCTTACTATGGGGGAATATGTAATGAATAGTCCAATGATTGCTATACCCATGGGTGGTGCAGATGTTGTACTAGGAATCCAATGGTTACAATCATTAGGAACAATGGATTTTAATTTTCAAGAACTTTTCATGAAATTTTCATTGGAAGGAAAAGAAATTGAGTTAAGAGGTATCACAGGGAAACCCGGTAAGGTGATAAGCTTTAATGGCATGACAAAATTATTGAAAAGTGGGCATCAAGGCATTATTGCACAACTATGCTCACTAGATGTTCAAACATCTAAGCCATCTATTCCTCAAGATCTCCAAAGGATCATTGATAAGCATTCTAAAGTATTTGAAGATATTCCCAAAGGTCTTCCACCCACTCGAAATCATGATCATGAAATTCACCTAATTCCTAAGAGTGTTCCTCCTAACATCAGGCCATACAGATACCCTTACGCCCAGAAAAGTGAAATTGAGCACATGGTTGAATAAATGTTAGAGGTTGGCATTATTAGACCTACCCAAAGTTCTTTCTCTGCACCAGTGGTAATGGTATTCAAGAAGAATAGCTCATGGCGTATGTGTCCAGATTATAGAGAGCTCAACAAGATCACTATTAAAGATAAGTTTCCCATTCCCGTCATTGATGAATTGTTAGATGAACTACATGGAGCAATCTATTTCACAAAATTGGATCTCTGTTCAGGGTATCATCAGATCAAAATGAAGGAAGAAGATATCCCAAAAACAACATTCTGAACTCATGAAGACCATTATGAATTTTTGGTCATGCCTTTTTGCCTTACAAATGCATCTTCCACATTCCAAGGGTTGATGAATTCCATTTTCAAGCCCTTCCTTCAAAAATTTGTGTTAGTAT
The DNA here is from genome assembly GCA_032191745.1 of Picea mariana. Taxonomy (NCBI): domain Eukaryota; kingdom Viridiplantae; phylum Streptophyta; class Pinopsida; order Pinales; family Pinaceae; genus Picea; species Picea mariana. The sequence continues at coordinate 190,174 of JASDQU010100080.1, forward strand.
TTTTTGATGATATACTAATCTATAGCAAGTCTTGGGAGGATCATGTGTGACATGTTGACAAGGTGCTACAACTACTAAAGGAGAAACAACTATATGCCAAACCATCCAAATGTTTCTTTGGAGTAAAGGAGGTAGAGTATTTGGGTCATATTGTATCTCATGAAGGTGTTAAGGTAGACCCTAACAAGATTAAGTCCATGATGGACTGGCCGATTCCCAAAACATTGAAGAATCTTAGAGGATTTTTGGGTTTGACAGGTTACTACCGCAAGTTTGTTCAAAACTATGGAAGAATAGTAGTACGTTTAACGACACTAACTAAGAAGGATGCATTTTCATGGACTCCATAGGCAACTAAAGATTTTGAACAACTTAAAGAGGTGATGTGTAAATCTCCTGTCTTGACCACTCCAGACTTCACAAAAACATTTATTGTGGAATGTGATGCCTCGGGAAATGGAATTGGTGTTGTCCTAATGCAAAAAGGAAGGCCCCTGGCTTTTGAAAGTCGACCACTCAAGGGAAAGGACTTACACAAACCCATTTATGAGAAGGAAATGATGGCAATACTACATGCATTGAAGAAATGACATCCTTACCTAATAGGTAGGCACTTCAAGGTCAAAACATATCATGATAGTCTTAAATACTTCTTGGAACAAAGACTATCTTCAGAAGAACAATAAAAATGGGTAACCAAGATATTGGGTTATGATTTCGAAATCGTCTATAACAAGGGGAAAAAAAATGTTGTGGCAGATGCACTCTCAAGAAAGTATGAAGATGTTGAGGCCTTTCTATGTGCTATCTCTATCATCCAACCCAATTGGATAATAGAAGCAAGGGATGAATAGAAGAATGACGAGAAAGTGTGGACTCTCATTCAAAGGTTATAGAAAGATTCTAGTGCATCAAATACATTTACATGGAAAAATGATTCACTATGGTACAAAGATCACTTATATTTATGTAAGAACTCCCAACTCAAACAAAAGGTACTATTGGAATTGCACACCTCTCCAGTAGGAGGGAACTCGGGATTTTTGAAAACCTACCATAGAGTCAAGAAGGATTTTTTTGGGGATGGGCTTAAAACTGATGTTCAAAGGTTTGTGGTAGAATGTTTGGTTTGCCAACAAAATAAGGTGGAAATAATTAAGACCCCAGGTCTTTTACAACAGTTATCCATCCCAATTCATCGTTGGGAGGAGGTTTCCATGGATTTCATCATAGGGTTACCAAAGTCTGAAGGAAAGAGTGTCATCATGGTGATTGTTGATAGACTGACCAAGTACGCATACTTTTGTGCACTCTCTCATCCCTTCAAAGCTAGTACAATTTCCACCACATTCATGGAGACAGTTCAAAAGCTACATGGCAACCCAAAGATTATTGTAAGTGATAGAGATCCCATCTTCACTGGACATTTTTGGACATAATTATTTTCTTGTTTGGGTACTCAATTGGATCATAGCTCATCCTATCACCCTCAATATGATGGACAAACCAAGATAGTGAACAAATATCTAGAAGGCTACTTTTGTTGCTTTGTCTCTGATAAAAAAACACAATGGTTCAAATGGTTACCCTTGGCAGAATGGTGGTATAACACTTCCTTTCATACTGCAACAAAAATGACACCATTTATGGAACTTTATGGATACCACCCTCCTTCCATCACTTCTTCTTTGAAAGAAAAATCTAAGGTTCAAGCAGTGGAATATCACATCAAGAATCAACAACAAGTTCTCCAAATATTAAAGGACAACTTGACCATGGCACAGAATCACATGAAACAACAAGCAAATCAACATCGTAGTGAAAGAAGTTTTGAAGTAGGGGATTGGGTGTTTTTAAGACTACAACCATACAAACAGATGTCCCTTAAGCAAGCCAACAAGGATAATAAATTATCACCAAACNCATGAAACAACAAGCAAATCAACATCGTAGTGAAAGAAGTTTTGAAGTAGGGGATTGGGTGTTTTTAAGACTACAACCATACAAACAGATGTCCCTTAAGCAAGCCAACAAGGATAATAAATTATCACCAAAGTACTATGGCCCTTATAAGGTGTTGCAAAATATTGGTACTATGGCATACAAATTGGAGTTTCCTGCATCTTCACGAGTACACCCAGTTTTTCATGTTTCATTCTTAAACAAGGTTATATGCGACAAGATCCCAGTTCAAACTATATTTCCAAAACTTGACAAGGAAGGAAAAATCATATTGGAGCCTAAATCCAGCACTAACACAAGAATTCACCAGCTGAGGAATAGATCCATTTCAGAGTATCGCATTAAATGGAGGAAACTATCGGCTGAAGATTCCACTTGGGAAGATGAGTCTTTTATACAGAAGCATCTAGAGTTACTCAAGCGTTGCGGACAACACTTGTCTCAAGGGGAGGGGCATGTTAAGACCTAATATTGGCTCATTACCCCTTAATTGGGGCATATTATATTAGTAATGTTATTTTATTTATGTCGGCTTTAGGCCATTAGTTGTAATTATACCTCCTAGTCTCATATATATACCAAGGAGACATTTTCATTTTGAATCATCTTGTACTTGAACATTAAAGTGGGGTAAAAGGAGGTTTCCCCCTAGAAGAGGCTTATTATCTGAAATTATCTCTTTTTCAAGACGTTGAGTACTTTTTCTGAGGTTTTTCTATGCTATATTGATATTTGGTTCTTAACAATCAGTTGATTAGAAAAATGCATCATGTGTGCTATCAACCCATACATCATATGTGTTAGTGTCACTAGCCTCATAGGATATCTCTATTGATGTATCAAAAGTTGTTGTTTTGTCAGCCTCAATGCACACACCCACATCATGCGCATATAGAAATTCAACCTATGGTTCTATCAAAATTTCATCATGAAGTGAGGTCTTTGCTTCACCAACTACTTCATATTTGAATCCCTTCTTCTTCATTTTCTTCCCAACTAATAAGTAAGGCTTCAACCACACTAGAGGCTCTTTTGTTATATTCTTTTGATATTTTTAACAGCCTTGTAAAAATTATGCCATGAATTCCTGATCTATTCCCATATTTCTAAGCCACTAAATGTACCAAAACAATCTGAAAATATCCTTCATGGTTTACCCCTTAGGTTAAGAGAAAAACATGCTCTGATACCACTGTAATAACCCTCATTGTGGCTGGTATAAATCTATGCTTGTTTTTGTTATGTTTTGGGTAATTTTCTTGGTTAGGACTTTCATCAAACACTTGACAAACAAACCCCACATACCAATATAATCCTTCTTATTGTTGTTGTAGTATTTTTAGTGTCTTCTGGTTTATGAATTATGTCAAACACTTTTCTAATTATTCCCAAACTGACTGTTATAAATCCTTCTCTATTTGTTGTAATGATCTTAAGTTATTTAAGATGTTGGACTTTTGTCAAACATTTGTTAGACACTCCCAAATATCACTGTAACCATCTTGCATGCTATTTTTAGTTTAATGTGCTTGTTGTTTGGTGTTATTAGTTATGGTCTCAATGGATAAATGAGGGGTTTATTGCCAAATAAGGTATGTAAAACTCACAAAAAGGTATGAAAACAATATTTTAGTTAAGTAGTGCATAAACAATGGTTACAACAACAAGAAATATATAACTAACGAGCCAATATTTATCTGAATTCAATCTAAACATTGCACATCAATACAACTCACAGTTTTGATCATGAAATACACTTTCAATGGTTGGTACTATTGTTGGTTGTAAATATATTAAAGAAAAGTATGGAGTGATGGCTATAGAAACCCTCCAAATCCACACAACCTGTTATTCAAGAAGAAATCAGCCCCACCATAGAAGATAATGGTCCATCTAAAATATATGACCTCCCTACCACAAGGATATGTCCTCAAACCAAGAGAAACTCAACCCAACAGCTAATATTTTGGCCCCCAAGGAAAATTATTGCTTCCTGGGGAAGAACCCGACCCCTTGGAAAGAAAATATGGCCCATCCACAAATATATACAACTCAACAAGAAAAAATGACCCTCAACAAGGAGAAACTTGGTTTCTAATGGAAGAACTCGACCTCTCCACAAGTTAACTCAGCCCAGCAAAGGAAATTTGATTTCTACATGGAGATTTCGGCCTCCTTCAGCAAATAAACCTTCAACATAAAGAAAATGGCTTGCACAAAGAAAGAATTGGATTTTATCCAACAAATTCGGCCTCCACTAGATCAATCGTCCCCGAGGAATATGAATCAACCTGCATAGAAGAATTAAATATTTTCCAAACCCTGGGCTACTGCAAAATGTGGATCTAATGTTGGACAACTGAGAAGGGGGGGTGTATTAGTTGTTACCATGCTTAAACAATTATGCTTCTTTTAAAATCTTTACAAGGTACTCAATGATGATTACAATAATGGAGGGAAATAAACAATGGCACATTCAACATCAGTCACATATATGAGAAACACAGAGACATATATTTCCCGAGGAAACCCATACAGGGTAAAAACCTCTTCTTCTTTATATGATAAGTATTATTTACATTCTTTACATTATCATACATATGAGCACCAACTCATTGTGAGGCTACAACCTCTGTTTTTCAAGCTGCAACTTGCTGAGAGCACCAACTCTCTGTTTTTCTCTAACACCCACTAGAAGGAAGCACCAACTCCTTGGTTTCTCTAGCACCAACTAGAAGGAAGCACCAACTCCCTGGTTTCTCTAGCACCAACTAGAAGGAAGCTACAACTCCCTGTGTTCAAGCACCCACTTGAACCTATGAGGACACCAGTCCTCCCTAGCACCTCCCTTCCACCCTAGTTTATGAATATGAAATACTGAAACCTATTACAGTGATATAGTGTTCAATAACAACTTACTAGTCTCATCAATGTTCTGCAAGATTTTTCTACTCAGTCTTCCTCACTATCTTCCTGCATGTATTCGCTGCCCATTCTATTCTTCTGCCTTTTGTGCTCTGTGTGCCATTCTCATTCAATGCACCTTTTGTTTCCTGTCCATTTCAGCTGGTACACCACCCCTTTACTTCTTCACACATGCATTACTTCACCTCAGCAAAAACAACCTCATCACTTCTCTATCCCGTGTACTTATAGCTCATGCACACCTTGTGCATGCAATGTACACCCTACCTCTACCTTCTCACACTGTGTTAATCTCTTCCACATCTCAAGTGCTCTGTCTGATCATCATGGTAACCCTTCATATTTTCTGGCAGTTTGCCCACGCGTTCAACATCACTGGATGTCATGCTGAGATTCCTCAGCCTCTCTGGTAGTCGAGACTCTTCATCTTCTCTGGCATAGCCGAGCTTATACTTTCTGCTTCAGTTACAAACTTCAACGCTCATCCACTTGTCATTTGCCTCCACGAACAATATTTGTTCTATTGGCTGATCTTTTAAGACTCTTCACATCCTCTGTCAATCACCTCGAAGTGTCTTCGAGTCCTCTGGTAGAACTCATCACTGGTTTCTGGCAGGTTCACTGTGTCGTGCAACAGTAGCCCTCCAATCTCCTTCAATTTCATCTGCACCATTGAATGATCTTCATAAGCTTGACTTTATTTCATATTTCATCATTTCGGCTTTCCTGTGGCCAAGTGTCTCGCCAGTCCATGTCACGATCTCTGAAACTTCGAAACGAATCTTTTCTGCGCTAGCTCCTTCCTCTATATGATCATGGCCATGACAAAACGCTTGTTCATAAAGTGCTTTTCGAGATTTCATTTTTCGGCATTTCGGGACTCCTGATATTGAGATTCTCTGACTTCTCCATCTCTCGGTAACCAAAATCCCGATATCCAATACATCAAAGGGGGTCGGATCAATGGTCCACGATCTCTTTGAACCAGCAGCTCAGATCATTTCGCGATTTCGGCATTCCTGTGGTGAATGTTCTTGACACTTCCAACTACCGATCCGCGAAACTCCGAAATGGTGTGGGATCAACGGTCCCAATCAACCCTTGATCTAATAGCTCAGATCATTTCGTGATTTCGGCATTCCTGTGGTATTATTTCTTGCCTCTCCAAGTCACGATTCGCGAAACCCCGAAATGGAGTCTTCGACATGCTCTGATCTTCTGCCACATGTCCCTCTTGAATCAATGATCAAGATTTTATTGAGACTTCGCAACTCCACGAGCCTTCATTGTGCCTGATCAACGGTCCATATTTGGCCTCGATCTAATGGTTGAGATTATTTCATGAATTCAAGAGGTGAAAGGCTGGAGCATTTCATACCTTTGACTTTCCAGTCAACGAAATGTTGATCTATGTCCACGTGTCCTGCCTGTAGATGGACAATCCTCCTTCTTTCAGGATTTTTTATACCCACTTCTCCTTGCACTTTAATGAATGTGTAGGTTCTCCCTGATCCAACGATAGTCAGAACTTATGCTCAGATCTAATGCCTAAGATCTATCCTCCTCTTCTGCGCATTCTTCTTGTCTACAATCAGATCTGACAGTCCTCCTTCTTTTGGGAATTTAAATGGGATCCAACAATCAATAACGCTTCTCCTTCCGAGCTTAGGCACTACAATCGACTCTGTGCTAATTACTCCTGAGCTAACTTTGTTCCTTTTTTTCATCGATGCTTACTCTGATCTTTTCATCAATGACCTGCCTACAATCCTTTGCACGTTTGCTGCCATCTTTGTTGTTGTACTTGCCATCAATGACAAGCATACACTGTCTGTAAAACATGCTAACATCTAACTCCTCAACAATGGAAGCAAGTGTAAGATATGAATGATCTTTCCCACCAAATGGCTAGGGTGGATCTCTCACCACTAAAACCTAATCAGATAGGGTGGAATCTTTCACCATCGAAGCCAATCCAAACCAGATTTTACTGCAAACCCTAAAAGACTCCAAGATCTCTCCAAATCAGATCCAGATGATCATCAACATGATGAGAGAATGAGATCTCATCTTTCTTTTATTTCCCATTTCACCTTTTTGTTGACCGTTTTACCTTTTTACCCTCACGTGACTTTTTAACTTATCTTTAGTAAAATCACTTTATTAATTTATTAACCATTTTACTCCAAAAAGTGATTTATTTGACTTTAAAGGATTTATAGGTTCTAGAAGTCACTTCTCATCCTCTCCAACATTTACGTCTCTTCATTCTAGTTCCAACGAGCTATTACACCAAGGTACTTGATCCGGATTTATGAGTGGAATGAAATGAGAGAGGAGATATAACACAGAAATATACACATATATTTCAAGAGAGACAATAACATAACATAGATATATCATATATATAACAAGAGGCAAAAATATACAGTAATACACAATTTCTGTTAATGAGCGAAATGTACAAAACTGTAGAAATACAGAATGAAAGACTCGCTAGAATGGTGGCAGCTTATCTCTGAGAAGAGATGTGATGGCTACTTGCATTCACAAGAATATTATTACAATGATACTTTAAAGGCCTTTTTAACATAAATAAAATCCCAAACCCTAACCCTGGAAGATGAAAAACCAACAATTTTGTGGACCCCGTTTTGGGTAGTTTGGTGTATCAACTTCCTAGGGGCGTAACTTTGGCCTACGATCTCTATTTGGGGTGTAAGATAGCTCGTTGGAAAGGTATCTTTGAGGAGATTTATTTTGGGGGATCAATCAAATCCTTTGGCTATCAATGTGATTTTGTATCCCAAAAAAACTTCATTTAAGCCCTCAAAATGGCCCCGGAAGTTTAGGAACTGGAAAAATGCTAAAATAGTAAATTTCCAAAACACTGTTTTGAGCCAGTTGGAATAGGTGGGTGGACATTGATATCCACCTAGATCAATACTCCCTCCTTAGGAAGCAATGTTATCCATTGCGTTGAGTTTTTGGGAGAGAGGGAAAAGCATTTGTTGAATCTGGATCTTGAGAGCTGCTTGGCTTACTGGAGAAGTTGTGTTGCTTAGCTTGTTTAAGGTTTTCACGAACCTGTGGCTAGAAGGGTTGGAACTTTTTAAAAAGTATGGCTACATGAGATGAATATGTGGAGAATGAATCCTTGTGTTTTTCTTCAATCTTGTTGGCCTGCTTCTGCTAGACAGGAGGTGCTTGGACTAAGGTTGCAGTGGTTGCTGTGTTCTTTTGTTCACTTTTTGAACATACTATGAAGAAGCTGAATTTTGTAGTATGTGATACTACCTTGTGACACTTTTTAGGTTGGACAGTAATTGGAACTACCTCTGGTATCCTATATATATGACCCCCTAGAGTAACAATGACACTATGGGGTCGAGACTCATAAAGAACATGGCGCTTCCACATATATGGCTGGCCCAAAATAAAATTATAGACATCCAGTGGGGAAACATCACATAATATGTCTTCCTTGAAGGTTTGGATGCCATATGACAATTGAAACTGTTGGCTGACACAAAGATCTCATCCCTGGCGAAGCCAACCGATATTGTATGGTTGTGGGTGTGGTGTTGTTGACAATCCCAACCATTTGATGACATCTGCTAAGATGAGATTCTTCTAGCTTCTGCTATCAACAATGAAATGCAACAAAGTCCCCTTCACCCACATCTATGAATGGAATAAGTGTTCCCCCTCTTCAGGATCTGTTGGTTCTTTTGGTTGAATTGTTGCAGTCGTGACAGTAGCAGTGGGGTTTGTGTCGATGATTTGTCTTCTCCCATTATTTTCTGAATCAGACTCTCAACCAGGGTTTGGATTCTTATATTTGATCTCAGCCCCTAATGACTTTTTTGAGCGATATTCATCAATGTTGTGCCAGGGGATTTTGTGGAAATCACACCACTTTCCAATGTCTTTCTTTGTCTTTTTGTGACACTTATTTTCATGTGGATTCAAATGGTTTTCGCGAGGTTTTTTGTTAGGGTCGTCTTTATCATAATTTGGTTGTTGCGTATTTGCAGACCCGAACTCCCATTTGTTTTGGTGCTTAAATTTCTGCTCGATTTTAACAACATATCAATAAGAAACAACCAGTGATGAGATGTCCAGAAAATCCATTTCAGTTTGGATGTATCTGTGTAGAGCCCCATGGTATTTCAAAACCAAATGTCGCTCGGATTCTTTAATACCCATATTGGTGCACAAGGTATATAAGTTATTGGTGAACACTAGCACTACTTGGCCCCTCTCTTGTTGCAGTGTGGTCCATCTCATGTACTAGTCGTCATAGTTTCCAACAGGGTAATATTGTTCCTTGACCCTATCCACAAAAATATTCCAAGTGGGCTCGGACCCATATATTCCAGACTCCTATGTGGAACTTTACTCCCATTAAGTTTCCCACCAATTTTTGACATGAGAGAGAACTTTAAGGAGTGTGAAGGTGATATTTTCACTGTCGGAAAAATTGTGAACAGAGAAATAACCTTCTTGCAGTTTTAACCATTTTTCTAGGACCTTTGCATCTATTTGTCCTTCAAATACGGGAATATCAAAATTAAATTATACCTTGAAAGGAAAGGTTCCTCCAAAGTGGTTTCTTGATGAATAAGCATCGATTGTTATCGGCAAGCATTGAAGGATGTGGGAAAAATTCTCCATCATTTCTCCCCTATGTCACGTGGGAGCTTGCTCAAGAAAAAAGTTAATAGAATCATCTACTCTATCATTTTTATTTTCTTCCACCATGGAGGTATTTTTGTGCATGCGAGAGAGATTTTCCTCGAGAGAGACAAGATCGAGACCCAAATTTCTATACTCGGACCTCATTGGGGACATGCACTGAAAAAACGATCAAGAGCAACCTGCTCTAATACCACTCATCCGGATTTATGAGAAGAATTAAATGAGATAGGACATATAACACAAAAATAAACAGATATATTGCAAGAGATACAATAACATAACAGAGATATATCGTATATATAACAAGAGGCACATATATACAATAATACACAATTTCTATTAATGAGCGAAATGTAAAAAACTGTAGAAATACAGAGTGAAAGACTCGCTAGAATGGTGGTATCTTATCTCTGAGAAGAGATGTGATGGATAATTGCATTAAAAATAATGTTATTACAATGAGGCTCTAAAGTCCTTTTTAACATAAATAAAATCAAAACCCTAACCCCGGAAGATGAAAACCCAACAATTTTGTGGACCCCATTTTGGGTAGTTTGGTGTATCAACTTCCTAGGGGCATAACTTTGGCATACGATCTTTGTTTGGGGTGCACGATAGCTTATTGGAAAGGTATATTTGAGGAGATTCATTTTGGGAGGTCAATCAAATCCTTTTGCCATCATTGTGGTGTTGTATCCCAAAAAAACTTCATTTAGGCCCTCAAAATGGCCCCGAAAGTTTAGGAACTGAAAAACTACTAAAAATAGTAAATTTCCAGAAGAATGTTTTGAGCCAGTTGGAATAGGTCGGTGGCCACCAATATCCACATGGATCAGTACCCCTCTTATATATTTTATTAAAATGAAAATCTTAGTGCAATCCATTAAATTATGTTCAATAATACTCCCAAATTAGGGGAACGATTGAAATGCAACATAATCAAAATTTAACTATGCAAGAATGATACCGAATGATGAAAGATGATAAGTGGACCTATGAAATCATCATGTAACCCCTTCGAACCTCCCAAGATCACGGTTAACCTCAAATTACACCTTTTTTCAGGATGACATAAACCCATAAGGTCATCTCCAATTGCACAGCAAGGGAATCCAAAAATGGGGACATTACATCCTATCCCATTAATTGAGTTATCAAAATATTGGTAATTATACCACTGATCCATATATAATTTTCCCTATAATCTCCTCTCAAGGCATCCAAAAAATGAAACAAACCAATCAAATGAGTTACTGGAACCCACAACCAAACTAGATGTCCACCATCCCTCAAACCAACCAACTCCCATAGTGTTATATTGATAACCATTGGAAGCCTAATATGCCAATTATCACATCCAAATGATGGAAACAAGGTACTATGAGTCAACTCTATGCCTACTAATATGCATAACCCTTGCTAAAATATACTAGAAAATGTGTTGTCTCAAACAATGTCAACATGCTCAGGCAACCCATGGAGTCTAGACACATCTCTGAAAGAAAAATATGTTGTCTGCAGTGCCTCATACTCTGATGGAATTGTGAAGAAATGTGTCAACTTGGTCCATTGACCATAATTGAAATAAATACAATCCATACAATATGCCTCTGACTCATTTTGTTGATAATTCATGCACACCCTCACATGTCTCAACACATCGTCCTCGAGGCCCTTCCATGAGAACCTCTCTATGATCTATCGGTAAGTCTTGAAGTACCCATGATGTCATGTCAAGGATGTATCATTCATAGTCATCATGATCACTTCCCTAAGTGTGGACTCAAGGAATAAGTATATTCTAGCTCTGTAGTAGATGATATCGTCCACCACTCTGTACCTGTCATCCTGAATATGACCATCCATCAACTCGCATGCAAACCAATTCTTGGAGTATTCCACTATAAGGTGGTACTTCCAATTAGATGAAATCCTCGTGAGCCAATTCAATGTGTCATGGATATCCTCTTGATGTGTATGTACATCTTCCATACTGATCACATGGCCACAATATAAAGCATCTATCATGCCAAGCCCCCTATCATTATCTTGGTGATATCCTGATCAAAGATAGATATTTGGAGAGTGTTATATCCCATTCTTGAATATGCTCTCCATAATGCCCCACGTCTCATTTAGTTGTCTCAGGTTATCCTCCCATGTCCTATTGTATACGAGGATATCATCAAAGAACACCAACATAAAACCATGTAGCTACTGTGTGAAGATGCAGGGGTTCATGCAAGACTGAAAGGTGGAAAGTATGTTGGTATACCCTAATGGCATGACCAAGTCAACTCGTAGTGCCCATAATGACACTCGGAAGTAATCTGGTGATATCTCAAACGAAGGTCAATCTTCAAGGAATATGTTGCTCGATCAAGCTCATCTATCAACTTCTTGCCCTTGGAAAATCAAAACTCAACAATATGCTCAAATTCCCTGTCAAGAAATCTCTCTGAAGTAATCGTCTCGCAATCCCATACCGATGCATCCACATCCTCAATATATCCATTTGCATAATAAGTGGGTGCATATCCTCCCTGATGGTTGGTCCAAAAGGTATATGCTCAACTCCCCCATATGCAATTATGACTCGATCCATTAATGGGCTCCCCCAAAAAAGTGGATCATGATCTCCAAAATGGATAGTATGTGTATAATCCTCTAATCCATACCACTCATCAAGCCCATGCAAATATGAATGCTCCTCATGCTCAACCATCACAAGAATCTCCTCCATCAAACCATAAGTACCACTAACATCCTCATGTATCATGATTGCAATAGATGACTAAAATGATTAATAATGTGTCAAATGCAACTCCATATGAAGCTCATGTGTAAAATTCCCAACTTCCTCTTCATGATCCCTCATGCATAAATCCCTAGAAGTTAAATCAACATCCAAAGGAAAATTATCCAACACCAAATATTCATCGTATTTGAGTTCTGACACACCCAAATCCTCATAAGCGTCACTATTGAGGTAAGATGTTGAATCCTCAACATCGACTGATTAGAAAAATGCATCATATGTGCTATCAACCTGTACATCATATGCACTGGTGTCACTAGCCTCATAGGATAGATCTATTGATGTATCAAACATTGTTGTTTTGTCAGCCTCTGTTAGGGTCCTAACCTGCACATAGGTAGATCAATATATTCGAATGTAATAAAGGTCAATATTAATAAGGCCTTTCAATAAAATAGAATAAGGCGGATGTAAGAAGACCTAATAGAAGCTTTCACTTCTAGAAGGATCTTCCTCTAGATGCTTCTCTTGATAGACATAGTTAGTATAAATAAGGGTCGAGGGTATGAAAACCCTAGCTTGGAGATTATTGTAACAAAGCACTTCTCGACTGGAGGTTTCCCCCTCGAAGAGGCCCGTGAACATTGCTTTCTGAATCAAAGTGTTATTTATGTTGTTGTTCTTATATCATTTCTATGTTATTGTGGAGATTCTGCTGGTTATATTACTGTTATTCTGCCATTTCTAGCATTTTATTTATGTTCTGCATACTTTTTATATCTGGTATATTACAAGTGGTATCAGAGCACTTTCCTTGGCAGAAATTGTGGGAATTTTTTTTTTCAGGGTAGAGACGTATTCCGGCATCTTTAAGCCACACAGATATGTCATTACGTGCATAAACCCGCGGTTGAGGGATTCATACACGCAGGAAATACAAGTGGTTCTTAAGCACACATCTATTGGCCACCCTTGTAACCCCTGTTGGTACCCCTTCGAGTGGTAGTGCATCAGACATCACCTGTGTATGGATCGGCCTAGATTTCCTGAAGCCCTCTTTAGATAAACCGATCATCCGCCTAACTACTATAGTGCCACCGAGAACAACACTTGAGAAGATACTCTCTAGTACCTGGGTAGTCGGGTAGTATGGCTAAGGGTACAGTCTATCCTCCTTAGTTAGTGCCCTGAGATATTGGGCCGAATACTACTGTTGGACCCCGCACGTATATTAGAGAGATATAACACAGGGCAAACCCTTGTTTGTAGAACCCTTGAATACCTAACCTTTGGGGGACAGAAACATAAACAAATTAAAACAAACAAGATCTATTGTCGCGCAACTGTGTTTAGGTTTCCAAGTAAATACACATTTCTTTCTGGTTAAGCATTTGGGGATTTCATCGCTGCAGTATTCTTCAGACCGGAGTATAACTCTGAAGGTGTTAAAAAAAAAAAAGTCTGGAAATTTTTTCACCATTATTTGAGACCTATTCCATTGGATTCATCTCTTCGCCCTTGTCACATTCATCCATATCATTTTTTGGAAAAAAATGTTTGACCCCACTCGCCTCTTTTCAGTTCACCCATCCTCATGGCCCATACCCATAGCCAAGACCTAGAATCTCGCTTCAACACCTTGCAATCTGGTTTCCTTGAGACCCAAAAAGAAGTGAAACAACTCGGTGCTATTGTTGCCTCCATCGATTCATCCATCAATACAACCATGTAGTCCGCAATGGAGGAAGTCAAACAAGAACTGACCACCCAGCTTGAATCTGTCTTTGCATCACTCTGCACCAAACTGAATATTCCTACAGATGACCCTTTCTCTGATGCAACTCCAAAGACTAAAGGTGAACATTCCTCCCATTCCCATACCTTTCAGCCCCATCACTTTCAACATGACCTACGCCTTCCGCGAGTGGATGTGACCAAGTTTGATGGCTCGGACCCCATTGGTTGGGTCACCCAAATGGAACATTATTTCTCTTTATACAACATTACAAATGACTTGGCCAAACTCTGGCATGGTGTTCTCCATATATATCAAGAACGTTGGCAATGGTGGCAATGGAGAAAAACTTCCCGTCAAGGGTATATTGCTTGGGCCCAATTTGTGACTAAGCTTTATGAGCACTTTGACACTAACACCAACCATTTGGGTCATTTGACAAAGTTGAAACAATCAGGAATAGTAGAAAACTTCATAGCTTCCTTTGAGCGCCTGGCTTTTAGAACAGAGGGCATAACTGATGCTTTCTTTCGAGAGTGTTTTATCAGTGGCCTCAAGGAGGAGATTCGGGCCCATGTCCTCATGGCTCAACCTTCGAGTTGGGTGGAGGCTACTAAAAAAGATAAAGAAGCACAACAGGTTGTATCCTCTCAAAACTGTAAACCCTCCTTTATCCCTCACCCTAAACCCGTAAATCCCACTACTCCCTCCGCCCCATTAAAGATCTAAAAATTGACCAGGGATGAAATGGTTGAATGCCAACTCAAAGGCCTTTGTTGTAATTGTGATGACAAATATTTCCTGGGCCACAAGTGTAAAGAACAAAAGCTTTTTATGGCCATCTCTAAGGATATTTTGGAAGAGGATGTTGAAACTCCCCTTGTGCCTGAGTCACCTAAAATCACTGACATAACCCCTCCCTCAGACCCTCTCGAAGTGGAACCGATCATTTCCCTCAATGCTTTCACTGGCTTCTCCGCCCCCAAAACCCTCAAGTTAATCGATTACATCAAGCATCAGAAAGTCATCATTCTGGTTGATAGTGGAAGTACCCATAATTTTATTCATCGCTGCATTGCCCAAGAAACTCATTGCTACATCCATGCCATCAACAATTTCCAAATCATGATTACCAATGGTGGTTCCATGAAATGTGGAGGGTGCTGTGAAAATGTGCATCTCCATATCGGTGACTACCACCTAAAATCCCATATGTTTGCTATCGACATGGGCGATTGTGACATTGTGATGGGTGCAGACTGGCTAAGGACTTTGGGTCCCATTCTCATGGATTTTAAGGCATTAACCATGCAATTTGACCAGGAAGGCCACCAATATAAATTCCAAGGCATCACGACTGGTTCACCTGAGGTCATTAGTTCCCATCGCATGGAAAAGCTGCTCAAAAAAGGTCATTCTGGTGTCATTGCCCAACTCCATGCCATACAAGCAATAGAGACACCCCCGGTGCCAGAACACCTCCAATCCCTCCTTTCTAAACACCAAATGGTATTTTCCACTCCCCAAGGACTCCCTCCTTCCCACATTGCTCATGATCATTCCATTCCCCTTGTACCTGGAATCCTTCCTCCCAATATCTGTCTGTATCGCCACCCCTTTTCACAAAAAAATGAAATTGAGAAAATGGTCCAGGAACTCCTTACTGCAGGCATTATCCGCCCTAGTACGAGCCCTTACTCCTCTCCTATAGTCATGGTCATGAAGAAATAAGGTTCTTGGAGAATGTGTCCTGACTTCCGTGCCCTCAACAAACTGACCATTAGATACAAATTTCCCATTTCTGTCATTGATGACCTCCTAGATGAATTGAGTGGTGCCCAATTCTTTACTAAACTTGATCTTTGCTCGGGCTATCATCAGATACATATGAAGGAGGCAGACATTCCCAATATGGCCTTTCGAACTCATGAGGTCCACTATGGTTTTTTGGTCATGCCCTTTAGCTTGTGTAATGCCCCCTCCACCTTCCAAAGCCTCATGAATCATGTCTTCCATCCTTTTCTCCGTCATTTTGTATTAGTTTTCTCTGATGATATCCTAATCTATAGAAAAACCTAGACAGACCATCTTACTCATGTGGATCAAGTTCTCCATCTACTCTCTTAGCACAAACTTTTCCTGAAACAGTCTAAATGTGCTTTTGGTGCCTCAGAAGTAGAATACTTGGGTCATCTGGTTGGAAAGGATGGTGTGAGGGTGGATCCGAAAAAGATTGAAGCTATGCAAGACTGGCCACACCCAAAGACTCTCAAAATCTTGTGTGGATTTCTGGGCTTAACAGGGTATTATCACAAGTTTGTTAAGAATTATGGCAAGATTATAGAACCTCTCACGACTCTCCTCAAAAAGAACTTTTTCACTTGGACTCCAGACGCTACTCAAGCTTTTCAAACCTTGAAGACGACCATGTGCACCACTCGGGTTCTGGCCCTTCCTGATTTCACAAAGACCTTTTTGCTGGAATGTGATGCCTCAGGGAAAGGAATCGGTGTTGTCCTTATGCAAGAGGGTCAACCTTTAGCCTTCACCAGCAGGATACTATGTGAAAGGAATCTGAGCAAACCCATCTATGAAAAGAAAATGTTGGCTATTATGCATGCCATTGATCTGTGGCGCCCTTATCTCTTGGGGAAACGTTTCCAATTTAAGACAAACCATCAAAGCCTCAAGTACTTTCTAGAACAACGCATTTCCTCCCCGGAGCAACAAAAATGGGTGACTAAGCTCTTTGGATATGATTATTAGATCATTTACAAGAAGGGCAAAGACAATGTAGTGGAGGATGCACTGTCCCGAAAATATGAAGAAGAAGGATCCCTTTTTTCTCTTTCCTTCATTGTACTAGATTGGCTCCAAGCTGTGCACCAGGAATGGCTACAAGATCCCAAAAGTTCGCATCTAATCCAGCAATTGCAGATCAATGCTCCATCTCCCCCAGGGTACTCTTGGCTCCAGGATGAGCTTCGATACAAAGGCCGTTTGTATTTAAGTAAACAATCAAAGCTTAAATCCATGATACTTTTTGAGCTTCATGCTACACCCACAGCGGGGCACTCCGGGTTCACCAAAACCTATGACAGGGTCAAACGTTATTTCTTCTGGGATGGTATGAAACAGGACATTCGTAATTTTGTCGTTGAATGTGAGGTGTGTCAACGCAACAAGGGAGAAACAATCAAATCTCCAGGCACACTACAACCGCTTCCGATTCCACCTGCTATTTGGAAGGATATCTCTATGGAATTTATTACTGGCTTACCCAAATCAAGAAATAAATCATTCATAATGGTGGTTGTGGACTGCCTTTCCAAGTATGCTCATTTCTGCACTCTTCAACACCCATTTACTGCATCCATGATGGCTCAAATTTTCATGGACCAGATCTTCAAGCTTCATGGCATACCACACTCTATTGTTTATGATCGTGACCCAACTTTCACAAGCAATTTTTGGCAAGAACTATTTAAGCTACAGGGCACCCAATTGCATCTAAGCACAACTTATCATCCCCAGACTGTTGGTCAAACGGAGTTGTCAACAAGTGTTTGGAAACACATCTAAGGTGTTTTGCCTCTAAAAATCAAAATCAGTGGGCTCAATGGTTACCCCTAGCTGAATGGTGGTACAACACTTCCTACCATACAGCTACACGCATGACTCCTTTTGAAGCGGTATATGGACATAAGCCCCCTTCAGTTCTCTCATACTTACCGGGTACCTCGAAGGTCCAGGCGGTTGACCAAACACTTACAGTTCGAGAGGATATTCTTCGTACCCTTAAAGAGAAGTTGGTCATGGCACAGAATCTCATGAAGCAACAAGCAGATCAAGGTCACTCTGAACGTCAATTTGCAGAAGGGGATCAGGTGTTTCTGTGATTGCAACCATACAAGCAAACTTCCCTCAAGGTTGAGCAGTGTAAGAAGCTAGTGCCCAAATTTTATGGTCCTTATACAGTTCTCAAGCATGTGGGACAAGTCGCCTATCAGTTAGCTCTGCCCAATCAGTCAAAGCTACATCTTGTTTTTCATGTTTCATGCTTAAAGAAGGTGATTGGAACTAGGTGTCAAATTTAAACCAACCTTCCCGAGTTAGCTGTAGAAGGATCCATTTGGCTACAACCATAAGCAGTTTTGGACCAACATGAGCGTCACCTGTGTCAGCGAACCATCAAGGAAGTGCTAGTCTAGTGGAAAGATACAACTCTAGCAGATGCCACTTGGGAACCAGCTACCATTCTGCAACAGTTTCCACATCTCAAGCCTTGAGGACAAGGTTGTTTTTAAGGGGGCGGACATGTTAGGGTCCTAACCCACACATAGGTATATCAATATATTCATATGTAATAAAGGTCTATATTAATAAGGCCTTTCAATAAAATAGAATAAGGCGGATGTAAGAAGACCTAATAGAAGCTTCCACTTCTAGACAGATCTTCCTCTATATGCTTCTCTTGATAGACATAGTTAGTATAAATAAGGGTCAAGGGTATGAAAACCCTAGCTTGGAGATTACTGTAATAGAGCATTGCTCGACTGGAGGTTGCCCCCTCAAAGAGGCCCATGAACATTGCTTTCTGAATCAAAGTGTTATTTATGTTGTTGTTCTTATATCATTTATGTGTTATTGTGGAGATTCTACTGGTTATATTACTGTTATTCTGCCATTTCTAGCATTTTATTTCTGTTCTGCATACTTTTTATATCTGGTATATTACAACCTCAATGCATACACCCTCATCATGCACATCCAAAAATTCAACCTATGGTTCTATCAAACTTTCATCATGAAGTGAAGTATTTGCTTCACCAACTAATTTAGATTTGAATCACGTCTTCTTCTTCTTCCCAACTAATAAGTAAGGCTTCAACCACTCTCGAGGCTCTTTTGTTAGATTCTTTTTATATTCCTGACAGGCTTGTAAAATTTCTTCCATGAATTTTCAATCTGTTCACATCTTTCTAAGCCACCAAATGTACCAAAACAATATGAAAATACCCTTCATGGTTTACCACTTAGGATAGGAGGAAAACATGCTCTGATACCACTATAATAACCCTCTTTGTGGATGGTATAAATCTATGCTTGCTAATGTTATTTTTTGGGTAATTTTTTGGGTTAGGTCTTTCATCAAACACTTGACAAACAAACCCCACATACCAATATAATCCTTCTTATTATTGTTGTATTATTTTTAGTGTCTTTTGGTTTATGAATTATGTCAAACACTTTCGTAATTATGCCTAAACTCGTTGTTCTAAATCCTTCTCTATTTTTTGTAGTGATATTAAGTTATTTATGATGTGGGAGTTTTGTCAAACATTTGTTAGACACTACAAAATATCACTGTAACCATCTTTCATGATGCTATTAGGTTAATGTGCTTGATGTTTTTTGTTATTAGTTATGGTCTCAATGGATAAATGAGGGTTTTATTTCCAAATAAGGTATGCAAGACTCATACAAAGTTATGCTAACAATGTTGTAATTAACTAATTCATAAACAATGGTAACAACAACAATAAATATATAACTAACAAGCCAATATTTATTTGAATTCAATCTGAACATTACACAACAATACAATTCAGAGTGTTGATCATGAAATGCACTTTCAATGGATGGTATTATTGTTGGTTGTAAATAGATACAAGAAATGTCTGGAGTGATGGTTGTAGCAACCCTCCAAATACACACAATCTGTTATTCAAGAAGTAATAGGCCCCACCACAAAAGATAATAGTCTAGCTAAAAGATATGACCTCCCTGACACAAGGATTTTTCCTCAAACCAAGAGAAACTCTGTCCAACAACTAAGATTTTGGCCCCCGAGGAAAATTATTGTTTCATGGGGAAGAAATTGACCCCTTGGAAAGAAAATACAGCCCATCCAAAAATATATACATCCCAACAAGAAGACTCGTCCCTCAATAAGGAGAAACACAGTTTCTAATGGAAGAACTTGACCTCTCCACGAGTTAATTCGTCCTAGCAAAGGAAATTTGATTTCTACATGGGGATTTCAACCTCCTTCAGCAAATAAACCTTCCACACAAATAAAATGGCTTGCACAAAGAAAGAATCAGCCTCTATCCAACAAATTTGGCCTCCACTAGATCAATCGTCCCTCGGGAATATGAATCAAACTGCATATAAGAATTAAATCATTTTCAAACCCCGAGATACTGCAAAATGTGGATCTAACTCCTTAACAATGGAGGCAAGTGGAAGATCTGAATCATCTTCTCCACCAAATGGCTAGGGTGTATATCTCACCACCGAAACATGATTAGCTAGGGTGGAATATTTCACCACCGAAACCAATCCAAACCATAGTTTATCCCAAACCCTCAAAGGCTCCAAGAGCTATCCAAATCAAATCCAAATGATTATCAACATGATGAGAGAATGGAATCTCATCTTTATTTTATTTCACCTTTCACCTTTTTGCTGACTATTTTATCTTTTTATCCTCAAGTGTCTTTTTAATTTATCTTTAGTAAAATCAATTTATTAATTTATTAACCTTGTTACTCCAAAAAATGATTTAGTTTACTTTAAGGGATTTCTAGGCTCTAGAAGTCACTTTTCATACTCTCCAACATTTGAGGCTCTTCGTTATAGTTCCAACGAGCTATTACACCATGGTACCCCTCTTAGATATTTTATTAAAATGACAACCTTAGTGTAATCCATTAAATTATGCTCAATAATACTCCAAAATTATGGGAATGGTCGAAATGCAACAAAATGAAAATCTAGCTATGCAAGAATGATCCCGATGATGGAAGATGATAAGAGGACCTATGAAATCATCATATAACCCCTACAAACCACCTGAGCTCATTTTTATCCTCAAATTACCCCTTTGGTTAGGATGACATAAACTCATAAAGGTCATCTCCAACTGCAGAGCAAGGGAATCCAAAAATGGGGACATTACATCCTATCCCATAAATTTAGTTATCAAAATATTGGTAATAGAAAGTACTAAGAGCATAGTTGTCAAGATTTTAATAAAAACTACTTATAGCAATTACCATCCATACATATAATTCAAAATAAATAAATAAATAATTCTACCTATAAAACTTATTTGACAAAGGCTAATCTTCAAATTTTGAACCAACATTCATGAAGATGGGAAGTGTGTCCTCCCCAGTGTTGGTATTGGAAATTTATTCAAATTGCATTAATTCTACATTACCCCTCTCCTCTTCCTTCATTGTAGCAGGCTACCCATCCTCATCCAAATCCTTGCTCCTTGCCTCAGACCCCTAAATCACATTGATTAGGTTGTCATATTTCTGATCTAACTGGTCCAATTTCTAGTTTGACTAGTTCAATTTGATAGGGTTTCATTTTTCTAGTGGCCTCTGGCTTCCATATTGATGGAAATGAATGTCTTCATATGCTAGTAAATCTCAACCATATTCTAATATTTGGTATCTCTATTGTTATAAAAACCAATGTCTAGAACCCATTGGAAAATATACTCTTCAACCTTCACACTAAAAGTCACTCCTCTCTATTCTCTAACTCAACTTTCAATTTTCTCTACTCTTTACTGTAATGTCCATGTTTCCCACAGCTTGTAATTAATTATTAATTAGGATTACTATGCTATGGCATGGGAACAATGTAAAAGTATTATTGTGTGAGTTTCCAATAACTGACTGTGGGGGTGAAGCCTTGAAGTAATGGCCATGATATCACTAGAGGAAGGAATGGGAAAAATATAAAAGAGGGTTCATTATGTCAAATTACCCCAAATTTCCCCTTGTTGGGAATAACAAATACCCTTCGGATCCCAAGGAGAGGAATCATTTAATGAAGGAAGGAATGGTCATTGAATAATGAACCACCCCATGAATGGAAGCATGGTATAGCTAAGGATATAGGAGGTTGTCCACCCGAAGTACCATAGAGTCGTGCAAACCCAGGCTAACCCAAGTTTCTTTCTGAAAGAAGGAACAGGATAAGTCAAGAACCATCTTGGGAAAGGAGGTAGAGGATATACATGCACAGACAATTGAGAGAGAGGCATGCGAGGGTCTTTAGAGAGCAGGAGAGACACGATACAAGAGCACATGCACAGAGGGGAATGCATGACCTATATATACAAAATAAAAGAGGAAGGTTGCGAGCTTGATGCTGAGGAAGAATCTGATAAACCTCGTAGGGTTGTTGTGACAACGAGAGGATCTATGAGAAATGACATAAATTTCCCTGGTGATATCATGGTTTGGCATAGGGGTGGCCAGAGTGCAAAGAGTGAACACCTCTAAGCCTATGGTTGCGTGGAAAGGCAGAAACCCACACTCAGTTAGTTGGTTGCAACATGTATTAGATAAGTATTTCTTGAACCCTGTGTGATTGAATTAAATGCATGACCAAATGTATGTGTAGGTGACTAAGATTTTGAGTGTTTAATTTATAATGAGAATGTCAATAATTGCTCTTCTATAATTCATTGTATGCAAATGAGTGTAAGGTAATAAGTTGTGACTCTAGGCTAGTTTGAAGATACCCCACCCTAGGTTAGTACTTAAAGTTCTGTGAAATTGGAGGGCGGCTCCTTCAAACCAGTAGCCTAAGATACCACAGGCTTGCACCCATCGTCTTAACCCAATCTTGGCTAAGAGTAGAGATTATAACCCGAGATTCATTAGAGGGTCCATATGACCAAGGTCTGGGAACCTTGCGCTATCTCGAATGGTGCTAAGCTCTTATTAGCTTCGAAGCTACGGGAGTTCAGAACTTTGGAATGTCACAAATTCCCAACCCCAAACCCCCTGAATGTTGGGGGCATGAAACTTTGTAAGTCATTGATCTTGGGAGTCTAATGGGGACTCTTCTTGACCGTCCAATCAACCAATTGGGGGTTTCGTGTATGGTACTTCAGTGAAGTCCCACTTCGGGAGAATGGAGCTGATGTAGTGTCAAAATATCTAAACTTCAGAGTCACGAATTAAGAGGATCCATCAATATCAAGGAGCTTTGGGACCACTCGTGACCATTGGATCTAATCCACAGTCAATTCGGCTTTGACCTACTCTGGGAGGTTAAAACTTTGAAATCGTTGAAACTCCCGAAGGTCGAATTTACGAAGTGACGTGGACCATCGATCCT
Organism: Picea mariana; assembly: GCA_032191745.1. Taxonomy (NCBI): domain Eukaryota; kingdom Viridiplantae; phylum Streptophyta; class Pinopsida; order Pinales; family Pinaceae; genus Picea; species Picea mariana. The sequence goes on from JASDQU010100080.1 coordinate 213,408, forward strand.
TGGATCCCTCAAGATCCCTCTCAATCGTCAATCTAAGGACTCCATTGAGAACCCCTCTTAACTGCTCTAAATTCTAGAGTTGCAAAGCAATGGGAGCCATGGATCTATGGATATACATGGATATATCTCGACCATGAGATCTGAAGAATGTTAGAAGACTGTTTGTCTGGGGTTGACATGTACCATTGACATCATCTAGGGTGACATGGACCCACAACTAAGATTCCACGTGTCACTGGGATATGAATGTTTTGCAGACCCCTTATGCCTATTAGAGCATGACACATGTCACCCCCTAATGAGGACATGTATCGCCCCTGGCCCTTGCTACGTGTCAGCCTCTGGCATGTACCCTCTTGGCCAAAGTGATTGATGATGTGACAAGGAGTTTGGGAGTCTGGGAATTTGGGACTCCGAAGGTTTGGAGTGTGGTGTCAAGGATAAGTTAGAAGGGTCGAAGCTACGTGGTAGTGTTTCAGAAGTTCGGGGGATAGGATCTCCGGAAGATTTAGGGTGTAGTCTTATAGAGAGATCGAAGGGCCTGAAGGTCGAAGCCACATAGAAAGCTTATGAGACTTCGGTAGGTTTCATGCGTAGATAGAAAAGGGTCGCTTAGTGTCGAAGCACTGAATGTCAAATTATCCTTAAGCATATGCGTTAAAGTGGAGGGAGATCCGCCATCAGTTTATTGGTGGATGGAATACCGCCATAGATTTAGGAGAACTGGAAGCTCCAGGATTTTGGAGAACTCAAGATGATACATATGAGTCGGATCCATGTAAAATCCACGTGGCCCTTGACCAATAAGTGTTCGAAGGACTGTGGAAGGGCATTTATTCCAATCCTGAGCTCAGTTTTGAGCATGAAGACAATGGTTGGAAATATCTGAACGAGTAGAACATGATGGAGATCCCGAAAAGATGATGTGACATAGTTTATAAAAATGAAATTATGATGCCCCATCCCTAGAAAGGATACTCATGGGTCGGTTGTGTTACAAATTGGTATCAGAGCATGGAAAAAACACTTGGCTTGCTTGGGCTCATGCACGAGTTGTATAAAAATATTATTAGAGGACTTTAAGGGGTAACACCCTATTTTACCCACTCCTAAGAGACTTAGTAAACCTCTACTGAAGCGAGGAATGAAACCTTCTACGGTTGATAGATGTTTTGGAAATATGCATTATATTTTGATAATGTTTCTAAATAAAGAAGATTACTTCACTGTGCAATTGTACATGTTGTTCTACAGACATAAGATCGGGTTACCAAGGCTAAGATAAGCCTCTTGAGAATATTACTGCCAAATGGAAATCATTTGCATAAGTTCCTCGAGTAGAAGGATAAAAATTTAAAATTCAGTTGGGATTTTACCCAACGACATTGAATCATGCTAGTCTGTGGCAGAAGAAGCCTACCATTTCTTTTTGGAAATGATGGCCAATCCTACAAGAATGGGATTATGTTGATGAGCACTAATAGCAAGACTTGGATGTGAATGGATTGAAAGGATCCTTAGAAGTAATAATTATTGTTTTAATAAAGGATTAAACCTAGTATATGGGTATGACCCCTCGTGATCAGAGGATTAATGGAAATGGTAAGGTCAATTTACTGACTGAAAATTGTTGTTGGAATAATCCAATAAGAAAGTAAAGAGGAACCTATAGATTGAGAGAAACCTTCATGAAGGTATAAGTGAATCGACAAGAGCAAGTTCAAAAGCTCATGGTTATGCTAATGGAGTGTATATCCATGTTAACTCAAGGGCATGTTTATGCATAACAATGCATATGGAAAAATATTGAACACGCAAATTATCCATGTTATAACCTGTGGTGGGTTGCAAGGTACAGTCTACTAATGGACCTTTTAGATGAGGATGACCTTATGACAATAGGATTTAACATTAATAATGAAAGTTGATAAGTTTTCATCCTATTGCCTTAATACGATAGGACTGTAAAGATTTATGAGAGACCGGTGTAAGGTATGATTAAGGAGGTGTCAAACACCTTTGGATGACCAATGGGTCATATTGACATCCAGAGGTGAATGGTAGTCATATGGATATGGCTTGGTATACTTAGATAGATATAAGAGGGAGTTTAGGATTATGATTCCCTTGTAATTATATGTTGACCAGGTGAATTGAGGTATGAAGAAGAGACTAGAAGTGATTATCTTACTGCCTTGAGTGACACAATAACTACCCATCTAAATTATGAATTATGGAAGTTTTTACAGTAGAAAGGAAAAAGGTGACCCTTGTTTGTTATTTCCATGTAGAAGGGAAACATCGGTATGAATTATGAATGTGAGACTAATCATATGAGTGGTTGTAATCTGTCACTAAAGAACACTAATATTAAAACTAAAATATCAATGTAAAAGGTATGCAAGAGATGCACCTACATATATGTGTATACTTGCTTAAAAGAATAATATGAATGCAATCCCTCAATTAAGAGGGAAGCTCAGTGTTGAGTGTCTCTATGAGGCTTGACATAAGGATCACAACAATATCCTTGGGAAGAGGATCTGGAAGCTAGCCTGATATGTCCATGTGCATGTATGACATGGAAAGGGTGCAAGCAATGAGCTTGCATGATGAATGCTTGGCTATGTTTGTATATGTTTTGAGTGCATGGATTTAATGCATTGTGAGGCTTCTTGACATGAAGACTGATATTAATACCAATTAGGTATGAATGATATTAAAGGTGAAAGTGATGCACGTGTATGATGTATGAATATATGCATACAAAAGGCACAATATGACTATCACGATGAGTGGAATGTGAGGCAATAATTTTATTTGCCAAAGTTTAATGAATACCATGGATACATGTTTGACTCCATTATGAAGAGACATGAAAGTTTTGTTTTGAATGATAGCTTGAGGGGAATGTGTTCCATTCCCTCAAGAAATACTAATATAAATAGATGAGAGAGTAAGGGATCAAGGATGATTTGTTGTCATGAAAAAAGGAAACATGATTAAGCCTTTGAGGACTGCATGAGAACAATTGTGAACAATCATAAGTTAAATTCTTTATAATTTTTCATGTGGTTAAGTGCAACATGGATGTAGGTTGACAAAACAAGGAATATGTGTGGAAAAATAATCTAGATGCATAAAAAATATGCATGTTAATATTCCTTATGGAATATTTGATAAACAATTGAACTAACTCAAGGTTGTGGCTATCACAGATAGTGAAGGATATGCAATAAGGAAGTTTCATGTTGAAGGAGTTCCCTGTGGAGGAACTGTGTGAAGATTCTGTCAAGAGAAAAAAGTCACAACCTTAATGACTATTGAGAATTGAACAATGGTCTACAAGCATATATATAATAATCCTGGATTACATTCTAAAACAAAATGTATGATTGAAATACTAACAAATGAACGTTTACCATTATGATAACTAAATGGTAATGTGCAGAATGCACAGGTTCATGATTCATCATGAACAAAAGGTTTGTTGTTATAGCATGTTGATTTACTAAAAAGGTTGAGGTGAACCTAACCAAGATTGTTCAAGGAACTGAGCATGGAGATCAAAATAATAAGTAATTGCAAAAGCAAAGAAAAGGAAAAAGGAGGAACACTTTTCCCACCCTAAGAACTATGAATTGCTTACAAAGTTGTAGGTCTTAGATGAGCAGGTGTGAGAACAAGTACTACTAGAAAAGGGAGAATGAATAGATTAGTATGTTTAAATGAATAAGCTTGGTTAAAGCCATGTTAAGAAAAGGAAGTGAGACCTTATAAATAACTCATTTGGGTGGAAAGTCCTAGGTTGTGTAGAAGGAGTTGGAAAAAGGGGAGAACCCTTAACTCTTTTCTTGTTGTGTATTATTTTTTCTCTGGGATGGGAAAGATGGTACGCTGAAAAAAGTAAATTTTTTGACACCACAGTGAGGGTTGTATTGCTACAGAAACAATTGAGAATTGTATGTATTGCATTCATGAAAACATTAAGGATAATGCGATGAAATGCATAGAAATATGCTAGGACATATCTGAAAACTGTTTTATTGGTTTAAAATCTATGATACTTGCACTTTTATTTTTACATGACGACTAACATAATTATGATGTATGTCATGTGTAGAGAGAAATTGGAACTGTTGAGAGAGATAGTTGTCAATGATGGACAACCTCAAGCAGAGGATGACTATGAGCAGGTTGTTGTGGAAAGATTGTTGAAGGGACTTTAGAAGTCCCCAGGAAGCACCCTTGATAAGGTAATATCAAGGACAGTGCTAGAACCTAGAGAAGGTATAAGAATGTGCATACCTATGTGCCATGAGGTATGAAGGTATTTGGTAAGAATCCCTTATGAAAAGATTTCATTATCTTAAAGATATGCACATAATTTGGAAGTGGTTTTTGCATGCCATTGATACCCAAGTGAAAGAACCCAGATAATAGAGAAAGGAATTATATGCCAACCAAAGATGAGTTATAATCCTTGCAAGAAAATGCAAGAGTAAAGAGTACCATGGGTACAATGACCAATATAGGGACATGGGGAATAAAGGTTCTCATAGTTATCACATTGCATTGAATACATTGAGGAAATGCATGATTGCATAAGAGGGTAGGTAATGGACTACCCATTAAGGAAGGAGGACCTTCCAATACTCTAATTGAATATTAGAGGTGTTAAAGAAAAGAGAAAAATTGGGTGGCCATGAGTACTGGCACCCTAGTCACCACTGAAGGAATAACGCTTGGGGGCACTCAAGAGAAACTTTTTCTTTCATATGTGTTGATGGGGGATCATGATAATCCTATAGACGGAAGCATAGTCATGCTGTAACAATGAACAAAAAATGAATAAACCATATGGTGAAGAGCTTGGCTAATCTCCAACACGCCATGGAAAATTACTTGGCATAAAGTGTGACGAACTTGAAATCAACACAAGGGTGCATTGTATTTGAATGTGACCATGGATATTGGCACCTTGGATTAAGTTCACTTAATGTCTAATTACATTTTGAAAAGTTTGGTATGCTGAAATTATGCGTAGCTAAGGAATGAGGTTTCCTTTCATTTTTATATAGAGATGTGATGAAACTATTAGAATGCACAAGTTAAGAAATGTTTGTGATTCCATTCTAAATGTATTGTGAGAATATATATATACATGAGAAACCAACAACTTGTTTGGTTGTATAAAGAATGAATTGCAAGAAGAAAAGGGTCTTGGATATGGCCGTGATGAAAGCCCATAATGAAGACCAATTTCCTGTTGAGCCAAACTGCCATGGGAAGGAAAGTCCCATGCTTGTGAATCTGTTTCCTATGTGGAATAGATCTGAAACTAAATGTGGAATTTGGAAAAATATGTGGGTGACAGATTTGAAATAAAGATTTCAAATTTGAAATTGATAATGATCTCTCATAATTTATGTACACCTGTGATACAAGAGAAACAAAAAGATATGTCTAGTTAGGACAGATGAAGGATATCAAGATGGAAAGCATAAAAAGGCTACCAAGTGGGACAGGAGAACCCTCTAGTAATCCATGATCACCTAGAATATGTTGTCTTGTGGCAACACAGGCCGGAGGGATGCCTCTGCAGAGAAAGTATGAGGGATGCCTTGATTGTAAGGCTCAATGAAGTCTCTAAAATAATTTTTGTGTGAGAAATCCCTGGAAAGGAAAGATGGATCACCCAAGGAACTGTATAATAGAGAAGAGGATTCCTGAGCTTGGGCCTAGAGGGTGAGTGACCACAAGGAAGAGGAGACTTTGATAATTCTTATAAACTATTGATTGGGATCATGCACACAATGGTTATGTACATGAAAAATAGTGAGCCAAGATAACAAGACAACCATGTGGATGTAGATCCACAAACTGCACAGATCAGTATTGTCCTATATTATGAAAATTTTCCTCTTGAACTTTGCACAACAACAATCGTTTTCACATGAAATTGTGACTAATGTGCTTGTTGTCCATGAATTTTGAAGACATGTGATGAAGGCCAAGAGTCTGGAAAGAAACTGACCAAGAAAGAGGATCAATATTTTTGAAACAACTGAATGAAAAAGGAATGACAGGTGTTACTGAGAAAGAAAATCGAGGACGATGTTCCTTTTAAGGGGGAGGGGATTGTAATGCCCCTGTTTCCCCCAGCTTGTAATTAATCATTAATTAGGATTACCATGCTATGGAACGAGAACAATGTAAAAGTATTATTGTGTGAATTTCCAATAACTGACTGTGGGGGTGAAGCCTTGAAGTATTGGCCATGATATCACTAGAGGAAGGAATGAGAAAAATATAAGAGAGGGTCCATTATGTCAAATGACCCCAAATTTCCCCTTGTTGGGAATAAAAAACCCCCTTCGGATCCCAAGGAGAGGAATAAATTAATGAAGGAAGGACTGGTGGTTGAATAATCAACCATCCTCCATCAATGGAAGCATGTTCTGGTTGAGGAGACATGAGAATGTCAGCCCAAAGTACCATAGAGTCCTAAAAACCCAGGTTGAACCGAGTTTCCTTCTGACAGAAGGAACATGATAAGTAGAGTACCATTCTGGGAAAGGACGTAGAGGATATGCACATGCAGATAATTGAGGGAGAGGCTATTATAGGATAAATCGGTATATGCAGACATTAACAGATCTCCCTAGATCCACCTAGATCTAGAACAAAAAAGGACAGGACATGATGCTTTCCCTAAGTTACAATCATTGAATTTTTCATTGAAGAAGGAATAAGTGACATACCTTTAGATATCGCTTCCTTATGTCTTTGTTGTCCTTTCTTCGCTTCGGTGGCCTTGTGATATCAAATCTACAACGACACAAATCGACCAAGGTGAAAGCAACAATAATACATTCAATGAAGACCTAAACATGTGATCAAGGAGTCATGTAATAAAATAAGAGTGATTTTATGGGAAAGGGACATGCCACTGTATTATATTAAATGAAAGTAGAAGATACAACCAGATTGCCTTGATGTCACAAGATTTCTTTCGGTGGTCCTTCATTCCAACACACACACTTTCTCCACACTTGCATGAAGAAGATCCGCTATGGCTTGATGGACAAATGGAGGCCTCAAGCATCAATTCAAACAGGATTCCTCACACAATTATGAATCTATTTTTTCATCAATTCTCTATTCAATCTTTCTTAACCTCTTCCTTGAGAAACCTTTCATTATATAGGAGAAGGAGAGATGGTTAAAGGGATGAGGATGATCCCACTAAATCTGAGAAGTCAGTAGGATGCCAACCATGCGAATGCCAACTCATTTTCTAGAAGATCCTCTTCTAGAACCTTTGGAACCTCTTCTTCCTTTTAAGCTTTGAAACAGGTTCGCACACTGCCTATAGAGAAAACTGTGAACACCTCGCAATCCAAGTATAGAGTAGCCTGCGAGAATCAGGGTTTTCGCACCCTACAATATATGAAGCCTGCAAACTCATCTTAAAAATATGTTTTGTAGAAGAAGACAATAGTCACTTTTCTTAGGAAAAAGGTCCTTATGAGATCCTGAACACATAACTGTAGAGACATCACCAGAGTGACCAAAATAATGTGTAACAAAATGCCCCCCAAAGTATGAGGCTGGAACTCGTGACAGGAAAAATACTTTTTAAAATGCGTGTGTGTGTCAGAAACAAGGACCGCACCTAATCGGAAACCTTCAAACAATCAAGCATCTGCAGAATATAATACTGATTCTGATGTAGGCATTCCCATGCTCAGACCAAAAATGAATGAAATCACAAATGTAGGCCATGGCCACCAATCATACACCATGGATCCATGTCATCAAAATGCTACATAGCCACCAGGAATACACTGTGGATCTATGTGTTAGAAGACTTAGATTAGGACATATCCACGCGACATACAAAGTTGATCTATGTGTCAATACAAATCATAAATACTCCATCACAACCTGGACCAAAAAGATGAGACCGAGGGTCTTCAATCCCATCGTTTGAAAGTACGAATCTAGCCATGTGATAACATGTGTCAAAGTCGAACATGGTAGAAACCACTTGATTACCGGTCATTGATGAAAACCATTAACAAGTGCGAGGGAAATAACCATTGATGTCAATGACTCCAAAGGTACCTAAGTACAATCCGAACGAATGTGAATAAATGAGTTGAAGTTGAACACTCGATAGAATCTCTCGATTAGGGACCAATGATGTGAATCCACTGTCGAAAGTGAAGAGACCTTCCATTAAGGCATGCAGGTTCTAAGGTACTAAATGATTTCTAAGTATTATTCCCAGATAATGAGTTGGAATCGACGAAAAAAGACTCATCACAGGAGGGCCTTGATGTATCCCCCATCAATGACAGGAAATAAGTAACAGATTCTAGGGTAAGTCAAAGTATGAATATTATTTGAAACAGACACAGGGAAGGAAGACATGGTAAGAATTGACAACTGCAGATGGTCGACTCAATGGAGGGCTTGTTAGGACTTCTCTTGAACATATGAATGACACGACAATGGTCTTGGCAGCATTGACTCAAATATGACCCAATATATGACCTTGTAGCAAGTTAGAAGAGAGAAAAATGGATTTCCCAACCTAGATTCAAATGACGAATAGGGGGTGTCATGTTCAAGAGCGACGCTTACTTCCACTAATACAAATACGAAGACATATCCCTTTCTCAAAATTTCCCCCACCATCTCTGGCGAGTACCTCTTTATTTTTACACAAGCTTGAGGAGGATAACATATGCATGTTGATGTAAGCTCATCCTTCGAACGAGTCCCTCAGAGTATGTTTAGCGAACCTTAGGAAGGAGTGGTTCGGTCCCATAAGGGTCCAAAGATAGAAAACTCGGGGGTTTTCATGTTTTGAGAGTCTGAAAAACACTTAAAGAGAACTCTCCCAGTTCCTTTTTCGTAAATTAGTTCGATGAGACCAAAAAAGTGATAAACTATCAATCATCGAACGTTTTCTTCAAATACTTTTACGAGCGTGAAAATAACAAGATCACTCGGCAATATTTTCATTTTTATGGAGCGTAAAAAGAGCTTAAAGGATACTCCCTTATTTTTGTTGTTTTCGTGTTACCATGATGAGTATGAAAAGACAACAAAAGTATACTCAGTTGCGTTCTCATGTATTTTCGAGCGCGAGAACGAACGAAGACTGAGCTCGAGGTTTTTCCTAAAAAACCCTAAAAAGGTATTTGTACATGTGACAGAAAAAGAATAAAAATGCTCGTACACCGTCGTTCGGGCTTCCAGGTCGTCTATTTGCGAAAAAAACATACTCACAAAGCCATTAGGGTAATAGGTTTTTAAGCAAAATAATAAAAATAATATAAAACATCAATGAAAAATAGTAAAAAGGTGAATAAATATGGATGAAAATCCCTTTTTACCATTTCATTGTTACTTTTTCAAAAAACTTGCCCAACACACCTCTTTTTTCCCAAATTTCTTCGGTCAATTGCGGGAGGTACAAGCGGTCATTTAGAAAACGGCTTCGGCCAATGAGGTAATCTCTTGATTCTTCAACTTTTTCATGGATTACATTTGATTTTTATTGGCAAATTTTAGTGTTTGAGTCCATTTTGGGGCCGGTAGGTGCGCTCAGGCATTCTCGCAGGTGGGCCATTCGGGACCTGTGAGAACCTAAGGTTTTCGCAGGTGGGCTTCAGTGCACCTGCGAGAATCTCGCGTTGTCTGACATCTTCTCCTGCGAGGGCCGAAAAATGGATTTTCTTGTATGTTTTTTCTCAATAAAATTTTATTCAAGAGGTTAAATTGAGTTGTTAACTTCCTTCTCATGGCTCCATTGCAGGTATTGATCATCACGATGTTGGAATGGAGGGAAAGAGAACATGAGGAGGATGATTCCATTACCAGAAATGATCCAGGTACAGTTCCTGTCCTCCGGGAATGTGGGATCTTAAGAATTTTCAGGATCCAGGGCATGAGAGCCCAACTCAGGTTGTCAGAGTATCTGGTCCACATGTGGGATGTGGATCAACAGGTATTTCATGTAGGGATCCATTGATTACACTAGATATCGAGGATATCTATTTTCTAACAGGCTTGTCACGATGTGGATACCATGCGACTCTGACCGGAGGTAGAGGCGGTGGACTTCCTATGAGTGAGTATGTTCACCAATATTATGTTCCCGAGGTAGAGAGAAGCAAGGGTAAAGTCTCTATCTGGGGTGTCCAAGATCTGAACTTACGAACTATATTTTTTACCATTTCACGCATGGTTGGGAGCGCAGCTCCACACATGGCTCTCTAGAGCTATTTTCAGTATGCAATAGAGTGCACAGAGCCTCGGGTTTTCAACTGGTCGGACGTGGTTCTTCGCAGCATGAAGATTCAACTGACAAAGTGCATAAGGGGTAACCTAAAACAGTTCAGGTACGGGTCGATTTTGGTGTCTTTCTTCCTTGAGAGGGTCCTACTACTATGTCTACAGGTAGATTGGGGTTTACCAGCCCCACGAGATCCGAGGATGATGAGGTGGTGCAACCTCATGGCTTGGCACGCAACAGGCCCTATAATCAAATATAATGATTCATTTTTTGACTGGTTGAGGCCCCAGATGCTGATGATCGATGACTATGCATATGTCGGCTTGGATTTCCGAGGAGATCTAGATTTGATTCTTCCTGAGGATGCTCAGTGGGGTGACTTAGGTAAGAAGTACACATTTTATTTTTTTAATGTTTTTTTTTTTATTATATAAAATGTTTTTATGTTTTTGATCCAAGGATTAATCAAAAATCTCTTTTTATGACATAGATGTGGGGCCGTATCGACCTCCAGGAACATCCCCCATTCAGAGACGAGGGGAAGTGGCTCCAGTGGCACGATGGGATGCTGAGGACTACAAGGCAATTGAATAGAACTTAGAGGGATTGACTACAGACATCTCAGACATCTCTATTGGGGAGATCCAGAGATGCTATCAGCGCCATACTATGGGCGTGTTTGAGTCTATTAGTCGAATACTCCATAGGGTAGCCCGAGAAGTTGTATGTCACCATGAGCATCATATGTGATGCTAATTTGTAGAAGCCATGGGCTTCATATTTTGACATTTTTGTCTTTAGACAAAAACTTTTGTAAAACTTTTGATCGTTATATATATATGCGGCTTCTACTGGCTTATTTTGTTTTGTATAATACATGTGATGTGTGATTGGTTTTATAAATGTCTCAGATGTCTGTCTAACACATAATTAGCTAAAGAATCAGTCAATGTATTTAGACATCTAGGAATGTGTTGATATTTTATATAATCAAAATAACGTTCCAAGAGATGAATTCGTAGATATACCTGCAATAAATTAGGACTTCGGATAACATAGACATTACTTAATTGTAGCACTACTAGCTATGAATCAAGTCGTTTAACTAGGTGGCAGATACCAAGAAAAATAGCATTAGTCAACAATTCGATGAAGGTGCTATATTCTGCGATATTATTGGCCACACGACTGAGGCAAACACCTCGTAAACTGATAAGTTCGTTGGTAGGTTCATAAAATGCCCATGCAGCAAAAGCAAGGTTCTGAGTACTACGAATAGCACCATCGATGAATCTAATGTGAGGTAGCGAAGACTCCAACCTCTGAAAACCAAGCACAACGCAAGGTAAGCGGTCAAGGGTAGAAACCAGATAACGAAAAATCACACAAAAGTATGATACAATAAAATACAAGCACTCATGCACAGATGACCTAAGCATAGTACTTCTTTAAGTAAATCCCATTTCTAGGTTCACTCAAAGGGACACCATCGTAGTCCACTAACTCGTAGGATCCTTTCTCCAACACTCGTCTGACGATATAAGGACCTCGCCACATAGCCTCAATTTTTTTGGCTCCTAGCAAATCCTGATCTTGTTCATAAAGGAGAACTAGATCACCTTAAGAGAAAATGTGTGGTTTGACATGTTTATCATATTGGGCTTTGATGCGTTTCTTCTGGGTTTCTAACACTAGGGTGGCATCACAACGGGTTTCGTCTAGTTGCATAAGATACAAAAGACGTTCTTCTTCAGCATAAGTGTTTGGGAGAAGTTCAACGGCTATCTTTAGGGACAGTATCTCACATTCAATCAGCAATATGGCTTCTATACCATAAACTAACTGGAAAGGTGTAAACCCAGTAGAAAACTTGACGGATGTCCAGTAAGCCCGCAATACTAAAAACAACATCGTGTGCCAACTAGTTTTGTGAATCCCTATCATTTGTCGAAGCATCGTAATGATGACTTTGTTTATTGCTTCAACCTGGCCATTGGCCTGTGGGTAATAGGGTGTTGAGTTTTCATGGAGAAGACCCAACTTTTCGGTGAGTTCAGACATCATGAAGTTTCTAAAGTGGCTACCGTGATCAGTTACGATAGCTCAGGGAACACCAAATCGAGCAATGATATGATTGAATATGAATAGTGTTGCATTCTTTCCCGTATTGTCGAATGTAGGCATCACCTCGGCCCATTTTGTAAAATAATCTATGGCTACAACAATGTATCCATGCCCCCTAGCGAAGTGAGGGTGACATGTCATGAAATCGATACCCCATTTCGCAAAAGGTCCAATGGAGACTACAGGGTGTAGAGGAGCAGGGTGTGATCATATTTTGTTGTTGCATGTTTGGCAAGCGTGGCATTTTTGGACAGAAATAATACAATCTTTGAATAAAGAAGGCCAAAAATACCCATCCCGTAAGATCTTTTGGGCAGTAGCATACCCAAACATGTGACCACCACATGCTCCAGAATGGTATTCATTCAAGTCTTTCTCAGCTTCTTTAAAGGTGAGGCATCGTCGAAAAACGGAGTCAATCCCACGACGATAAAGAGTATCACCGAGGACAATATACTGACGGGCTTGGTAACGTATTCGACGGTGGTCAGTGCTAGACAAATTGAGCCAGAAAGTMTGAGTCTGGAGATATATAATGATATCCCCATACCAAAGGTCATCGGAACTGATCAGAAAAAGGGATTCATTGGGTAATGAATCCTCTGCTACATTTTATGTCTCAGAACAGGGAAGGTCACATATCAATTCGGCGAACACSAAGGATTTCTTGGACTTAGCGYGTTCAAATTCTAAGTCAAACTCCTGGAGTATTACGATCCATTTGGAGTATTTCCCCCCTAGCAATTGGCGTGTAAGAATGTGCTGCATAGGGTTGCARTTGGAAATCACAGTAGTCTTGCGTAAAAGGATATAGTGTCGGAAACGTTGGACAGCTTGGATGGCTGCCAAGGCCAGTTTTTCAACATGTAAATACTTGGTTTCGGTAGTCGTGAGACTCTAACTTAAATAATAAATGACATGTTCGTCCTGAGAATCATCCTCCTGGACTAGAATCATAGCAATGGTAGAGTCTGAGGTTGTGAGATAAAGGAAATAATCTCGACTATAATTGGGTGGGAAAAGTAGTGGGCTATGGGTTAAACTTAGTTTTAAAGCGTCAAAATCTTTATTGGCAGTAGTGTCCCATACAAACTTAGAACCTTTCTTGAGAAGTCGAGTAAATCCGAGGGTTAACTCTAGACAGATTAGGGAGGTCCAGGGTGGCTAAGAAGGATAACTGTCTATTCACGTGGGGGTACTGGTGAATTTGGGGAGGAAGTCTCGTAGGTATACCAGTAGGACCATAAGTAGTTTGCATATAATGCTAAGATCCAGGCAGATTCGGTTGTTGGTGTGGAGGCATGTAATTTATAGGGTTGTATTGGTTAGGGTTGTTCCCTTGAACAGGGATGTTGAGTCGAGCGTTCAAGCCCCAAATGGGATTGGATGGACCGGGATATGGTTGGTCTGTACTAGGGGGTATGAAAGAGCTAGCTTAAGGCTAATTCCCCCCAGTCGATTGAGGATTATTTTGGATAATATGGTTCCAATAATGGGCCAAGGCTACAGGTATGTTATGTCCATAGGGTGGGGTAGGTGGGGGTTTCTCTCCAATCGGGGGTTGTGTCCCAATTGGGATTTGACCTCCAAAAGGGGATTGTGTTTGGCCTCCAGGGTGAAATTGTCCACCAAAAGGAATCTAGTAATTAAGTGTGAAATACTAGGTGGTGCCACTAGGGTCGGTTCCTCCGATAGGGGATGGAAAAGACCCT
>JASDQU010100080.1:227835-237988 GCA_032191745.1 Picea mariana
CAATAATGCAAGGAAATAAACAATGGCACATTCAACATCAGTCACATATATGAGAAACACAGAGACATATATTTCCCGAGGAAACCCATACAGGGTAAAAACCTCTTCTTCTTTATATGATAAGTATTATTTACATTCTTTACATTATCATACATATGAGCACCAACTCATTATGAGGCTACAACCTCTGTTTTGCAAGCTGCAACTTGCTGAGAGCACCAATTCTCAGTTTTTCTCTAGCACCCACTATAAGGAAGCACCAACTCCTTGGTTTCTCTAGCACCAACTAGAAGGAAGCACCAATTCCCTGGTTTCTCTAGCACCAACAAGAAGGAAGCTACAAATCCATGTGTTCAAGCACCCACTTGAACCTCTGAGGACACCAGTCCTCCCTACCACCTCCCTTCCACCCTATTTCATGAATATGAAATAATGAAACCTGTTACAATGATATAGTGTTCAATAACAGCTTACCAGTCTCATCAATGTTCTGCAAGATTTTTCTACTCAGTCTTCCTCACTGTCTTCCTGCATGCATCCACTGCCCATTTTGTTCTTCTTCCTTTTGTGCTCTGTGTGACATTCTCATTCAATGCACCTTTTGTTTCCTCTTCATTTCAGCTATTGCACCACACATTTACTTCTTCATGCATGCATTACTTCACCTCAGCAACAACCCCTCATCACTTCTCTGTGCGGTGTACTTATCACTTCTGTGCACCTTCTGCATGCAATGTTCCCCCTCCTCTTCCTGCTCACACCGCGTTAATCTCTTCCACATCTCGAGTGCTCTGTCTGATCATCATGGTAACCCTTCAGCTTCTCTGGCGGTTTTCCCATGCGTTCAGCATCACTGGATGTCATGCTGAGATTCCTTAGCCTCTTTGGTAGTCGAGACTCCTCGTCTTCTCTGGCATAGTCGAGCTTATACTTTCTGCTTCAGTTACAAACTTCAATGCTCATCCATTTGTCAGTCGCCTCCACGAACAGTCTTTGTTCTACTGGCTGATCTCTTGAGACTCTTCACCTCCTCTGTCAATCACCTCGAAGTGTCTTTGAGTCCTCTGGTAGAACTCATCACTGGTTTCTGGCAGTTTCACTATGTTGTGCAACAGTAGCCCTCCAATCTCCTTCAATTTCATCTGCACCATTGAATGATCTTCATAAGCTTGCCTTTATTTCGTATTTCATCATTTCGTCTTTCTTGTGGCCAAGTGTCTTGCCAGTCCATGTCGCGATCTCTGAAACTCCGAAACAAATATTTTTTGTGCTAGCTCCTTCCTCTATATGACCATGGCCATGACCAAGTGCTTGTCCGTAACGTTCTTTTCGAGATTTTGCTTTTCGGCATTTCGAGACTCCTAATGTTGAGAGTCTCTGAATTCTCCATCTCCCGGCAACCGAAATCCTGATCTCCAATACATCGAAGGGGGTCGGATCAATGGTCCACGATCTCTTCGAACCAACGACTCAGATAATTTCGCGATTTTGCAAATCGCGATTTCGGCATTCCTATGGTGAATGTTCTTGATGCTTCCAACTCCCGATCCACAAAACTCTAAAATGGCATGGGATCAATGGTCCAAATCAACCCTTGATCTGACGGCTCAGATCATTTCACGATTTCGCAAATCATGATTTCAGCATTCATGTGGTGAATTTTCTTGACGCTTCTAACTCCCGATCCGTGAAACTCCGAAATGGAGTCTTTGACATGCTCTGATCTTCTGCCACACGTCCCTCTTGGATCAATGGTAAAGATTTTATCAAGACTTCACAACTCCATGAGCCTTCGTTGTGCCTGATCAACAGTCCATATTTGGCCTTGATCTAACAGTTGAGATTATTTCACGATTTCGCATATCGCGAGTTCAAGAAGTGAAAGGCTGGAGCATTTCATACCTTTGAATTTCCAGTCAGCGACATGCTAATCTATGTCCACATGTTCTGCTCATAGATGGATGGTCCTCCTTCTTTAGGGATTTTGTATACCCACTTCTCCTTACACTTTAATGAACGTGCAGGTTCTCCCTGATCCAACGATGGTCAGAACTTATGCTCAGATCTGATGCCTGATATCTGTCCTCCTCTTCTGTGCGTTCTTCTTGTCTACAATCAGATCTAACGGTCCTCTTTCTTTCGGGAATTTAAATGGGATCCAACGATCACTGACGCTTCTCCTCCCGAGCTTAGGCACTGCGATCGACTCTGTGTTAATTACTCCTGAGCTTACTTTGTTCCTATTTTTCATCGATGCTTTCTCTGATCTTGTCATCAATGACCTGCCTACAATCCTTTGCACATTTGCTGCCATCTTTGTTGTTGTACTTGCCATCAATGACAAGCATACACTGTCTGTAAAACATGCCAACAAAAAGAAGCCAGACATTCTTTTGAATCTATCAAAAAATCTATTATGACAGTCCCTGTCTTAATTAGCTCGAATTTTGGTAAAGATTTTTATATTTTCTCACTTGCTCTAATGATACAATTGCAGTAGTGTTGTTACAGAAGAATGAAGATGGTCACGAGCAGCCAGTAGCATTTCACAGCAAAGTTTTGAGAGATGCTTAAATTAAATATGAACCAATTGAAAAAAAGGCCTATGCACTAATCAAATCACTCAAAGCTTTCAGGATCTATATACTACAGGCCAAGATAATAGCATATGTACCCTCAAGTTCTGTGAAAGATGTCCTTGTTTGAGCCTGACATTGATGGTAAGAGGAGCAAGTGGATAGTCAAAATGATTGAATTTGATATAGAGATCAAGCCAATAAAACTTATCAGAGGCCAAGGGCTTGCCAAACTTCTTCCACAAGACAATTGTTCAATGTTAGAGATAAATTTCAGCAGAGAAACTCAACTATGATTTGCAGGTATCCTCTCACTTGGAAGATTGTGAATGGTACAGTCATATAATTTATTTTTTGCAGAATTTGACAGCTCCACCAAACATGAGCAAGACACCAGTGAGAGCTTTGAAGCTTAAGGCCATCAAATTATGCATAAGTAACAAGATGTTGTTCTGGAAAGATCCATTAGGGGTACTCTTGAGATGCAATAACAAGGTAGAATCAATTCAAACAATGACATAATTCCGTAGTAGTGAATGTGGAGGACACCATTACTGGAAAACCACTGCTCATACAATTTTATAGAGTTGGCTACTATTGGCCTTGTTTATTTTCTGATGTGTGTACATTTTTCAAATCATGTGATAAATGCCAGATGTTTTCAGGTAAGTAGTATTTGAAATCTATGCCCATTAAACCTGTTATGGTTACAGGTCCCTTCCAACAATGGGGGTTAGATTTCATTGGAGAAATAGATCCACCTTATAGTAGTCAACATAGATGGATTCGTTTTGCTACTGATTACTTCACGAAATGGATTGAAGCCATTCCCACCAGGAACGCCAATCATACAATAATCATTAACTTTCTATATGATCATATTTTTGCTAGGTTTGGCTATCCCAAAAGACTTGTTACAGACAATGCAAGAGCATTCAACGATAAAGCCTTGGTAAAGTTGTGTGAGGACATGGGAATCCATCTAGTTCATTCTACAGCCTATTATCCACAAGGCAATGGCCTTATCGAGTCTTCAAATAAGAGTCTGATAAGAATTGTTAAAAAATTACTGGAGCAGAATCAAAAGAGTTGTGACTCTAAATTAAAGTTCGCTTTATGGGATGATAGAGTAACAAATAATAAATCTATTGATAAATCTCTATTCAAGCTGGTTTATGGCATGAAAGATGTTTTTCCAATCCAACTCACGTTACCAGTAGCTAGATTTCTTCAGGAGGTGGATTCTGAGCCAAATGATCTTACCAGGAGGATTTTTCATTTGGTTGAATTATTGCAGACCAGAGAACAGTTAGTTGAAAAGACTGAATTTCATTAGAGAAAGATGAAGGACACTTTTGATAGAAAGGTGAAGGCAGGTATTTTTAAAGCAGGGGATCTAGTTTTGAAATGGGATGCAACAAGGCAAGAAAAGGGTAAACATGGCAAGTTTGATGCTCTCTGGACAAGTCCATTTATTATATCATCAGTGCAACAGAACAACACTTTTGCTCTCCGAAATTTGGAAGGTGATGAAGTCACAGGTGGCCCATTCAATGGGCGTTTTCTCAAACTCTATTTTTATTGAGGCCCTCTCAAGCCTTAGTCTATTTGTAATTTTTTTAGTTTTAGTTTTTCTTTTTTAGTCTGTGTGTTACAATAACTCCATGCCCAATGGACTACTGATTCAGTCAGTTTTGAGTCTTATGTGATAGGAAAGGCTATAGAGTCAATAAGGTTCTTGAAACCTCACAGGGAGGCTTTCATCCCCAGAAGGAGCCAGATGTTATCTCCTTAAATAACATAGTTAGTTTTGTTGATTTAGGTGATAAGAAGTCATTGAAAAATCTAGTTCTAAATTTTTCAAGGTTCATTTTTTAGAACCTTACGTTTGTAATAAAGTTTTGAAAATGTCAGATTTGATTTATCTTTTAAAAAAAATTCAAAACACAGGTTTCGGTGGCTAAGTGCCTCTCCAAAAACGCTTCTAAGACATTGAAAACCTTAGCTTTCGATGGCATAAAACTGAAATTTGGGGCTATTTAGCCACTGAAAGCGTAGGATCTTGGAAACAGTCAACACATCATTTCACGCGCTGGAACCATCGGGTTGATATGTTATGATTGCAATTAACCGCCAAAAAGACAGAAATAAAGTTGTTTGAAGACTTGGATCTTATCCCAACGTGATACATCGAATATTTTTAAACTTTTGTTTCATTAAAGCATGTGGTTGTGTACATTCCCATCATTCAAGTTTACCAAATCATGATGACTTCGAATCTTTCACGTTCCTTTTAATCAGGGTCTTTCCTTAATGCATATCTCACATTTTTCGTTTCTGTTGCAACTAAGCCAAAGCTCCCAAATTTTGCGCTGTGCGTTCTCCCTCAAAGACCAACTTTCCAATTGCAGGTGTACAGGAGAATTCAAGCAAATGAAGAAGGGAGGACCAGCTCTGAGAAAGGAACTTGATGATATTCGCTACCTGGAATTACACCCAGATGTGTGGCAACTCTTCATTTATGCTGGCTGCTACAATTTTTGTGCAAAATTACAAAGCTCTCACCAACAGGTGGCATAAGATTTTGCTTTGAATTTTGATGGAAGAAAAGCAGTTATTGGCCAAGACGAATTCCAAGTGGATGAAGCCCTCATAACTGAAGTGACAGAACTTCTGAGGACTGGAGAAAACTGGTTCAAAACCAGTGTCACAAAAGATGTTGAATTTAGGTCATACCTGAAACCAAAACACAAATGCTTGGTATGGAAGAAAGACATTCCTATGTATTTTCTTGAAGAGAAATGACAATATTTATTGAAAGCCATGTTTGTTTATGTAACTTGTGAAGGTAGATACAATAGGGTTATGATCTATCATTTTAAACTCATGAACCATTTCATTGGTAGAATCCCACTCAATCTATCTTATTACCTCCACAAAAGCTTAACTAAGATGGCTCATCAGGTCGAGGCTAAGCCAAACAAGTTTGCAGGTAGATTACCTCATCATGGTTTGATTAAACTCTTGGTTTATGAGCTGTTGCAGAGAAGGAGAAAGGAATGGAATTACTTCTTATTCTAGACCGATTTTCAGACTGATGTACAACCAGAGGATAAGAAGAGTCCTTCTTCAAAGAATTCTTCTACTCCCATAAGTGGAAAGAGGAGGAGGAGAGCCATCTCTCCAGTTCCAGTTGATCATCCCTCTCCATCTTCTAAGCCTAAAAAAACTAAGAAGAAACTAAATTTTAGCAGTGAGATAGAGAAGGCAGAAGAAGCCCCAGTAAACAAGAGGATTCTTAATCTCCCCTATATATACTCGGAGGATGAAGAGCACCAGGTTGAAACAGGGCATGAAGATACAGCTACCACAGGGTATGAAGATACAATGTATGTAAATCCATTCACAACGAGGTATGAAGATCTTCCATCACCTACACGTAAAGAAGAACAGGAGCTGCAAGTTGCAGATGCCTCATCTAGCAGAAAAGTAAAGTAGAGCAAATCAAAGGAAATCAGGAAGCTTAAAAAGAAATTAGCTCAACAAGAAGTGCTAGAAAGGGTAATTAAAACCAGATACGAAAATCTGTCAAAGAATTTTGCAGAAGTTAGTTCGGCCTTAGAAAAATTAGCACATGAAATTATAAAGGAAAAGAAAAAGAAGAAGAAGATTGTAAAAGACTACAACAACTTATGGAGAGTAGCTATGCACTTGAAGAAAAAGGTCAGGGATTTAAGGTTGTGAACTATGTCTTCAAGACCCCTGTCTCAACCACATGCTACTCTTGAAACCCTAGTAGAGGTAGCCACTCATTACAATGATCCAGAGGTAGCCAACAATCCTACAACCGCTCCAGAACTTAAGCAAGGTGCAGAGGCTTCAGAAGATCGACCCTAAGGTTTTTTTTTTTAGAGTTAAGCCAAAAGGTATTATGCAATTTTGTTCAAAACAAAACTTTGGGTGGCTTGGGCGAACATCTCAACTATTCATTAGCCACCGAAAGAGGGGTTTTTGGTAGCTAATTGGCCCAAGTTTTGTCTGTTCTAGCCACCGAAAGCACTGACAGGGCAGAGAGGTATTGTTTTTGCACGGATCCAAGTTTTTCTTATCCAAATGCCTCAAGAATAGTCTCAATCAATAGATAATAATTAAAGGCATCGTTATCAAGAGTTTGTTTTGATTTTGGAGACTCCTAGCAAGGTGGAAAAGTTAAATCGGTTACCTAGTTTATGGGAAAACACTTTTTTGTTGTTAACAGGTGGCAATTTCAAATTATCTTGTATCTCAAGAAGACCTATCAACCTTAGAAGGATTATTACACCTGTCAAAGACATAAACGGACGTGAAGATCACTTGAGATAAGCGGTTGACCTATTATATAGGATTTCTGCCTATTTTCTTGGGTCAGTTGCTGACTGTCTATTTTTAGAAAGTTCAATCTAGTATTTCAGGATCTGGAGAATCTGATGTAAATGCTATAAAGCCACAAACTTTTGATAAACATGGGTTCGACTTTGAGTTCTAAACTTTGTGTCAAACTTGGGCCTAGAATGTGACCCAAAGTCGAGAAAAAGTGACCCAAGAACTACATTTCTTTTCTCGCAATCAATACCATGGGTACAACTCTCAAATGGGTATCCAAATATGGTTTCATATTTGTAAATGAAGTGTTTTTCTTTTCAACCCATAATTCTACTCCATTCGAGGCTAGTCAAACTTGGGCCTAGAATGTGACCCAAAGTTGAGAAAAAG
Organism: Picea mariana; assembly: GCA_032191745.1. NCBI lineage: Eukaryota > Viridiplantae > Streptophyta > Pinopsida > Pinales > Pinaceae > Picea > Picea mariana. Next base: position 235,164 of record JASDQU010100080.1, read on the forward strand.
CCTCCCAAGAACTACACTTCTTCGCTCACAATAAATACCATGTGTACAACTTTCAAATGGGTAGCCAAATATGATTTCATATTTGGAAATGAAGAGTTTTTGTTTTCAACCCATAATTCCACTCCGTTCGAGGCTGGTCAAACTTGGGCCTAGAATGTGACCCAAAGTCGAGAAAAAGTGTCCCAAGAACTAGACGTCCTCGCTTGCAATCAAGACCACATGTACAAATCTCAAATGGGTATTCAAATATGATTTCATATTTGTAAATGAAGAGTTTTGGTTTTCAACCCATAATTCCACTTCGTGTCAAACTCAGGCCTAGAATGTGACCTGAAGTCGAGAAAAAGTGGCCCAAGAACTACATGTCTTCACTTGCAATAAAGACCACGTGTACAACTCTCAAATGGGTATCCAAATATGATTTCATATTTGGAAATGAAGGGTTTTTGTTTTCAACCCATAATTCCACTTCGTGTCAAACTTGGGCCTAGAATGTGACCCAAAGTCAAGAAAAAGTAGCCCAAGCACTACACGTCTTTGCTCGCAATCAAGACCACGTGTACAATTCTCAAATGGGTATCCAAATATGATTTCATATTTATAAATGAAGAGTTTTTCTTTTTAACCCATAATTCCACTTCGTGTCAAACTTGGGCCTTGAATGTGACCCGAAGTCGATAAAAAGCAGCCCAAGAACTACATGTCTTTGCTCGCAATCAATACCATGTGTACAACTCTAAAAGGGGTATCCAAATATGATTTCATATTTTGAAATGAAGAGTTCTGGTTTTCAACCCATAATTCCACTCCGTGTCAAACTTGGGCCTAGAATGTGACCCAAAGTCAAGAAAAAGCGGCCCAAGAACTGCACGTCTTCGCTCACAATCAAGACCACTTGTACAAATCTCAAATGGGTATACAAATATTATTTCATATTTGGAAATGGAGTTTTTCTTTTCAACCCATAATTCCACTCTGTTCGAGGCTGGTCAAACTTAGGCCTAGAATGTGACCCGAAGTCGAGAAAAAGCGGCCTAAGAACTACACATCTTCGCTCGCAATGAAGACCACATGTACAACTCTCAAATGGGTATCCAAATATGATATCATATTTGGAAATGAAGAGTTTTTCTTTTCAACCCATAATTCCACTTCGTTCGAGGCTAGTCAAACTTGGGCCTAGAATGTGACCCAAAATCGAGAAAAAGTGGCCCAAGAACTACACGTCTTCACTCACAATCAAGACCACGTGTACAACTCTCAAATGGGTATCCAAATATGATTTCATATTTGGAAATGAAGAGTTTTGTTTTTCAACCCATAATTCCACTCTGTTTGAGGCTGGTCAAACTTGGGCCTAGAATGTGACCCGAAGTCGAGAAAAAGCGGCCCAAGAACTACATGTCTTCGCTCGCAATCAATACCACATGTAGAAATATCAATTGCGTATCCAAATATGATTTCATATTTGGAAATGAATATTTTTTCTTTTCAACCCATAATTCCACTTCGTTCAAGGCTGGTCAAACTTGGGCCTAGAATGTGACCTGAAGTCGAGAAAAAGCGGACCAAGAACTACACATCTTCGCTCACAATCAAGACCACATGTACAACTCTCAAATGGGTATCCAAATATGATTTCATATTTGGAAATGAAGAGTTTTTCTTTTTCCTGTACAGTCAACTTCCACTGTATAGACTATATGGACTATACAATGACCACCTTTTTTTGCCTGTTTGTCAAAATTAACAGATCGTGATATCTTGGTCATACGAAGTTTGTTTGAGCTCATTCAAGTTGCGTTAGGTTTTTATCGACGAGGCCTATGCACACGTCCGTTTTGAAGAGATTCTGAGCACTTTTATTTTTAGGCCTTTTTGGACCCCATCAAGCTCCTGGATCCAATTCTGGATCAATAACATAGTCTGTTGGAAGCTAAATAGTTTATGGATGATCATAGGATTCTCCAATTTTTCTTCAATTTTGATTACACACAGGTTTAGATCAGCAAACCAAATCCTGATGTTGCATCCATGCGATACTTAGGGTTTGGGTCTTGGTTATGTCAAGGCGATACTTTTGAGTAGGGATTATGTGTTTTGTGCTTCATCGGGCATAAATATATGGAAAAAAAAACCACTATATACATCTCACACAACAAAAAGAGATCAAATAGTTGAAGACATGCTTGTACAATTTTTTTGCAGCGAATCCATGATGCAAAAGCGCTGAAGCAACAGTTTCGTTGCGAAAGTACGCTACGGAAGTGTATTTTCACCATAACATTTAAACCATGCACTTTTTTTCCATGGAATGTTTACAAGAGATGCATGGAGATAAGATGAATAAACGCAATTAATTTTAGATCAAAATACTTCACAGTTTTTTAGAAACGAGCCACCATCATGTACATCTATTTTTGAATTTTCTCGAGATCTGTGAATTGGGTTTTTCCCAAGTTTCTCCAGTAGAAGCATCATGAGTATATTAAGTTTCCTACCAAAACTCATCCTGAACCAATTCATCTTTTTGGAGAAAAGGAAAAAACATCATCTACAGGAAAGTTCACAGTGCATCATGCAGATGTGTTGCGAACTCTAACAGTCTGATAAATCTGAGTTACGGGAGAGTTGCCAGCTATCAAACGAGGTTCAAATGGTTCCCTAGGAAGAATTTAGACATCAAGGGATGTTGATACTGAGAGGGGGGTGAATCTGTATCAAGTACAATTTAAAAACCTTTTTCAACTTATACTTAAACCATTCAATTATATCCAATGAGCAATGAACAATATTATAAGAGTTACACCAATACACCACAATAC
>JASDQU010100080.1:238778-291505 GCA_032191745.1 Picea mariana
AAAACAGCATGATGTATACTATCCATTCACAGGTGTTGTATATTCATGTGCATTTTCCTTTATGTCTAGATACCTTTATCAATCTTGCGGTCCAAAACCCATGACTAGGGTTGACATCAATGACAACAATCAATCTTCCAACAAGGGACACTTGTACTTGATATCCAACTCCACTAGATCTCGAAACATGAGCTATTTGTAGTTTCATTTATCATCACCAACAGTTTCCTGGAATATAGCAGTTTGTTAATTTTTCGTTTGTTTGTATATTGCCACACCTCTCCAAGGCACATAATCCTATGCTAGAGCTAGGTAACGAATCATAGAGGAATTCTTGATGTAATTTTCTATTTAATGGGTGATATGAATCCAAAGAAGGGATTGGAGTGGTTTTAGATTGAGAGTCATATAGTTTTCTTTCAACTGTTAAAGTTTCCAACCTATATGTAATCCGACTTAAGATTATTGAATGGTTAAAGATCATTTTCTTCTCCTACTTTCATATTTTGTGTTTCAGTCTTGATTTGATGCTAGCTATTGATGAAGGATTCATATTTAATACTTGTTCATGAATGCAGTGAATGATTAACTATTTATTTATTGGTGCAAGTGTTGTCAAAGTACTTTTTCATATTGATTAGGAGGTTCCTCTTTGATAATAATTCTACTGTATATGTCTCAGAAGTACCTAATGTAACCTGGTGCTTGTACTTGATATTTTTCTACTCAGTCTTCCATCTTTCCATTGATGTTCTAAATAATGGTCTAACATTGTTCAAGTCTTTCTTGTTGGTATATATTTTATGGAGATTTTTTGTTGATGTTTTAGACTGAGTTTCTCATCCATTAATTACACTTGAGTTAAAATCTTATCTTTTATAAAACTACAATTTTTTTATGGGTATTAGGATTAAACCTACAACAGTCTAGGAATGACTTCTAATGCTGACAACTTGCTTCCTACAACGGAATGATGGAGAAGGATAAATTGGAAAGAGTAGGAGAAGAGAACATTCAAGCATTCAACATAGTAAATATACAAGTTTACAACACATGAATCTTTTTTTAAAACAAACAAGACTAGGATTTAGAACCTACCTCTTTAGCTCTCCAATGGTGGTTGAATGTAGCTCTTGTAGCCTTCAATATCCCTTCCAATTTCTAAAAAATGGCACCCTTAAATATCCCTTCCAAGATCTCACAAATATGCTCCTCAACAACTAGCAAACAACCCACTAAAAACCCTAGAAATGATGAGTGAAATGAGAAATATAATGAGAAAAAATAGAGTGAGTGAGTGTTTTAATGCACCAAGGAACCCTATATATTCCTAAACCAAGCTTTTGGATCCGTCTATTGGTTCCCACAAGTAAAAAGAAATCCAATTTCTCCCTCTCATGCACAAACACCGAGGGAGCGTTTTTTAGCTCCCAGGAGTGCTTAGGGAGAGATGCTCCTAGAGAACTCCTTGAACACTCCTTGAATGGGCATAAAGCATTTTTTTTGGAAGGGAGTGTGCTCCCAAAATATTCTACTAAGAGGGATCATTTAGGAAGCGTGATTTCTAGGGTGCTTCCTCGCTCCTTATAAGAGTATGCATCATGAGCGAATCATTTGGGGGGAGGGGATTTACACCCCCATAGTGTATGTTGAGACCATTAATGGGATGACCTTTGGGTAGTTAAGACTATTTATTGTATTTTATTTTATTTTAGGGTAAGGCCGATTTAGTCTCCTCCTTGAAGATAATGCCTTAACCCTAGTAGAGTGGTATAAATATACCACCACCCTTATTTGTAAAGTGATCTCATTCAAGTGAATTCATTCAATTTTTTGCCTATGGGAACCTATACTATTTCACTCAACAACTAGGTTTCAAATTTGGAATCCAATAACCTCCTTATGAAACAATTCATGGATGAGACCAAGACATAGGAAACCCTCCAGCCACCGACGGATTCCCTCTATGAAGAGATCTTGGATATCAAGAATAGGCATGAGGAAATACTCTCTCAACAGGTTAAATTTAAACAAGAGATTGAAGCCTAGTTGGAAAGCCCCTAGTCTTGGGTTCAAGTGGTTACAGGGAAGATTAACACCCCCTCCCCCCTGGAGGTCAAGGTTGAGCTATTCATTCAGACCAAACAAAATATGAGGAGCTTATTATATGGACTTAAGAACTAAACTTGAAGGTGGAGGGGCTTCCCCCCCAGCCTAAGGTAAGGAAAACCCCAATACAAGTAGGGGTATATTTCATCCATGATACTCTAGAGTTTCCTGAAACTAATATTGAGAAATTAGTTTGGCTCTAAATCTACCCTCTTCCTCAGATTTAGGTATTTGGGTGATCATTTCCAAGCCCTTTGGTCAAATTGGAGGTTTTTCTCCCTCCCTTACAGGATTTTCTTAGATGAGGACCTCTCAGTCTCGGGTTGAGGTGCTCAAGTGGTCTAAGGAATAGGTAGCAACAACAAAATAGGAATGGAATGGGCAGTTATTATGGATCTTCATGTAGTCATTTGGAACTATCATCCCCTAGGATGGACACACCCTATAATTCCCAAATGCCAACTCCTTAAGGGAGGCATAGAGTCACGGGGGTTACAATAGGGTGTTGGAACTATAACATGTCATTATGGTCTCTCTCTGGATTGGTATATGATGCATTCAAACCTTTGGATATTCTCTTCTTGACTAAGACCCAAGTGAGCCCCATCAAGACTATCTCGAAATATCTATCTCATCATTACTTTTCAACCTATAGATAGGAGACCTAGATATTGGGAGCATTTTGAGGATCGAGAGGTGTAGATTCTCTTTACCAGGATTCCCTCTAAGGTAGAGTCATAATGATCACAAAGATCACATTTTCCAGATTTATGTGCGTTTCAGTTGTCGGGGTTTCCCCCATCCCTCTAGATATTTATTTTGTGGTTTGTTACTATCCACCTACCTTCTCTAATTTCTCCCTTCACAAAGATCCAAATGGGGACCTGTATGTTGACATCATTCAACACTCTACACTTAATGAGGTCCAGTGTTTTAAAACTTGGTCAACTCGGACTCGGACCCAATCAAGTTGACCATCAAGGGCTATGAATCTACCCTAAAACTAGATTAGGGTTTGGTTTAGTACCAAACATGTCGGTTTTATGTATGAACCAACCATTTCGGTACCAAACCGGTCCAACTTAGCCAAGTTGATTCTGATACACTTCCTAATATAAAACATCTCCATTTTTATTTCAATATATAAACATTTGTGGGAATGTATTGCAATTTTCAAGTGAGGTTGTAGTTACCTTTAGGGTCTAGTATCCCCCCATGCTAGGGATAACTAGGGAGATGATGTCTCGATGCCCACAGGTTGTTGACATGGAGTCCCAAGAGCTGATGATTGACAATTTCCACATTGAGAAGAAAGAGCACATCATCTCTGCTACATGCCACCATCAACATAGAAATGTCCACCACATCAACATGGCTCCTAGAGGATAGAAGGTCTTCCTTCATGAGGTAACAAGTCGGGTCTCATGGTAAGTGTTACTTTAATATTTGAATAATTTGGGAAGGTTGCAAAGGGGCTTTCCTTGATTGTGGAATGCTTTCTTGTAATTCATATCTTTTTCCTTATTTTACCTTGGTGATTGTCATGGTTTCCTAGTAAGTTGGTCACCCTAGGGAATGGGATTGCTACTAGGGCTTCTTCTTGAAGGGTCATTGTACCATCCCCACTCATACTTGCCACTTTTCATACATATTCCCCTATGTATCATTTTCTTTTGTGTATGTGGGCTCACTAACCACAAGAAGGGCTTGTAGCTCATTTCATGGGAAGAAGGGGATAAAGGACCAGAGGTGTTGTAGACAAAAAAATATAAAATATAAATGCATCCTTCTATATGCTCTCCCTAGGGTCCTAAGAGCAATGAAACGCTTCTCCATAAAAATCAAGGACCTTTTTCACATAAATAAATATATCGCTTGTTGAGGAGGTGCATTTATGTGGTGTCCCTTTCTTTCCATGCATATGGCACTCAATGTATTTCTAGCCTCAAGTGAAATTGTGATACTCTTTTCTTTCCATGCATCATAGTAACCAATGTTCAGACTCTAGTAAATTAAATGACAAGGTATGGAAAAAGGTTGTATTGAAAACGAAGGATGCAACACAACCTCCACAAAGGCACCCATAAATGAGACAATATGATCCCTTGATATGTTAGGAACCCCATGCCCAAAATTACTTGCCCCCATCCACCTCACACTCATCACATGACCTAGATAATGGTTTTCTTTGGGAAACACTCCTTAACTTGGGGAATAGCCTACCCAATAGGGCACCATTACACCCCTTCTATACTTAAATTTGGCAAAGTTTATAGGGTCTTTGAGCATTTGTTTAACTTGAAAAGGAAGGAACTAATGTACTTGATTGTATTCTTCTTGAATTAGATGTGGCTTACTTACCATGATTCATGTGACTTATGGACCCTTGGAGGGCATACTTGTTTTTCCTTGCAGGGCCTTTCCAGGTGAAAGAAAGATCATGGAGAGAATTGTACCATTTCACCTTCATTTGGGGTTGGAAACCCCTTGGATGGATTCCATACCTGTAGGTTGGGAAGAGGACACTAGAGAAATTTTTCATGAGGGGTGATGAGTGTGGCCTTTGGAGGCACTTGGACAACCATTGAGGATGACATATTGACCCCTTTCACCATAACGTTGGCCTTTGGAGGCCTAGGACGTCATCATTTGTGCCCTAGACATCACATGGAGGGTAGGGTTTTGGTGGGATTGGTTGATCTAGGGTGATCCATATATGGATTTGGAGGATGGGGATGCATCAACTTCAGATTTTTTGAAAGTTATGGTAGGATCTGGAATTCAAAGCATTCTCTTGAAAACTGTAGGTGATAAAGAAACATGTGTCCTTCCTTGCAATTGAATTATTATTTTTTCACTGTTGAACTTATCCATGCACCTGATCACTAATTCTTTAAAATATGACACTTCTAGTATACACTCGACAAATGAAATCCATGAATTCCAAACTTTGTTTGAACTCCATTCTTCAGGTGAAAGAGCTGAGTATCATTTGAATGCTTCACACCGCTGGAATGAATGGTCCTCTCATCCAAATATATTAACAATGTCTCCATAATAGAGTTATTTTTTCTTATTTGACATACTTGGCAGGGGTTATTTTGAATCAATCGGTGGCAGTTATGTCAAATAAATAATTTGCCATGAGGATTTAATTTCTTACTAAATTCTCCATGTATTTCCTTGATATCACAAGCTCTAGTACTTAGTTTGAAATTGTTAATTGCATTATTTGATTTGGATTTAAGGAGGGGATTGTATGAGAATCACGTTATTTAATAAAAATATTAATTCATAATGTGTGCCAACTGATGTGGTGGTAGGATCATAAATTATCTTGGGGATTGTGACTTCGTACTGGGATTAATGAAAAATGGTAAAGTATGGAAGTGTAAAGTGAGTGATGCAGGGTGTGTTTTGATGAATGGGGGTTTTTTGGTTGTGGGTTACGAGAGATGAAAAGGGACAAGAGAGGGGAACTCCCGCATCCATAATTGAAAAATAAGTTAAGTACCATTATGGTCCATTTTGTGTGTTGCAGAATTACGCGAATCATTTTGGAGTGAGCACAAGTGCACGTTGCAGGTTTACCGGGTGTAGACATTTTGAGACACTACTTATCCCTGCAATGGCAATATCACAAAAAAAAAATGGATAAGTATAAAAAATGAATAATGTGTTGAGGAAAAGGTATGAGAAACCTTACTCAAGCATTTTCATATCTTGTTGGGCTAAGGCAAGAAAGCTGGGAATGTTACCCAGGGTTTATAGCCTTAAAATAAAATAAACAATCACTTAATCCACAGGCTGGTTTTATATATATTATATGTAATTGTGAAAAAGAAATAAACTAAGCAAGAAATTACATGAGTATGTACATGGATAAGAGACAAGGATAAAAGAAAAGTCTGAACCAAATCATCAAAATACACATGTGAGACTGAAATCAGAAATCTGATTTTTATATCAATTTCATTCTGAGATACAAATCTGAATTCTCTTTACAAACCCATGCGAGGGTAGGGACCAAAGTTAGATTTATATGCCTCTGATGGGAACCATAAAAAATGACTCTGACAACAAAAGAAAACTGAAGCTAAAGATCTGGATGAGCTTTCCACAAAATGTTGTCACTTGACTCTGCAAAATATTCTTTATCGGTCATGAAATTTAATTAATAAACAAACAAGAACACACAGGCTGCCAAAGATAAATCATACACCTTTAAATACAAGTTGATGAAACATATGATTCAATTTTGAATCTTGTTGCCTTCAATAAGACGTTGTTGTCATCAAGATGGTTAAGCCTTCTAGTAAACTCAGAATGAATGAAGAATGGAAGTATCTCACAAGTATAAAGAAAACCTTATAGCATAAGTTCTCTTTCTATTCTCTATTAATCCCTTGTCTCTTTATTTCATTGAACTTTTATTGTTTGCCAATAAGTTATGGTAGTTCAACTACCTTTCTTTTTTTAGGATTAATTAGCTTAACAAATTAATTGAGACAAATAATTAATAATATATAAATAAGGGTCTATTTAAATAATAACTAAATAGGTGGGACCCCTTGTCACTCCAATTTTCATTTCTTTAATAATCATCAAAACATGAAGTATAATATCCCAAATATTTAATTAAAATATCTGCCTTGTAACTCCCATCCTCGTATTAATAATCAAATATTTTAATATGAACAAAATAGAACATGACTATATCCCAAAAATAGCATTATATCCATGTTGTCCAAAATCCTATCTAAATATGTGTTTGTTGTCCAAAATAATGTCAAAATAAAAATACTATCCTCAAAATAAAATAGCATTAACAACGTTAAAAACCATATTTGTTGTGAGAGGCATTTTGCCTCTTTTCACTGCTGCCCCCTTTTGATCCCATTTCTGATTTATCCCATGCAACTTCCTTCAACTGATGGGGACCTTATGGGTGGATTGCACTAATGACATGGAAACAATCATATTTGAGATGGAGATGAGAAGACACAGATGACATGGAATCTTTGGATGATTTGGAGGGATTGGACACTCCTTTTCCCTTATCTAGCTCTGGTTTGGGAACATCATTTTTTATCCTTTTGCTTGCATGAGAGGACTGTACTGGAGAAAGAACACGATCATCTTGGGAATTTGGATTTATTGGCGGTGGAGGAGGGAGTAATGGAAACGAAACAGTAGGCCAACCATAGTGATGAACTACAGGTTGATGAACAATTTATTGCCAACCATCATTGGCAGGTGGTTCTGGTTGCATAGACACATGAGGGGGAACATGGATACCAGAGAAATATTGACATGGATGGAAAGAAGGACTCTCAGGTATGGGTTGCATAATTCCTTGGCCAACTAGATTAAAAAATCCAACTTGGTAAATATGATTTAGTTCTTGCGGATCAACTTCAAAATGTATCGAAAATCATGTCCTTCTATGGCCTCTTTGCCAATTATTTCCTTTGCCTTTATTAGCACCTTTGCCATTGCTTCCTCTACTAAATAAACTCATCTTGAGGAAATATTCCAATCATGTTATGAAAAACTCTTAACAATCCATGCATCAATACTCTACCTAAATAAAATCAAAAGGTTGGCTCTATCATTCACAACAGAAGCACATGAAATCCATCCATCAATACTTTTAAGCTCATCAATCAATCACCATTTGAATAGGGATTGATAGGGCTATTCGGAAGATGGGGGGCTTTGTAATGAGAGAAAAATGGTTGCATGGATGGGAAGCAACCAACGAATACTGTTGAAGCAAACGCAGAGGTAATCTTCTTACAAAAAAACAAAATGTATCCATATCCAAAATTCCAACACCAACCATCATCTAGTCCTTTTCCTTTCATATTAATCCTTTCTCTTTAAAAATGAAATTCGTAATAATAGAAAATGGGATGTTTTAAATGTATTTGGGAAGGAGGTGGGCATATAATGAGTGGAAAGTGAGATAATGAATGAGAATGAGATGATTATTGTTATGTTACATGAAATAATTTAAAATTGACATTCCTATCATTTGCAAAAAACTCTTCTTTGTTAACAATTCAAATCCAAGACACGAAAACTTTTATAGGGTTCAATATAAAACCCTAGGAAAGTTTTAGAAATGTCAAACTTTACAATTTTTATTCCCCCCTTTTCCTTTTCCATTAGAAGAGAGTTTTATAAGAGATGTTTTTTTTTTGTTTGCTAGTTTGTTCGTGACCTGCGGGACTAGCCTGTGGCTGAGAAACCCCGACTCAAGGGCATATAAGCTTTCAAAATCACTTGGGGATCACACCCATCCTGAGCCACACCAACCCTTAACATGGATTGATTTTTTGTCCCTGTAGGTTTCGAACCGGTGACTTTAACATCATGGAGTGCCTTAACAACACACTCCATCACCAATTGTCCTACACCTCGGGGACCTTTAAAGTTGAAGGACATGGGGGTGGGCTTTGATCCACTTATGTGTGCATGGGTCACGATACCATTTTTTAATTTAGTATCTCTGGGTGCAACCACATGTTCGACCACTACCTCAATGTTCCCCCATGGCTTCAGGTTAGGCCCTCATGGGAATTGAACCTTTCCCAATGGTGAAAAAATCCTCGCTTTCCACCATTGGATCCAACCCCTTTGGGCGTTTTATAAGAGATTGTTACCTGAGTCATTCGAAACAATTAAAACCAAATTACATCAATCCAACATGGGAGGCTGTGAAAACAAACATAAATCCAATGACTTGTCACTATACAATACTTATATCACAACCTCAATACTTGTTGCATAAACATATTGGGTTCAAAACCCCATGCGAAACGGGTGCTCATCGTTTTTTTCAAAATCATATAACCTCAAAATAGACCAGACCCCCATATATAAATAAAAAATGACCCAAGACTTCATGCATATAACCAATATTTCCCATTTACAGTTCGACACTATAATAAGTATCAAAACCAGAGTTTGAACTCACTACTGCCATATATTGGATACAAAACGAGGATTGGGAAAACATAAAGGTGAAATATAAATAAGGGGTTTGTAAAACAAAACAATCATCTCTTTCCACAACGAACCTTCCAAAGACCTCCCATGGTGGCCACATGTCTCACATATATTCACAAACAACATAATGATAATTCGAAAGAGTTGCAAGTCTTCCAAGGACTGGGTAAAGGGTAAGGCATTATGCAATAATCACCAAACCCAAATTTTCTTTTATTTCACAGAGAAAACCCTTCGATCTTTAATCACTAGAGATGAGAGAAACATAAAGTATTTTCCATAATAATTTTCCAACAATCATAAAAAAATAATGAACATTCATTCTGGGTGCCACAATCAAAGAATAAAATGTTGTACAACATTCCTAGCTTGAAACATTTTAAATGCCAAAAGGAAAAAAACCCATTTAAACATAATTTGCACGACCATAATACCCACATACATCCATTATAATCTTCGAAAAGCAAACACACTATGTAAGCAAACTCTAAGAGCCAAAATCATGATTATATTTAGAGCAGAGCTACAGTTCATGAATGGAGAGGTAAGAGCCAACATACCTATGAGGAAAATGCCAGAAATCCAACAAGCACCACTATTCCTTCAAAGGCCAAGCAAAATGGAGGAAGCCAAAGAAACCAACACAAGCACAAACAAAGTGAAGGTGGATATCTTGAGGTAGGGTAAGAAAGACATGCAGTAATTGCACGTCATTTCCACATTAATTTCCACCCACCACATCCAAGTACGAGCACACCCAAACCACCATAGCATTTTCACAAAACACATAGTTAACCATATGTATCGAATTCACCACCAACATATTACTTCCATTTTCCAAATCGAATCGACCTCCCCACATTAATATCATAAGTCTTATAAGTATGTTCAACACTTAGTACCAAAACATGTCCCACATTTCTTACTAATGAAGGATTGTCATTCGATAAACATACCAATTGTCCACAACATATACAAGAATACCATAAGTGCAGTACAACAAACTATATTCCAAAATATATGTGTAGCCAGGATGAACCAAGATGATTATCAAAAAAAACATTTTCCTCCTCCTTTTCTTTTTAAATCAAATTTCTAGTGCACCCATCATTCATCCATTTTACATGGAAAGTGACTCGAATTTTTGGGTTTATTCTCAAACTGTAGAATTATTTTTGCAAGGTAGTCATGAGCACAAATTAGAGGAGTGTCTTTCATAATTATTTACATAAAGGGGTCCCACCTATTTAGTATATTATTAAATATATATAAGTAATAAGGCATTACAACCCATTTGCAGGAAGGGATTCCATGTTGTTCTTTTGGATGTCAACAAACTGGTGACTCCACAGGGAAATTTGTTCTCAATAGATTTAGAACTCAGAATGTTTGGTTTCATAGACCAATAGAAGTAAGTGATCAAAAACTGTTGAAAAGAATAGTTATGCAATAGGGGGGGAAATGATGGTTTAAGGGAAATAATGAGACGAGACTTTGGGGAATAAATTATGGAAAGTGAGATGTATGAGGGGATTTGGTCCTATATTCATAACAATTGAATAAGATTCATAATTGATCATTCTTTTTAGAATTTCAAGGAGAATGCTTCTGATATGCTCTTGAATCTTAGGATGGAGGTGTTGAGGAAAAGATATGAAATGATCTTACTCAAGCATTTTCAGATCCTTCTTGGCTAAAGAAAGATAGACGGGAATATCACCCCATGTTTATAGCCATCAAAATTAGTATCATCATTCACAAGTATTGATTACAAGTGCTTAGGCTGTTTTTTTTTTTATAAATAAAAGCTTGCTGAAAAATTCATTATTTATGTAATTTTCTGAACATAACAGATGCTAAATAAATATAGAGAGAAAAGTAAGACACCAATTCAATAATCAAAAGAGATGAGACATAAAGAAATCGTTTATTTCATTCTAGTTCATCAAAAGAATAGTTCTCTTTACAAAATTTCCTGACGAATTTTTGGACCAAAGTCAAGCTTAGATGTCCCCGATGAATAATACAAAATGACTTCTGACAGAAAGTAAAAAAATGAACTTTAAAAGCTGGATCAACTTGCCATAGATTTCTGCCCACTTAACTTTGCACAATAGCCTTCGTCAATCATGAAATTTAATTCACAAATAGACAAGTCTACACAGACTATCAAAGATAGATCAACACCTCTGAAAAACAAGTGTATGAATGATGTAATTCAACCCTGAATCTTGCGGTATACAATAGGACCCTGCTATCATAAAAGAGAATTAGGCTTCCAATGAATTAAAGAATGAATGAAAACTGAATTATCTCAAAAAAAACTCAAAGAACAGACCTTGGTATGCTTCTCCTTCTATTCTCCTCATGTCCCTCCTTTTCCTTTTTCCTTTAATAAATTTGAATTAGTTAAAGTAGTTGAACTACTTCTTTAGTTAAGTTAACTAAAACTAAACCAACTTTTTAGTTAATGGGGAAAAGTAATAGAATCCTAATCAGGGTTTTTAATAAATAATAACTAGTAGGTGGGACCCCTTGTGACTCCCTTTAGTTCTTTAACAATCATAACACAACTAGTTAATCAAACAAAACATCCCTCCTTGTGACTCCCATCATCACTTTCATATTTTAACAATTTATATCAATGATAATTGAAACTATTTCCAAAAATATATTACCCTTTATATCCAAAAAATAGTGTGTTGTCCAAAATTTCAGAAGTCAATTGTTTTCAACAATCAATAAATAAAAACACTTAAAATCCATATTTTCCAATCTGGGAGGCAATCTTTCCCTTGTTGTTGTTGTCACCCTTTGATCTTTCTGAATTTTCCTTAGGTTGTGTGTAGCCTTTAGGCCTAATCTCACTGATCACATAAGAGCAATCATCTCTCAAATGCATGTGGGAGGACACAGATTTGGCAGAGTCATTTGAGGGTGAGGAGGGGGAAGAAGTGGATTTTCCTCTGTCAGGAGCATGGTGGGCCTCAACTTTTAACCTTTTGCTTGCATGAGAAGACTTTACTGGTGATTGGACAGGGGTAGCTTGGAAAATTTGATTAACAAGTGGAGGAGAAGGTAGAGATAAGTTAGGCCAACCACGATGTTGGGAGACTATCAGGTGGAAAATATCTTTCCATCCATCGTTTTTAGGGACTTCAAGTTGCAGTGAGACATGAGGAGGCACTGGGATACCAAGGACCTATGGGGCTTGGAAGGGAGGTCTTTCATGCCTAGGTTGGACCATTCCTTTCGCAATCCAATTAAAAAATCCATCTTGAAATAGTTTGCCTAACTCTTGCGAGTCTACATCAAAGTGTATAGATAATATTGGCCTTCCAGGGCCCCTGTTCCAATTTCCTCTTCCTCGGTTACCCCGACCATGGCTACCTCTACTGAAAAAACTCATTCCTGTATGCATTATTGATTAGCAAATAGTTTCTTTAACAACCATACATGAAAACTCTTTTTAAATATGAAATAAAATTTGGCTCAGCAACATATCAGACTCATGCAATATAATCCATATAAATCATTTAAGAGTTGTCAATGAGCAGGGGGTGAACAAGGGTTCTGGGATATGTGAGGGGTTGTATTGAGAGAAAAATGTTAAAATGAGGGGGAAAAGGTCATGATTACTACTCACAGACATCAAACAACCAACTGTATCATAAACCAAAAGAATATACCACTGTAATTCATCCCTACGATCCTTTAACTGCCATAATACATAATTTATCTTAACTATAATTAAATTTTAGGAACGGGGAGTGGATAGTGAATAGGGGAAGGTGAGGGGATTGTAATGTGCAAAAAGTGAAATAATGGTAGGGAAAAGAACGAATGTTGTTCGTAAAATCAATTAAGTAATCCATAAAACAATTTAGTATTCAATACAATGATTCTGACACCAATTAAATAGTTATTGTGTGTTAAAACTTTTTCATTGTCCCATATCCAATTATTTAAAAAAAAATTCAATTAATACAGTGTATAATCATACTCAGAATCATCATGCCTTTCACCCATATTGTTAAAAGAATTATGTTTCTTTTCATTTCCTTCCCTTTTATATTTAAAAAAAAATCCAAAGGAACACAGAGTCATATTTCTTCAAATCTGTTCATCGTATAAAAATATCAACCACTGCCAATAATTTGTAATTTCTCAAATCAAACATAGGCACAGGTCTTTCCTGAGTTGAACATACTCTTTTAAAACATGCTCGATTCCATTCTTTTGACACTATTAACAATTAATTTTGCAATGAAACCATACTACAAAAACCTCGTGCTTCATCTTTGATGGTGCAATAAAACAAAATGATGCATGATGTCTCCATAGACATACACAGTAAACAACCAAGTCTTAGTCATCAAATTTCCAATTTGTAACGATCCCGCTCGGGACAAATTAAACACACAACAACCACCAACTTCAATGGATACCACACTGTAGAAACACACAGACCAACGCATAATGAAAAGATGCATCCATGTGACTGTACATTATCATTTATTCTAAATCAACCAATTTAATAAAAAAATGAGTTGGGTTATCGATTTAACTGTCACAATAGTAGGAGGCAACGATTGTATACCAATATTCATTTATAAATTACAACCTTCCAAAAACCCGATCAAACAGAGACGAGAAAAATATCAAAGCTACTGTCGAAAACACTTAACCAATTTATGACATTCAACAAGATATCCGACTAGAGTGTAATTGGTTAGGGTTATCCAACGGGCTCTATAACCATGAACACAATCATTAATCAAGGGTTCATTCGGTCACCAAACACAGAGAGACTGGAGGTCGACCACATCGACAGTAGGTGTGAAACCTACAAAGCAAGAACGGTGGAACCACGAGTTTTAATAACTTTTAACTTGTAAAATAGTGTGACAGTTCAACACCAGGCAGGGTAGGAAATGATGCAGAGGAGAAAATATTTCTCACTAGACAGTAACCAATACCAAGGACATGCAGAGGCATAACCCTCGCATTTTTTTTCCAATAACCGAACCAACTTATAACAATGCTGATGGAAATGTAGACCCCATGTATTACCAACAACCCTAAAGCATACTTCTTGGAATAATGGCCACCCCATAACCAACTGTGTTGATGCCAATACCACAAAATAATCCCATGACCAAGTAAAAAATAATCCCACAACCATGGCTCTGGAGGATACACAGTGAGCAAAAGGAGCTCGAAACATACATAGAAACGTCATAACAATAGAATACAACTGGGCATGGTTACCATTAATTGTGAGGAGGTGGCCAGCAAGGATAAACAGAGCGAAACCCTCCAAAAAAACACACATAACTACTTTAAAACAACAGTGAGCCATCACAGTTTCCACCACATAGAACAGCCAAAGAAATCACAACTTCAACTATCAATTTTTCCATTTGAAATTGAATAACCACACAGTCATTCCAGAGAAAACACCCACGCGTTTACACAGTTTCCAATCCCAGGAAAACACAATCGAACACATTACCGAGCCAACGTTCATTTCATACATAGAGAAAATTCATGGATGAGCGAAAAGAACCATACCTGTAACCAATGGCTTTAAAAATGTGAGTTGTTCGAGCAGTTCCTTCCACGCTTGAATCTCGGAGATTAACCACAACAAAACCAAATGAAAATAACCATGCTAGGGTGATGTCCCAATGTGAGAAGTATGGAGTGGCGTACATTTAATGCATGTCGCTTCCATGCTCCACTTCATTCAATTTCATAGTACATGACAACCAGCCAAAACATGCCATTAATTCCATGCATCGAAACTTGCACATATTGCTTGCTCATTGCACCACCCCAATCCATATTAACCATTGCCAAGACCATACCATAACATATATCAAATGTGCCCAATATACTCAATATAATTCGTATAGCCACTAACCATGCTAGTTAGGACTAACAATAATTCCTTTTAATTTTATTTGCACATAGTATAGCATAGTATAGTATAGTTCCTCTTCTTGGATTTTTTCATAAGTCTCTTTCCATTACTCTTGTTTCTTGTTGTTACTAACATGTGTCTTGTGTAGGTGTGATAGTTAATGAATCATGGTGACAATAGAAAATGTAATAACAATAAATACAATTCATTCATAACATGGAATTTAGAGATTAGAATAACAGAATCAACACATAAAATGCATTATCCATCTGCCATTATGTTACAAACAAAACCAATACTTCATCATCAATCATGTAGAACCATGTAAGAAACATCGAAACAACAGCATAAAATGCGTGATAAGACTATCTCTGAGCCTCCAATCTACAAGGGTGTCCCACCTACTAGTATTATATATCATTAGCATAGTTTAAATAATAGGCTTTAGCAATACTTTGCGGGCGAAATCCTCGTTGCGATTTTAATCATCAACAAACTGGAAAATCCATAGGGAAATCTATTTCCAACATATTAGAACTCAAAATGTATGGTTTTGCAGACCAAGAACAATAGATCAAGAAGGTATAACCAGAATTATTATGCAACAGGGGGAAGTGAGTGGATTTAATGGAAAAATGACCGGGAATTTGGGAATAACTCATGAAAAATGTTATGTATGAGGGGGTTTATCCATGTATGCATAATCATTCAACCAGAATTTTCTCTTGACTTCAAGGAGAAAAATTTTATGGACTTTATCTTTTAATTCTCAAATGGATGAATAAATGGAGAGTAGAAGCAGGAGAAAACCAATTTCTTTATAAGACAGTAGTGAAAGAAAATAACAAATTCAATTATGCTTTCAGGGGGGACATCATAACAACTATGCAAGCTTGATTGTTATTGACTAACAATACCTTGCAGGAGTGTCACTATGGCAGAACTGATCCAACATATTATTCTTGACCAAAATTAAACTAAAAGATGAAAAGCAATAAAATTCATGACATAAATGGGACTGCAAAATTTAAAAAAACAAAAATAAAATGACAGAATTGCAAAAGAAGCATGAAAGATATTAAAAGGAAATCATAAATTAAAAAAATGAAAAACAGTGGTGAAAACGAAAGCAGAACTAGACTACTAATATACAGAAAATCCAAAGAGCGTTAAAAAATTTCAAGTTGGTTCCACGTAATGTTTTAAGTGAGAATCGTTAGTGCTGTAGGAAAAAAATCGCTCCTGTAAATATTTTAGAATGTAAGAGTTAGTACCCATGACAAAAGCGATCTCGAAAGGACCCAACCATAATTTTTGAATTTTTGAGACAATTGATAGCCCTTTAAAGTACACAATTAGATCATCAAGATAGATATGAATAATTTTACCGATCAAATCGCCAAAAGTTATTTGCATATGTATTTTAAAAGTGGTACTTGCATTAGATAAACCAAAAGGCATACACTCATAAGTCAAGGTACCCCAATGAGTAATAAAGGTGGTTTTGAATTTATCTACCTCTTTTACCTTGATTTGATTGTAACTGGGAAAAAATGTGAAGTAAGGGCATCATCTGTGACCCTACAACTTGCTGCAAAATCGTTTCTATGTTAGGGAGAGGAAAGTAACATTTTATAACAGACCAATTTAATGCATGAAAGTCAATGGATAATCTGATCTGACTGGTTTCTTTTTGAACAGGAGCCAAATTGGAAACCCATTTAGAATACTTGACCAGAAAGATGATTCCATCCTTCAAGAGTTTTTCCAACTCTTTTCGAATAGTTTATTCCAGTGCAGGGTTGATAAGTCTTTTTTTTTTCCTAACTAGTTTTATGCCTTCCTTGATGGGAATGGCATGTTGTATAAGAGAAGGATCAAAACCACGAATATCCTCATAATACCAAGCAAAAACATCTTGAATTTCGCCAAGCAAATTGGCAAACTTCATTTTCTCTTCATCAGAACATTGGGCACTTATTTTAACATTCTTTGGAGACTCGGGTGTTCCAATGTTCAAGGAGATGGTTTCACCCACCTTCCTTTTCGACTCCTCTTCTTTTTGTTTCTCTTTATTTCCTACATCACTCGATGAAAACAAACTCTCTAGAGGAGTCAATCCTTTAGGAATCTTATTATATTCTATGGATATAATTTCCTTGGGATTATAAGGTTCATTTTGAATGAAAGCACATATGCTCTCATCTCTAGGGAAGAACTGCCAGGATTCTATATTTTCAGGGATATGTGGATGATATAGAGATTGAAAAGTAAAATCAGGTTCGTGTGACAGAAGTTGTCGATTAGGAGAGGCTGCAAAAACAGCTAACCGATCAACCATTGAGTTCAATCCCCTCTTAACATGAGTAATGTTGAAAGATAATAGGTTCGAGATAAGTGACCAAATAGTTTGGGTGTATCGTTTCATCAAATTGTTGCTAGGAGAGTATATTTTATGTACAAGGTTCACAACAAGCTCAAAATCTCCAAAAACTGTAAGGTGACCACAACCTACATTATAGGCACTTTCAATGCCTAATAATAAAGCTTCAAATTCAGTGACATTGTTTGTGAAAGTAAACTCCAACCTGTAAGAAAAGTTATGAATTTTCCCCACATGAGAGTATAAGATTATGCCAACTCCATTAACTTCACTAGAGCATGAACCATCAAAGTGCATGTGCCACATACCATCATATAAATTGATTTGTTCCAAGGGAATGGTATCCTCCTTGGAAAATATGGAATACACCCCTAGGTCCTCTTCGATATAGTTCACATTAGATTATGGAACACTCTCTATGTAAGGTGAAATCCTTCCCTCTCTAAGGACTATAATGCTTTTACCATTCCAAGGAATAGATAAGTGTATCTCATCGAGTGAGAGGTATCCAACCATCAAAGCTTGCCAATATCTTCCCAAGATGATTGAGTAATTTCTTACTGGCATATCAATTACATGAATACTAAGGGTTGTCCTTATTTCAGGGTGTGCGCACAAAACTAAGGT
The DNA here is from genome assembly GCA_032191745.1 of Picea mariana. Classification (NCBI taxonomy): domain Eukaryota; kingdom Viridiplantae; phylum Streptophyta; class Pinopsida; order Pinales; family Pinaceae; genus Picea; species Picea mariana. The sequence goes on from JASDQU010100080.1 coordinate 256,838, forward strand.
CACACCTTTAATCTCACCTATGGTCATTTGTTGTAGACTATTATAAGAGAGCATGCTTCTGGCATTTTTATTTGTACAAGACAAGCCTATCTCTTCCATAATAATCTTCAACATTACACTTGGGCCCAAACCACCATCAATGAGGAAACAATGGGTGATATTATTAATATTTTTTACAGAAATATAAAAAGGGGAATTTTTTACAGGGTATCTAAAGTTATGTAAACCTACTTTATTTACAGACGAATCCTCTTCATTTACCTCTTTAGAGAGGTTGGCTATAATAGAAGATTTTCCTTCCATGAATTGTTTTAGATGCCTCTGTTGTTCAGGGACAAAAACCATGTCCAGAAGGGTTGCATCTACTTTGATGTTCGCCAATTGATTTAGAATATTGTATTTGGAAGAGGGGAGAGGGGAGGTAATTCCTTGACTGTTAAGAACCTTAGGAAACTGAACAGTAGCAACTGGTGAGGATGAGCTCACGCTAGAAGAATTGTCGGGAGGATCATATTTGCCTTTGGGAGCGTAGGAGTTTTTCCTGGTATTGATGATCATGGCATCTTCTGGCTCTGCAAAATTTAGGACATCAACGGTATTTTTTGTTCTTTTACCAAATATCTTATCTGTGGTGCTCTTCCTTACCTCACATGTGATTTCCTCATGGTGTTACTCGCAAAAGTTACATCAACTTCGAGGCATGATAGATTTAGGCTGAAAATTATTTTCAATTGGAATTCTAAAGGGTGGTGCAGAAGAGGATGAAGCTCCAGGGGTGAGAGGGGAGACATTTCCCTTTCTCTCATACTCTATCATAGATTATTCATTACTTGTACTAGATGTAAGACGATGGACATGCCTGTATGTTTAACCGATTCTCCCTGAGGAAGACATGTTCTTTCGAGATGTTCTTAATACTCCAAACATGTATGCAGAGCGGAACTGAGGTTATCAATGTATTTTTCCTCAATCCTATGACGATAGGGGGAAGGTAATGCATTGTAATAATGCATGAAAGCGGCTTGGTTCTGAGGTCGAATGAGTTTAGGGATTTGATTGTATAACTTAGTGAAACGCAAGTTGAAGGACTTGATGGTCTCACCATTTTTATAGGCGATGTTAATGTACTCCCGTAACTGCTCAGCTAGGATTTTAGATTTCCCATAGGTGGATTCAAACCAATATACTAACTCCTCCCAAGTAGACAGAATCTTAGGAGGAAGGTCAAAGAAATTGGTCCCAACCTTTCATTCCAAGGAATTGACAAATAAGCACATGCAAGTATCATTTTCATTGGCGCCTATGTTGTGACAGGCATTAGGAAATGCCACCAGGTGTTCATTTGTAGTTACAGTGATATTTCCCGAAAACCTGGGAAGATGCTCCTTGAATTTAGGAAGTGGACGAGTAGCAGGTGCTAGGTTAAGAGGAGAGGAAACATGCCATGGTGTAGTTGTAGCGTCTTCTTCAAATTGAAAAAGCCCATACTTTTTGATGACTTTGGTGGGATTTTTGGTATATTGGACAGGGATATGGTGGCTATATAAGCTACCAATCACTGACGAAGATGAATATTGGGAGGAGGAAGCACTTATAGTGCCACCAAAGCCACCACTAGATGCCATCATGTGGATGATAGTTAAGGGAGAGAAAGACAAGTTGGATGAATCAGACAAGATTCTCCTTAGAGCACTTTGTTGGGTAGATAACACAATGTTCCTTCTTCCTATTTCAGCAATAGGATTAATTTCAGGTGATAATCCTCTTCTCCTCCTAGAAACACGAGGGTCTAAGGACATGAAAAGAAGGTCAAAGCTGAAGGAAAAGAAGGTTATTGTTGATTTCTAGGTTGTCTACATCTATCTTCCCAATGTTCTTGGGCACTAATGTCTCATTCAATTGCTTCCCATGAATGATTAATCTCAGCTCGAGTATTTGCAGTGTCTAAAATGGTGTTAAACAAATTCAAAGCAATGCTAGTTTGATCTTGAAGATTGAGCTGAATATTGGGCTGCCTTGCAACAGGTACATTCATTAAGAAATAAAACAGTCAAAAAATCAATATAAGAAAAATAGATGTATTCGATGATAATCGAGCATAAAAATCAACCAGAGAGATATTGAAGATCTCCCCAGTATGGTAGTCAAATAAATGTTGAGGAAAACATATGAAATGATCTTACTCAAGAATTTCAGATCCTTCTTAGCTAAAGAAAGATAGACGAGAATATCACCCTACATTTATAGCCATCAAAATTAGTATCCTAATTCAGAAGTATTGATTACAAGTGGTTAGGCTGGTTTTTTTTATAAATAATAGTTTGCTGAAAAATTCATTATTTATGTAATTTTCTGAACATAATAGATGTTGAAATAAATATAGAGACAGAAGTAAGACACCAATTCAATAATCAAAATAGATGAGACATAAATCAATCGTTTATTTCATTCCAACTCATTAAAAGAATAGTTCTCTTTACAAAATTTCCTGAGGAAGTTTTGGACCAAAGTCAAACTTAGATGTCCCCAATGAATCATACAAAAGAACTTCTGAAAAAATGTAAAAAATTGAACTTTAAAAGTTGGATCAGCTTGCCACATATTGTTTCTCACTCGACTCTACACAATAGCCTTCGTCAGTCATGAAATTTAATTCACAAACATACAATTTTACACAAACTATCAAAGATAGAACAACACCTCTGAAAAACAAGTGTCTAAATGGTGTAATTCAGCCTTGAATCTTGCTTTCTACAATAGGACCCTGCTATCATAAAAGAGAATTAATTTTCCAATGAATTAAAGAATGAAGGGAAATTGAATTATCTAAAAAAAAACTCAAAGAGCAAACCTTAGTATGTTTCTCCTTCTATTCTCCTCTTGTCCCTCCTTTTCCTTTTGCCTTTAAGCAATTTGAATTAGTTGAAGTAGTTGAACTACTTCTTTAGTTAAGCTAACTAAAATTCAACCAACTTTTTAGTTAAGAGGGAAAAGTAATAAAATCGTAATAAGAGTTTTTAATAAATAATAACTAGTAGGTGGGACCCCTTGTGACTCCCTTTAGTTATAAAACAATCATAACACAACTAGTTAATCAAACAAAACATCCCTCCTTGTGACTCCCATCATCACTTTCATATTTTGACAATTTATATCAATGATAATTGAAATTATTTCCAAAAATATATTACCCATATATCCAAAAAATAGTGTGTTGTCCAAAATTTCAGAAGTCAACTATTTTCAACAATCAATAAATAAAAACACTTAAAATCCATATTTTCCACTCTGGGAGGCAATCTTTCCCTTGTTGTTGCTATCACCCTTTGATATTTCTAAATTTTACTTAGGTTGTGTGAAGCCTTTAGGCCTAATCTCATTCATCACATTAGAGCAATCATCTCTCAAATGCATGCGGGAGGACACAGATTTGGCAGAGTCATTTGAGGGTGAGCAGGCGGCCAGCAAGTCTAAATAGAGAGAAACCCTCCAACAAAACACCCATAACTACTTTAAAACAACAATGAGCCATCACAATTTCCACCACACAGAACAACCAAAGAAATCACAACTTCAACCATCAATTTTTCCATTTGCAAATGAATAACCACATAGTCATTCCATAGAAAACACCCACGCATTTACACAATTGCCAATCTCAGGAAAACACAAGCCAACACATTACCGAGCCAACGTTCATTTCATACACAGAGCGAATTCATGGATGAGATAAAAGAACCATACCTATAACCAATGTCTTTAAAAATGTGAGCTGGTCGCGCAGTTCCTTCCACGCCTGAATCTTGAAGCTTAACCATAGAAAAACCAAATGACAATAGCCATGCTAGGGTGACAACCCAGTGTGAGAAGTATGGAGTGACGTGCATTTACTACACATCACTTCCATCCTCCACTCCATTCAATTTCGTAGTACACGCCATCCAACCAAAACATGCCATTAATTCCATGCATCGAAACTTGCACATATTTCTTGCTCATTGGGCCACCCCAATCTATATTAACCATTGCCAATACCATACCATAACATATATCAAATGCGCCCAATATAATCAATATAATTCGTATAGCCACTAACCATGCTAGTTAGGACTAACAATAATTCCTTTTAATTTCATTTGCACATAGTATAGCATAGTATAATATAGTTCCTTAGATTTTGTCATAAGTCTCTTTCCATTACTCTTGTTTGTTGTTGTTACTAACATGTGTCTTGTGCAGGTGTGATAGGTAATGAATCACGACGAAAATAACAAATGTAATAACAATAAATACAAGTCATTCATAACATGGAATTTAGATCTTAGAATAATGGAATCAACACGTAAAATGCATTATCCATCTGCCAATATGTCGCAAACAAAACCAATACTTCATCATCAATCATGTATAACCCTCTAAGCAGCATCAAAACAGCAACATAAAATGCGAGATAAGACTATCTTTGAGCCTCTAGTCTACAAGGGGGTCCCACCTACTAGTATTATATATCATTATCATAGTTTAAATAATAGTCTTTAGCAATACTTTGCAGGCGAAATCCTCATTGCGATTTTAATCATCAATGGGAAGGAAGAAAGGATAGCATAAACAAGGGACAAAAAAAACCAACTATACTACAACAATATTGAAAGCAAAAATCTATCCCAACGGTGTCTCAAAAGGAGGACATTGTGACAATTGTGTGTATTTTATTTTCATCGATCCACAATACTTACATAATGAAATTGTTATGGAAAAAATGATCCAAACTGTATTTCTAATGATTATGCGAAACAAACAACATAAATTAAAACTCAACAAACCTAAGTAAAAAATAAAATAGTAAGACAAAGGACTATATACAACAACCATGTTTACACAAAGCGTTAATAATCAAGTTGGTTCCACATAATGTTTCAAGTGGGAACCATTAGTACTATAAGAAAACAATCGCTCCTCCAAATCCTTTAGAAGGTATGAATTTGGGCCAAGGATAAAAGCAATTTTGAAAGGACCTAGCCATAATTTTTGGAATTGAGAATGTCTCCCTCTTTAAGAATGGGTTGAGTCCCATAGTAGTACTTTGTCATCAATCTTGAATTCAACAGCGTTTTCTCATGTGTTAAAATACTTTTTCACCATTTGTTGCCTTCCTTTTAGGTTCTCCAAGGAAAAGTTTATTTGTTCTTCCAGGGCTAACAATGCATTTATGCTTTGGGGAACACTAGAAGAATTTAATTCTTCATCCTGTAACATCAACTGTAAGGAGGAAAGCTCAAGTTCAGTAGGCAGAATAGCCTCTTGTCCATATACGAGATGAAGGGGAGTAAAGTCTATACTTTCTTTGGTGGTTGTATGATCTGCCCAGAGAGAATAAGTGAGAAGTGAGTTCCACTGAAGAGGTTTTTCTTCTATGATTCTCTTTATGACCCTAACCAGATTATTGTTAGTAGACTCTGCTTGCCCATTTACCTGAGGGCAGTAAGCATATGAAGTGAAATGTTTGACACCTAACTTAGCCATAAATTGGGTCAATTTTGTAGAAATAAAGGCTGGACCATTGTTCTTAATGATCTCTAATGGGATGTTGAATATGGAAAAGATATTAGATTCTAGGAAAGAAATTACCTACTCATCTTGTGCATGTCTAAGAGGAGCAGCCTTGGTCTAGTTAGTAAAGTAATCAGTGGCTGTCAAAGTAAATATATTCCCTACAGAAGATGGAGGGTTGATAGGACCAAAAAAGTCTAGACCCCATTTAGAAAAAGGGAAATCTGAGAGGACATGTTGTAAAGGCATGGTAGAAAGGAGTTCATTTCCGGTGAATTTTTGGCATTTATCATAGGATCTTGCAAATTTATATGAATCGTGAAATATCAAAGGCCATTAGTAAACATTTCTTATGATATTAAAAGAAGTGGCCTTAGCAGAAAAATGGCCACCAATGTGAATGACAGAAGATGATGATCCATGGATTTCGTGTAACAATTTATGTGCTTCCTCATCATTTACACATCAAAGTAACAAATCATCAGCATACCTCCTAAACAAAAAGTATTCTAAAATGATATACTTGGAAGCTTCAAGGCGGAGTATCCTTCTCTAGTGAGGATCCAACCCATTTGGACACCTTTGATACTGCAAATAATATATCATATTTTTATACCAAGGATGTTCGGATAGAGAAAGATTCTGATTTTCAATATAAAACAACGTTGAAAGAGGATTATCTTGGTCGTCAAGTTCTTCACTTGGTTCATGGTGCTGAGAAAAGTGAAAGGATAGCTCTCGTCCCTTGATTGTATTTGAAGTCATGATCTTCAAATCATGCTCCTGAATCTTGGCAAGCCAATGTGCAAGTTTTTCTGAAATATAAGTTTGTGAAAGTAGAAACTTGACAACAAGCAAAGGGACTTTTACCTGCGTATGTTTGCCCAAAATAAAATGGAAAAAATTTTCTATAGCCTTGACAAGACCAAAATCATGTTTCTCAATATAAGAGTACTTGATCTCATCGTCTAATAGACTTTGACTCATGTAAGCTACATGGTTTTCATTGTTTTGGTCATCACATTGTAAGAGTATAGCAAAAATTTCTTCCTCGATGGCATTGGTATATATGATAAAGTCTTTCTCAAAATACGGTTTCGCCAGAACCGGTACGGAGCTGATTTCTTTCTTAATCCTAAGGAAAGAATTCTAAACCTCCCTACCCCCACCTCCAAGAAAGAATTTCAAGATTTCATGGGCATTATTAATTTTTTCTGCATATTTGTTCCTGATTTTGTTGTCATGGTTAAACCAATCCATAATATTCTGAAGCGGGATCGTTCTTTTTCTGATACAAAGATGAATTCTCTTTACAAAGCCCTGCGAGAGTAGGGACCAAAGTCATATTTAGAATCTTCCGATGGGCACCATACAAATGACTCTGACAACAAAAGAAAATTGAAGCTAAAGATATGGATGAACTTGTCACAAAATGTTGTCACATGACTCTACAAAATATTCTTTATCAATCATGAAATTTAATTCATAAACAAACAAGAACACATAGACTGTCAAAGATAAATCATACACCTTTAAAGACAAGCTTCTGAAACATATGATTCAGTTTTGAATCATGTTGCCTTTAATAAGACCCTTATAGTAGAAGTTCTCCTGTTCTCTCTTACTCCCTTGTCTCTTCATTTCATTGAGTTTTTATTCTTTTCCAATAAGTTATGGTAGTTCAACTATATTTATTTTGTTAGGATTAATTATCTTAACTAATTATTTGAGACAAATAATTAATAATATATAAATAAGGGTCTATTTAAATAATAACTAAATAGGTGGGACCCCTTGTCACTCCAATTTTCATTTCTTTAATAATCATCAAAACATGAAGTATAATACCCCAAATATTTAATTCAAATATATGCCTTGTAACTCCCATCCTCATATTAATAATCAAATATTTTAATATCAACAAAATATAACATGACTGTATCCCAAAAATAGTATTATATCCATGTTGTCCAAAATCTTGTCTAAATATGTGTTTGTTGTCCAAAATAGTGTCAAAATAAAAAGAATATCCTCAAAATAAAATAACATTAACAACGTTAAAAAACATATTTGTTGTGAGAGGCAGTTTGCCTCTTTTCACTGCTACCCCCTTTTGATCCCATTTCTAATTTATCCTATGCAACTGCCTTCAACTGATGGGAACCTTGTGGGTGGATTGCACTGAAGAAATGGGAAAAATTATATTTGAGATGGAGATGAGAAGACAGATTCAGAGGAATCTTTGGATGATTTGGAGGGATTGGCCACTCATTTTCCCTTATTTATCTCTGGCTTGGGAACATCAGTTTTTATCCTTTTTCTTGCATGAGAGGAATGTACTGGAAAAACAAGATGATTAACTTGGGCATTTGGATTTATTGGCGGTGGAGGAGGGGGTAATGGAAATGACACAGTAGGCAAACCATGGTGATGAACTACAAGATGATGAAAAATTTCTTGCCAACCATCATTAGCAGGTGGTTTTTGTTGCATAGAGACATGAGGGGGAACATGGATACGAGAGAAATTTTGACATGGATGGAAAGGAGGCCTCTCAGGTATGGGTTGCAGAATTCCTTGGTCAACTAGATAAAAATAAATAAACTTGGAAAAGTTGATTTAGCTCTCGCGGATCAACGTCAAAATGTATCGAAAATCGTGGCCTTATATGGCCTCTTTGCCAATTATTTACTCAGCCTCTATTATCACCTATTCCATTGTTGCCTCTGCTAAAGAAACTAATCCTGAGGAAATATTCCAAACATGTTATGAAAAAATATTAACAATCCATGCATCAATACTCTACCTAAATAAAATAAAAAAATTGGCTCTATCATTCACAACAGAAGCACATGCAATCCATCCATCAATACTTTTAAACTCAACAATTAATCTTCATTTGAACAGGGAGTGATAGGGATATTGGGAAGATGGGGGGATTTGTAATGAGCAAAAAATGGTAGCATGGATGGGAAGCAACCAACGAATATTGTTCAAGAAAATGCAAAGGTAATATTCTTACAAAAACAAAAAATGTATCCATATCCAAACTTCCAACACTAGTCATCATCTAATCCTTTTCCTTTCCTATTAATCCTTTCTCTTTTAAAATGAAATTCATAATAATAGAACAAGGGATGTTTCAAATGTATTTGGGAAGGAGGTGGGCATATAATGAGTGGAAAGTGAGATAATGAATGGAAATGAGATGATTACTATTCTGTTACATGAAATAATTGAAAATTGACATTGATATCATTTTCCAAAAACTCTTCTGTGTTAACAATTCAAATCCAAGACACGACAAATTTTATAGGGTTCAGTATAAAACCCTACGAAAGTTTCAGGATTGTCAAACTTTACAATTTTTATTTCCCCTTTTTCCTTTTCCATTAGCAAAGTGTTTTATAAAATATTGTTAACAGAGTCATTCAAAACAATTAAAACCATATTACATCAAGCCAACATGAGAGGTTGTGAAAATAAAAATAAAGCCATTGACCTTTCACTATACAATACTTATATCACAAACTCAATGCTTGTTGCATAAACAGACTGGGTTCGAAACCCCATGTGAAACTGGTGCTCATCATTTTTTTCAAAATCATATAACCTCAAAATCGACCAAACCCCCATAAATAAATAACAAACGAGCTAAAACTTCATGTATATAACCAAATCTTTCCCACTATTGGGTCAATACTATAACAAGTATCAAAACCAAAGTTCGAATTCACTACTGTCATATATCGGATACAAACCGAGGATTGGGAAAACATAAAGGTGAAATATTAATAAGGGGTTTGCAAAACAAAAAAGTCATATCTTTCCACAATGAACCTTCCACGGACCACCCATGGTGGCCGCATGTCTCACATATATTTAGAAACAACAGAAAGATAATTTGAAAGAGATGCAAGTCTTCTAAGGAATGGGTAAAGGGTATGGAATTATGCAATAATCAACAAAACCAATTGTTCTTTTATTTCACAGAGAAAACCATTCGAATTTTAATCACTAGAGATGAGAGAAACAAAAAGTATTTTCCATAATCATTTGCCAACGGTCATAAAAAAATAAACAACATTCATTATGGGCGCCACAATCACATATTTCAAATAGAATAGAATATCGAACATAAATGCCAACAAGAAGAAACCCCATTTAAATGTAATTTTCACAGCCATGATACCCACATACATTCATTATAATCTTCGGAAAGGAAACACACTCTGTAAGAAAACTCTAAGAGCCAACATCATGATTCTATTTGGAGCAGAGCTACAATTCATGAATGGCTAAGTAAGAGCCAACATACCTGTGAGGAAAATGACAGAAATCCACCACTATTCCTTCAAAGGCCAAGAAAAATAGAGCCAACACTATCCAAAGCAACCAACACAAGCACAAACAAAGTGAATGTGGTGAGCTCGAGGTAGAGTAAGAATGACTTGCAGTAATTGCACATTGTTTCCACATTAATTTCCACCCACCACAACCAAGTACGATCACACCCAAACCACCATAGCATTTTCACAAAACACATATTTAACCATATGTATCGAATTCACCACCAACATATTACTTCCATTTTCCAAATCAAATCAACCTCCCCTCATTAATCTCATAAGTCTTAAGAGTATGTTCAATACTTAGCACCAAAACATGTCCCACATTTCTTACTAATGAAGGATTTCCATTCCATAAACATATCAATTGTCCACAACATATACAAGTATACCATAAGTGCAATACAACATAACTATATGCCAAAATATATGTGTATCCAGGATGAACCAAGATGCTTATCAAAACAAACATTTTCCTCCTTTTCTTTTTAAATCAAATTGCTAGTGCACCCATCATTCATCCATTTTACATGGAAAACGACTCGAATTTCCGGGTTTATTCTCAAACTGTAGAATCATTTTTGCAAGGTAGTCATGAGTGAAAATTAGAGTATCGTCTTTCATCATTATTCACATAAAGGGGTCCCACCTATTTAGTATATTATTAAATATATATAAGTAATAATTCATTGCAACCCATTTGCAGACAGGGATTTCATGTTATGCTTTTGGGCGTCAACATAATGCTGATATAAAAAATGGAAAAATGACTAAGTGTTGGTAATGCGGACTTGCGGGTTGAAAGACTATGGACAGAACGGGCGGTGTTCCCACAACCTGAAAAATAGAAAAATGACAAAGTGTGGGATATAGAAAGAGGGGATATGACCAAAATATTTGAAATGTAATCAATGAATGTTGATCAACAAATTGCTACAAGAAGAAAAAAGGAATGAAAAAGAAAGACTCGAGTAAGGTAAAACACTTTAGGTGTCCTCAAATGGGTCATTATATTGAATAGTGTTCGAAGAAGAAAGGAAAGACAAAGCAATATATACAAGGTGAAAACATTGTAGGTAATTCTTGTCTTGAGAGCACCTACACAATGGTTTCTTGTTTATCTTCTAACATTATGTCTAGTGTTGGATGGTATGTTGGTAATGGAGCTTCGAGACATATGACATATGATATGTTTTAATCAAAACATTTTAGGAAGAATATGGAGGTATGAGTGTGGAGATGATCAATGATTCTACATACCTTGTGTGAGGAGTGGGATCCATTGTTCCATATGCCTTCTAGTGATGTTCTTGAGTTGAGTGAATTGTTGTTTGTTCCTTGTTTGAAGAAGAATCTTCTTTCAATTTCTTGTATGGATAATTTTTAGTATAGAGTTGCATTTGAAGGACAACATTTCACTATGAATGATTGTATTCTAGCTAGTCCAAGGACTTTGTCTAGAGGTATGCTAGATGGTGGCCTTTATAGGTTTCTTGTTGATCCTATTGCACTTGTAAATTGGACCAATGGGAATCTAGATGGATGTACTAGTATTGAGGAGGCTTATGTAAAGGATGCATGGTGAGATATTATGGAGACATTTGAGGAATGATTGATTGATTTCAAACTTGCAGTTGATAGGATTAGCTCCATTTCCTTGGAGCATTTCTTATGGATGGTTGTCACCTTGGAGATTGAGAAGTGTCACTTGTATATGAGTGTTTCATGTGTGGGCCTGCTTGTTTGTAGTAGGTTGTTTTTTAATGGTTTTGGAATGAAAAAGGTTCATTTTTAGAATATGATTTGAACAACTTTGTTTATAAATTGAATATCCAAAATACACGGGATAACATAAAAAAATCCATACAATATAAAATATTATATTGAATAAAATATGAGAGATGATAATTATAGTGATGAATGGCCTTGGTATATATAGGCCTTGTTATCCCCATTTTGTGGATAACTAAGGAGATTATGTCTCGAGGCCCTCAAGTTTCAGATATGGAGTGTCGAGAGACTACATGACCAACAATATCCTTTTTCATAGTTGGAGACCCCTCTCACCACCACAGATGGTCACAGATTTCCAAATGGCATCCACCACATCAGTTGGATTTCAGAAGGTAGTGGTCCTTTCTCCATGAGGTACATGTCAGTATTATGGTGAGCATCATTTCAATATTTAAGCCATTTGAGTATGTTGTATCTTAGATTGCTCTAGATTTCATGATATATGCTTGGACATTATGCCTTTTTCCCTGCTTCACCTTGGTCATTGTGCCCTAGTAAATGGTCCTCCTTGGGGATGTGTTTTCTACTAGGAACTCCCTTGAAGATCCATCGTACCATTCCCGACCATACTTACCACTTTCCATCATTGTCCCCCCGCCCCCCATTTCCTTATATCTTGGGATTTTAGGGTGTATTGACCCAAGAAGGGGTTGTCCCTCATTCTATGGGAAGAAGGTGATGAAGGACCTGAGGGATTGATGTTGGGTAAAAGATAAAAGCCTTGTATGAGCCTTCTAGATTATTTTCCCAGGGATCACCCAAAAACGAAGTGAAATACTTATCTTTGAGTAAAGGGGGGGGCACAATGAAATATGATAAAGAATGCTTAAAAGGTTAGTTGAAGGATAGGAGGTCTCATCACAAGTCGACCTATCACATCCATGAATATCTAGTGGTATGACATTGCCATCATCTAGTCACCAAACTAGGATAATGGCTCTCAGTTGCATGGCTGAGAGAAAGGGGGTCTCATCACGAGCCATCCTTCTCATTTCCACTAGGTGTTTGTGGGTGAAATTACCATTATCTAGGCACTACGTCAGGGAAGTGAACTTCAACCTTTCCTTAAAATTATGAAAGAATAAAAGAATGGAAAATAATCGTCTTAGAAAAAGTGCATTGCGAACGAAGGTACCACACACCCTCTACAAAGGCACCCATGAATGAGACACTACGACCTCTTGTATGTCATAAGCCCTATGCCCATTGAGTCTTGACCCTATCCACTTCACCCACTTTACATGGCTTAGAGAGGGATCTCTTGGAAACTCTCCTTGACCTAGGGAAAGATCTACCCAATAGGACACCTCGTCAACCCTCCCATATTAAAGCTTGACAAGTCGCATAGTGTCTTTGTGCAATTAATTGTTTGATATAGTGATCTTTGATGCACATACTTAGGTGGCTCATTTATTGATTAGATTCACTTATCATGATGCTATGACTTGAGATCCTTGGAGGGCGTGCTTATTTGTCTTTGCAGGACCTAGTTGGTAGACAATTTTGGAAGAACAAGCCTAGCTTGGGATTCCATGGGGCTGCAAGCCCATAGGTTGGATGAAAATGGTCCACATGTCAGGTCACAAGGATGAAATATTGGAGACCTAGATGATGATGTGGAAGACTTAGCCTAGCCCTCACATGCCAAATGATTTTTCTAGGAGGGGAAAAGCGTCTTCCTTTTTAGCTTGACGTCATGTTTGGGGGATAGGGTTTGGTGGTGGTGTTACCACATTGAAACATGGACGTTTTGAGGAGGATGAGGCCTTGACCATGAGGCTATTTCTTAGACGATTGACATGTGGCCTTTGGAGGTTTACCATTGCTTCTCTAACATCAACGACTTGTTCCAAGTGTCAAAACGTCCCCTAAAAGGGTGATGTCCATGTAAATTAGGGTTTTATTTGTGAAAAAGTGAAATTTTAAATGAATTGTTTAATATTACTTTGTTAAAGGGGGAAAGATTAGGGTCGTTGACCCATAGGCTTGTGGTTTACCCCTAAATATGTGGACAAGTCACCTTGGTGACATTTTGTATAAATAAGAGATCATAAGATTTCATTTTAACATAACTCTCCCTCTTGTGAGAAGAATTGATCTGAAAGTTTCACTACACTTGGAATATTTGTCTCTTGTGCACTTGTTTATGGCTATATTTTGTGAATGGTTGATGGAGGAGTGAGGCGCTAGCCATGGATGAACTGCTTCTAGATTTTATGGTGGATTATCTTAGCATCTTCTTGATTTGGTATGGTTTTACTCTTATGCTATCATTTGTTTCAAGTCAAGTATTTTTTGTACAAGGAGCTAGGTGGGAAGTAAGAGAATTTGCACCCCCACTCTAGTCTTCATCATTTATTGCTAGAATTTTACTTGATGTTACAAGTTTTTTGTTTGAGGAAGTAAGAGGATTTACACCCCTCATTTTTAAACCCTAACTAGAGATACTTTCCTTGGCGAGTAAGATGGTTTACAACCCCAATGAGTTGGAATATCTAGTTCATTTACTTGACTCCATTAACCCAATATTTAAAGGGACTAGTCATTTGTTCATTGCATTGGAGATATAAAATCGTTGCCTTGGGAAGAGTGTATTTTGCTAGTTTCAAGGTTATCTTTTGGAGAAGTGTTCCTTGAGCCTTGAGCCTTGATCTCTCTTGCCTCATTGAGGCGTCCCTCTTCTCCCACTACTTTTATTTCTGTTATAAACATTAACTTACAGCCATTAGGGCTGCATAACCCTAGCTGCTAACTCCCTCTTATCTCACAAACTAACCCTAGGAATTCTCTCTAACTTCACTCACGTAGTCTACTAACTAGAGTGCACTTTTTGGGATAGTTCTTGGCACTTTTCGATGGTTATTTTTTCCGCTGCATGCCATTGAATTCTACAGCCATAATGCTGGTAATTTACTGCAGAAAATTGTTTTATAACAACTTGCTCTATTCAGTCTTAAAGTGATATATTCTAGCCATAATTGAATTCTAAACTCATTGATGATATTGCCAATTGATCTTGTGCTTTACATTTTGATTTGGAAATTTTATTTGCTGATATAAACTGTCATCCAATGATGTAAATTAGGGACATAAATCTTAACTTCCTGATCCATACTAACATATAGCATTGCAAGGTGTCTTTCTTTGTGTCTCGGGCAGATAAGCACTATATCTTTGAGGAAACTTTTACTTGGTTTACAAGGAATATCCCTTCACATCTCACTCCACTTAGATTTGAATTCTAGGGGTTCCACTTTCATATCCATCCATCTACATCTCATTCCCCCTAGGGTCACTGGGATCGCCTCCTTAGAGTGACCTAGTCACCCTTTAAGTGAAGGACCTACATCAAGGTGACATTAGGTGTAGGATTTCCTAGTTGTAACACTTGATTTTGTGGTTAGGTCAGGCTTTGGCCAAACTAAAACTTGTGCAATAACATTTTGGTGTCGTTGTCAGGGAGGATTTTGAATCCTCTTACAAACCCTAATGACACTTTGGCAAGATATCTTGAAGACTTTATCCCTTATCTTTCTTGGCGACTCCACCGAAGGGATGTTCCCTTTCCATCTTTCTTGATGAGCTCTTATTGAATCTCATCTGGCGACTCCACCTTCTATGAACCCACCTTTCCTTTTCCCCCATTTCCCTCTTTTGATGACCCTCGACCTCATCTGACCTTTCTTCTGAGGTATTTCCCTAAGTAATGGAAACATGGATCTATGGCGCTTCCATGAATCATACAAAGCCTTGGATATTGAATCTATTGAAGGATACCCAAACAAGTTCTCGATAAAACAATTCTATGTCCTCCCAAAGCTCGATGGTAATCCATTTTTGGTCATGGCACACATTGTTGAGTTTACCAGATGCATATACTATGAAAATGTACTACATGAAGATGTATGCCTACAGTTGTTCATGTTGTCCTTGGAAAATGAACAAATGGATTGGATCAAAAATTCTTGCAAGCCAAGAAGTATATATTCTTTGACGATCCTCATTAGAGAGTTCCTTAAACATTGGGGACCAAAAAATCAAAGTCTTAAAGATACAATTTAGGACATGGAGGACACTTTTTCAAGAGAAGGTTTTGACCTTGATCCTATTGAAGGTTTGAGAGAAATGCTTCTTCCAGCGTTTGTTGAAACAAGAATTGAAAAACAAGAAGTTGAAAAAAACAATGAGGAAAATTTTGAGTGTCTCAAGCAAAGCAGAGATGAAGATTCATAATTTTTTGAACAAACAATAGAAATTTTCCCTGATAAGGAATTTCTGGTTAAGTTTTATCAGCAAAGAAAAGAGGAGCTTGACGCCATCATAGAATATTATGAGAAAATGCCTACCCAAAATTTAGCCTGGGAAGTGGTCATTGCATATTTTGGAACAAATTCATTATACGATGCTCTAATCGAGAAGTATGGATACCAATAAAGATTTCCAAGTGATGATGAACCACTCTTCATGCCTGAGGAACTCTATAAACTCATTCTAGATCAAGATAAATATGGTGATTTATTTGAACCTATTGAAGATGATGAAGACTTGGCTGAAGAGCATATTCATGAAGAAATTTTTTAGGAAGATTTCAATGATGAAGACGTTGATGAAATACAACACCTTGATGAAGAGACATTGGTATCCTTGCTCCCCCTTGACAAAGATGATATCATTCATGATTTTTATCCTTGATCATATGAATATGAAGTATATTCCCTTCTAGTTGAAGACGCCCATGTCTCTTCTCCTCCTGCACACAAAGACGGAAAGAAGATCATTTTCAGTCATATTGATGGTCTTATGAAAGTACCCTTTGATATGGTTGATGAGCCTATGGACACTTTCATACAGACTGGCAAACGCAAATGGGATCTTAGTTGTCTCAAATTTGATAAATACCCCATTATGACTTTGAGGGTATCTCTCAGGCAGAGGAGGTGTCATCATCAGAGGAGTGGTCCTAATACATATATGATTCTTTTGTTTGGATTCCTAGCGATGATATGGTTAAATATTTGTTCCGCCCCTTCGATGATGACTTGTCACAACATACTCAGAGTGATCTTCAACCATCCTTTGGTACATACCCTTTTGAGGATGCATACATTTTTTATGAGTAATTCCAACCATTGTGCTCAAATTTTGAGGAATATCAGGGTGTGGCCACCTCAAAGTAGTCAGAGGTTCATTCTTCAAAGAGGAAGTATTTTCATCTTGTAAATTTCCATGGAGATTCACAGGGGAAGAGGCAATGTTTTTCTACACCTGAGACTGTTCCTTGCCTCTTACCCTCTTCTCCAAGATACCATGCAATATTCTTCTGAGCTCTCACTTCCTCTCAGTCCCCGACAAGAAGTAATTCTTTGTGCGTAGATGAATATGATCCCTCGTATATATATAGTATCCCCCTTCAGAGATGGATTCGTCAGTCTTATGGCTACACTTTCAGGTAGGATGATCAGGCTGATGGTTTCTCTTTCCAGCAAGACTTCCTCCCCCCCACAGATCTTCATGAGTTTTATTTCATGATCGATTATATGTATATTTATACTCATGATTATTATGTTCTTGAATTATATTTTTTGTATTATATGATTAAGCACATGGGGAGATACTTTGATGAGATGATAAAATGGTTGCATTGGTTGTATGAATTCACCTGACATCATCCAACACTTGATTTTCAGGGCCCCAAGGCCCCAGGTAAGTAGGTAAGTCATTTTGATTCCCTGCATTTTCATCTTGATTTTCTCATACTATTTTAGATGCATTTCATTTTCATTTTTCTCTACTTGCATATTGATTTCATGCTTAGCTTAGAAAGTTTTTTTTTAAATGTCAAAATTTTTCTTTTTCTACCTTAGTTTTCATTTTGGATATATATATATATATATATATATGGATGAAGGGTTATAGGACCACCCTAGATGCTCTAATTCCTTTGTCTGAGTTTTTGGCAGGCACAGGTCTACCAGGAGATGTTGCGGTTCTCATGCACTCTACGACGAGCGCATGTACCCAAGTAAGATCCAGGTGATATCCCCATTTTGTAGATAACTAAGGAGATTATGTCTCGAGGCCCTCAGGTTGCAGATATGAAGTGTCGAGAGACTACATGACCAACAATATCCTTTTGCATAGTTGGAGACCCCTCTCACCACCATAGATGGTCACAAATTTTCAGATGGCATCCACTACATCCATCAGCTTCCGGAAGGCAATGGTACTTTCTCCATGAGGTACAAGTCAGTATTATGGTGAGTATCATTTCAATATTTAATCCATTTGAGTATGTTGTATATTAGATTGCTCTAGATTTCATGATATATGCTTGGAAATTATTCCTTTTTCCCTGCTTCACCTTGGTGGTTGACATTGTGCCCTAGTAAGTGGTCTTCCTTGGGGATGGGTTTGCTACTAAGACTTGAAGATCCATTGTATCATTCCCGACCATACTTACGACTTTCCATCATTATCCCCCCTATTTCCTTATATATTGGGATTTTAGGGTGTATTTACCCAAGAAGGGGTTGATCCTCATTTTATGAGAAGAAGTGGATGAAGGCCCAGAGGGATTGATGTTGGGTAAAATATAAAATCCTTGTATGAACCTTCTAGATAATTCTCCCAGGGATCACCCAAGAAAGCAATGAAACACTGATCTTTGAGTAAAGGAGGAACCACAATGAAATATGATGAATAATTCTTAAAAGGTTAGTTGAAGGATAGGAGGTATCATCACGAGCCAATGTATCATGTCCATGAATATCTATTGGTATGACATTGCCATCATCTGGTAACCAAACTAGGGTAATGGCTCTCAGTTTCATGGCTCAGAGAAAGGGGGTCTCATCACGAGACAAACTTCTCATTTCCACTAGGTGTTTGTGATCCAGATGGATATCGGTGGCCACCCACCTTTTCCAACTGGCACAAAACAATTTTCTGACAATTTTGGCAATTTACTATTTTTAGCAATTTTAACTTCTGGGGCCATTTTGAGGGCCTAAATGAAGGTTTTTCAGGATAGAGATCCTCAATAATATCTGAAGGCATGATTTATCCCCCAAAATGAATCTCCTCGACGATACCTTTCCAACGGGCTATCACACGCCTAAAACAGAGATCGTATGCAAAAGTTACTACCCTGGGAAGTTGATGTATTAACTTACCCAAACAGGGCCTGTTATTGCACAGTTTATAGTTTAGATCAAAGGATAAAGGATAGAGATCAAACTGGCGTAACAGGAACTTTCCCCACCCAATGTCACCTCAATGGGGAGGTTCTTTCTGTTTAGGGAGGTTAGCCCAGGGGAGACGTCCCCAACAACCTGGGGTTTTGAAGAGGCTAAGGTATAAAGTCAAGATCAAAGTTTCCCCCTCACAGGTTACCACCAAAGTCAAACAGTCTGGCTAATCAGCCAATAAAGAAGTGTATGCCCAATTGAAAACACCTGCTCGGAACAAGACAACAACAATACAATATGTATGCAGGCTATAACTCAATGGGTTAGTACTTCAATGACTATCTGATAACAATTAATAAGCAATGTATAAACAATAGATATCAATGAAGTCAACGTTTTGTCAAAAAGATTCAATTCATTAATAACTACCAAGATGATCAAGCTAACAATGTATCCAATCAAAAATTTGCTCAATAAATGCTTCAAATCATCATTTAATTGCTTATATTCAACATTTGTTGCGTCAAGATGAGATAACCAACTGTGACATCAACCCTAATTAGGTTAGTTTGTTAGTTAGGGTTTCAAATTTAGAGTTTTGAGAGTGGTTTTGTACACTAAGACTTCAACGTTGGAGGCTAGAGATCAGTGCCTTAGAGTATATGGAGTCAAACAAGATAAGGGCACGAGGTTTTTGAAAGGATGGAGACTTAAAGACTAGAGGGAAGGGTTCTAAAGTGCTACAAAGGCAGGGCCCTAGAATCAAAACCCTAGGGGAAAGAGGCTCACTCCGGTGTTGCTTAAGAAAGGCCTCGTGCTCTTTCCTCCTTCCTTAGGTCAACTTGGAAAAATGGCTAGCATAAATGATAGATTTAAGGGATGAGGTGAGAGAAAGTGTTGTAAAGACAAGGCTTTCAAACCCTAGAAGATGATGGCCCTAGGTGTAGATAACCTAGGCCTAGGACGTCACCCTCTTTCAACCTATAAACTTCAACGCTAGCTTAAGGGAAGAAGCAAGATGAGTGTAGCAAAGGCTAGGCTCAATCCCTCTTCTTCAATGGATGAAAAATATCTCTCTAAGGGGACATGTAACAATGACCTACTTGTGTGCTTTTTACCTAGGGATTCAAATCCGCAATTTAATAAGCAAATGCAAGAAATTAGACCTACAACCATTCAATTAAGAAGTTTTGCAAGAAAATCACTTACATATCATGAAGAAAGCACATGCAAACCCTAGTTGTAAACCTTCCTTGGAGAGAAATGCCAAAAGATGCCAAAAATATCCTTCCAATAACAAGTGCGCCTCACTTAGAAAGAAAATGTACCCTAGAAGGGTGCAAAAATCAAACCTCACAAGTGTGAGTGAGTTGTGTTATGTGCAAATGAGGGAAAAACATCCTCAATATATAGTATCTCATGAGCTTTAATTAAAATTAGGTCATTAAAATAGCCGACAAGGCTAATAACTAAAATCATACCGTTTTACATTAAACTGCTAAAAGAAACCCTTAAATGAGCAATAAGCAAGATGTCTAGCCCCTTTGAGGGAGACATTGGCCCTTTTTAGGGCAAAACATAGCACTAGATGACAAACATTGGCCCTCTCTGGGCCTCCAAACTCTGCCACACGTGCCAAAATGCTCTATCAAGGTGCCATACACTGGAGGTGACGTCAAGGGCTCCTAGATGACGTCTTGGGACATCAGAGGGACACGTTCCACCTGCAGTGGGTCAACCCCCTAGGGCTAGGCTCAGCCAAGGCGTCCTGGATGAAAATGTTCTTCTTCTTCTCTCATGCAAAGGCTCGATCAATCATTGTCCTGTCTCTGCCCCAGATGAGGTCCCAACAACCATCTGATGGGCTCTTCAGCCCCATGGAGGTCCAAACTAATCATCTCCTGATGCATACCAGTCCACTTGGTACCTGTCCGTCGGGCATGGTCCTGCATATCAAAAACTTTGCCCTCCTTGGGCTCATTAGTCCTAGGGATCATAGCAATGTCAATCATATTTCATCATTAATTTTATCAAATACATGCATAAAACCCCTAGCATATCATCCAATAGCTCAAAGAAATTACAATGACCTACTATACAAGGCTGAAGAAAAAGACAAAATGCCCTATTGGGCCAACATCCATAAGAAAAGGAAAGTTTCCAGAGGATATCATCCAAGCCATGTAACACGAGGTAGTATGGTCAAAGGATGTCCAGACATACAGGTAGAGTGAAAGACCAGGGTGATATTGTCTGTGGGTGCCTTTGTAGGAGGCGAGTTGTACCTATCATGGATGCAATTCTTTCCAAGCCCTTTATTGCCTTTATTCTTTATTTTCTTTATTACTTTTTAAGGTCTAACTAGAGGACACTGCCTTGGCGTGGTGACCAGAGCTGACAGTGTTACCCACATGTACTTTCACAGAGATGATAAGGCTGGCTCGTGATGAGACCCCCTTTCCCTTGGCCATGCAACCAAAGGTCACTGCCCTGGCGTGGTAACCAGATAATGGCAATGTCATACCACTAGGTACCCATGAACATAATGGGTTGGCTCGTGATGAGACCCCCCATCCTCTTGGCTAGGTCTTGTTTTGTCATTTCTTCGGGTCCCTCTTGTTTCTTATTGAGAGGCTTTTTATTGCCTTCTCGGGGATCCCTGGGCAAGGCATCTCTAGGTTTTATTTTTTATGGCTTTTATCTCTTACCAGCTGTTTTTACCTCTTGGGCCTTTAGCCCCTTCTTCCCACAAGATAAGGTGTAACCCCACAAAAGGTCATCCTAATGTCTGGACCAGGGGAATGGGATAGATGAGTGGGAGATAAGATGTAAGAATGATAATATGATGGGAGAGGACGATGGCTCTTCAAAATCCCCCTTGGTGGCTAACCAAAACCTATGGGTACAAGCTTTCTAGGGTACCCCGTCAATCCCCCCAACCATGGTCAAGTGGGTTAGTGTAAGATCCAAGAAGTTGTCAGAAATGAAAGGAATCTGATGCATATATCTGAAAGTTATAATGATCAAATATGACACATACCATGATACCTGGACCAATTACCTCATGGAGCAAGAGTCTTCTCTGATACAAGTCCAAGCTGAAGGTGATGGATGTTGTTGTTGCTGACAGGACAAGTCTGATGAAGAATAAGAAATATGGGCCCTCCAGGGCCATGCTCAGGTCAATGCTGCTCTCGGTACTCCATGTCTAGGACCTGTGGGCCTCGAGACATGATCTCCTAGTTATCCCTAGAAATCGGGGAAAACAGGGCTTACATGACTTTTGGCGCTTCATCTCCTAGGGTTAGGTTTTTGGATGTCTAGGGTTTTTGATATTCTTGCTTATTGTAAAAAAGGCCTTCAGAGCCTCATTGTAACTTTCTTCTTGCAAATGCGCGCTGTCGTCACATCTCTTCTTAGAGATAATCCGCCACCATTCCAACAAGCTTGTTTTCGCTGCATTTTATAGTTTCAGCTTATTTCGTTATTGAATAGAAAACCAGTTTTACTGTATCTCTATTATTTTGTGTTAAGCACCTGTTAATAATCTATATTCATTTCATTCTGCTCATAAAATCTAGATTAGTGGTATCAGAGTGGTCTACTCCTTGTCGTCTTAGTGCATGTCCCCAACGAGGTTGAAGTACAAAGATTTGGATCTCGAGCTTTATTCTCTTGAGGAAAGAAGCTCTCGCATGCCCAAGCTACCTCCCATGGCAAGAGAAAAGAAAGATGATGGGACAAGAGATCCTTTCAAACTGTTGATTGAGGAAGCCCTCACGTAACAGAGAAACGAGATGATGGATAGTTTCACACAAATCCTTCGGTGGCTACCAACAGGGGATGCATCTTCTTCAAACGGAGGCACCGCCCCCTTCAAGGTACAAATAAACTTCGATATTACTATATTTGAAGGTCAGATAGACACAGATGTTGCAGACAAGTGGTTGAATCTACTAGAAGGGTATTTTTCTGTCCATAACTTTTTGAATAAAGAAAAGATTACTTTTGCACTCCTCAAAGTCGTTCCCCATGTCAAAGATTGGTTGGAAACTTTCTGTGAGCAAAAGGAAACAGAGGAAACCTCATTATTTTCAGTCACGGACACCTAAGAATCCTTCAGGGATGCTATTAAGAAACAATACTACCCTGTCGAAAGTTATGACGACTTGTATACCAAATGGACCACACTGCGACAAAAAAGAGACCAAGCAGTGCCAGATTTCACAAATATCTTCCATACCTTGCGCACCAAGTTGGGTATCAAAGATTCAGAGTGACATCTGGTGCTCAAGTATCGCAGTGATTTGCATAGATACATCCATACCAAAATGGAATTTCTGGACATCTCATCCTTGGGCACAGCTTATTGATATGCCGTCAAAATCAAGCAGAAGTTCAAACAAAAGACGCGGCAATTTGGGCCTGGGAACCCCTCACAACAAAAGATAGGAAAGGGCAGCCCCAACCCACCGAACAAAGGACAAACAAAATATGGACAGTATCAGGACAACCAGTCCAAGCCACAAGCAAAGAAGGACACCAAAAAGACAAAGAAAGATACCGGGAAGTGGTGCGACTTCCATAAGAGCCTTTGGCATAACACTGCTGACTACTGCTCAAAGCAGTCGTTGGTGGCCGAAGTGAAAGCCTCTGAATCAGATGCAGATTATAAATCTGAGCCAGAACCAGAAAGGGGAAGACAGATCATTGACGCGGAACCCAGTGCCACCGTTTCTACCACCAAGCTCCAGCCTGGTGAACCAGACAAGCCAGAAGAAGGAGAGCACCTATTCCATTCATAGATGTGGGTAAAAGGAACCCCACTGCACTTCATCGTTGATAACGGTAGCCAGAAGAACCTCATCTCAGCAGAGGTCATCAAGCGACTAGCCCTGCCAACAACGCCGCACCCACAACCGTACACCATTGGATGGCTCCACCAAGGAATTGATCTCTGCGTCAGCCAACAGTGTCGACTATCGTACGACATCAAGCCCTTCAAAGACGAGGTATTGTGTGATGTTGCTGCTCTCAAAGTTTGTGATGTTCTTTTGGGCCAACCTTATTTATGGAAACGTCATGTTGTATATGAGTCTAGGCCTCATATTGTTATTATTACTTTGAACAGGAAATTGTATAAGATACCCAAGGTAGTCCCACCTAGTGTTATTTCCTTGATCTCTGCTAAGCAATGTAGGAAGGTCATCTCTCAGATGGGGAAGTTTGTCTTCTTCATGATTCGCTCTCAAAATAAGCGAAATATCACAGCCACATCCAGGGTCTCTACGGCCGACCTCTCCACATAGCAGAAGCAAGTAGATAAGGTCGTGGAAGAATACTCAGATATCTTCTCCTCACCTACAGGGGTACCTCTGCACTGCCAGGTCAAGCACCCCATCGATATGACCCCTGGTGCACCGCTACCCAATGGGCCAGTCTATCGTCGCTCTTTGTTGGAGAATGAGGATATCAAGCGACAGATCCAAGAACTGCTCCATAAGGGGCACATCCACCCAACCTCATCACCTTGCGGGAGCCCAATCGTGCTGGTACAGAAGAAAGATGGAACCTGGCGATTCTGTATTGATTACCGAGCTCTTAATAAAATTACAGTCAGAAACCGGTACCCGATTCCCCGAATCGATGACCTCCTTGATCAACTCATGGGGGCCAAATACTTCAGCAAGATTGATCTGAAGTCTAGCTACCACCAGGTCCTGATAGAACAGATAGATGTATGGAAGACCTCCTTCAAGTCAAAGGAAGGCCTTTTTGAATGGTTGGTCATGCCCTTTGGTTTGACAATTTCTCCAGCCAATTTCATGAGGATGATGGATGATATCCTGTGACCATTCTCCAATACTTTTGTAGTAGTGTATTTGGATGACATTCTCATTTATAGCAAGACTTGGGACGAACACTTGCGGCATATTTAGCAGGTTCTACACACCTTGCAACAGCACAAGCTATACGCCGACTTGGAAAAATGCTCCTTCGACATGGACAGGGTCCATTACCTAGGCTACATCATTGATCAGCATGGTGTACATGTGGATCCAGCCAAGATCCAAGTCATCTGTGACTGGCCAGCCCCAACAACACTCACTGAGATTCAGAGCTTTTTGGGCCTTGCCAATTTCTACCGCAGGTTCGTGTTGGATTTCTCCCATATTGCATGGGCCCTCAGCCAAATAAACAGAGGTGGTGGTAAGGAAAAATTTGCGTGGGGCCGATCCCAAAAACAAGTGTTCGATTTTTTGAAGCAGCGCTTGTGCTCAACCCTAGTACTTTCACTAGCAGACCTACAACATCCTTTTGAGATCGAGACAAATGCTTCAGACTATGTTGTGGGCATCGTTCTCACTCAGCACGGCCACCCCGTGGCCTATCATAGTGAGACACTGTCAGATACTATCCATAAGTACCCTACTTACGACAAAGAAATGTACTTCATTGTGCAAGCATGCCGCCAGTGGAGACATTACATTCTTGGGAAGGAGACATTCATCCACACTGATCATAAGCCACTACAGTTCATGCAGACGTAAGGAAATTTGCAGAATGACCGCCATCAAAAGTGGTCCACATACTTGCAGCAATTCCACCTCAACATCAAGTATAAAACAGGAAGCACCAATCACATCGCTGATTGCCTCAGCAGACCGCCAGTCGCGACACTCACCACGGTGCTAGAATCTTGTGGCCATGAGACATCTGGATGGCCCCAACTCTATGAGACAGACCCTAACTTCGCCACCACCTACCAAATGTTGGGTGCAAATGCAATTGTTGATAATTTCCATCTTCAGTATGAGTTGTTGTGTCATCTGGGCCATATCTTTGTTCCATCAAGTGAGTGAGCGAAGCTGATCTAGGAAGCCCACTACAGTCGGGTGGCAGGACACTTCAACGTTGAAAAGACAGTGGCAATGCTACAGAAACATTTATATTGGCCAAAACTTCGACAAGAGGTCAGTAAGTATATCAGGTTCTGCACTGCCTGCATTATTGCCAAACCGACCACTAAGAAATAGGGCTTGTACACCCCTCTTCCTACTCCTGACAGGCCATGGGAATCCATCTCAATGGACTACATGTTGGGCCTCCCATCCACCAAGCGGGGAAATGACTGTGTTTTTGTGGTTGTTGATCACTTTTCTAAGATGGTGATTCTGGTTGCCTGCAAGAAGAGCATCATAGCAGAGGCCACTGCCAAGCTCTTCTTTGACCGAGTCTGGGTACATTTTGGAATCCCAAAAACCATTGTCTTGGATCGGGATAGTCAATTTCTCAGCACATTCTAGTCGAGCCTCTGGTCACTGTTGGACACCAAGCTCACCAAATCCACGACCTTCCACCCCCAGATAGATGGCCAAATTGAGGTTGTAAATCAAATCGTTATGCATATCCTTCACATGTATAATTCAAAGCACCCTCACACATGGGATGAGAGCCTTCCCTATGTCCAACATAGCTACAACCGAGCCCTGCATAGCTCAACCGGCCACAACCCCTTTCAAGTAGGGTTGGGATTCCAACCATTGGGACCCATAGATGTTGCACTTCCCCTTGCGGTCACCTCGACGGACTCATCTCCTGCTCCAACTGAAGCTGAAAAAGCCACCCGGTACATTGAGTGAATCTACCACATCTGCCAATAGGTTTAGGATATCCTACAGAAGTCCAATGACAAGTACAAACAATGCCATGATCAACATCGGGTGCTGCATAAGTGTCAGGTGAGCGACAAAGTTTGGTTGCACTTGCAGAAAGAACACCTTACAGGACCACATCAAAAGATTTGCCCACTCCGTTATGGGCCGTACACTATCACCAAGGCTGTGGGGGATAATTCTTTTGAGCTCAACATTCCTCCTTTCCTTGGTCTACACCCAGTGTTCAACGTGGATCTCATTCGTCCTTATTTCCCACCATTATTGGACACCTCAGAAGTAGAAGAACAAATGACACCAACAGAGCTCAACCCCGACTGCCTACAATAGGCATCCAATGATCAGATTGTGGACAGACAGATCAAGGGCACTCAACAACAAAGGATCTAGCTTTATCGAGTCGTCAAAGCAGGGCAGCTCTTGCACCAAGGCAAGTGGCTCACCCAGGGCCAAATTCAGCAGAAATTTCCTCATTTGATGGGGGACCTCAATGCAATGGAGACAATTGATTCCTAATGAGGGAGGATTGATATAGATGGATATTGGTGGCCACCCACCTTTTCCAACTGGCTCAAAACAGTTTTCTGACAATTTTGGCAATTTACTATTTTTAGCAGTTTTAACTTCCGGGGCCATTTTGAGGGCCTAAATGAAGGTTTTTCTGGATTGAGCTCCTCAATGATAGCTGCTCCTCAATGATATATGAAGGCATGATTGAGCCCCCAAAATTAATCTCCTCGATGATTCCTTTCTAACGGGCTATCACACGCCTAAAACCGAGATCGCATGCAAAAGTTACGACCCTGGGAAGTTGATGTACTAACTTACCAAAACGGGGCCCACATGACTTTTGGCGCTTCATATCCTAGGGTTAGGTTTTTGGATGTCTAGGGTTTTTGGAATTCTTTCTTATTGTAAAAAAGGCCTTCAGGGCCTCATTGTAACTTTCTTCTTGTGAATGCGCGCTGTCGTCACATCTCTTCTCAGAGATAAGATGCCACCATTCCAACAAGCTTGTTTTCGCTGCATTTTACAGTTTCAGCTTATTTCGTTATTGAATAAAAAACCAGTTTTACTGTATCTCTGTTATTTTGTGTTAGGCACCTATTAATAATCTGTATTCATTTCATTCTTCTCATAAAATCCGGATCAGTTTGTGGGTGAAATTTCCATTATCTGGACACCACGCCAGGGTAGTGACCTTCAACCTTTCCTTAAAATTATGAAAGAATAAAATAATGGCAAATAATGGGCTTGGAAAAAATGCATTGAAAACGGAGGTACCACACACCCTCTACAAAGGAACCCATGAATGAGACACTATGACCTCTTATATTTCATGAGCCCTATGCCAATTGAGTCTTGACCCTAACCAATTCACCCACTTTACATGGCTTAGAGAGGGATCTCTTAGAAACTCTCCTTGACCCTAGGGAAAGATCTACCCAATGGGACACCTTGTCAACCCTCCCATATTCAAGCTTGATAAGTTGCATAGTGTCTTTGAGAAATTTATTGTTTGATATTGTGATATTTGTTGCACATGCTTAGGTAGATAATTTATTGATTAGATTCACTTATCATGATGTTATGACTTGATATCATTAGAGGGTGTGCTTATTTGTCTTTGTAGGACCTAGTTGGTGGACAATTTTGGAAGAACAAGCCTAGATTGGGATTCCATGGGGTTGCAAGCCCACAGGTTGGATGCCAAGGGTCCAAATTCCAGATCACAGGGATGAAGTATTGGAGACCTAGAAGATGATGTGGAAGCCTTAGCCCAACCCTCACATGCCAAACTATTTTCCCAGAAGGGGCAAAACATCTTATTTTTTAGCTTGACATCAAGTTTGGGGGCTGGGGTTTGGTGGTGGTGTTACCACCCATTGACACATGGACATTTTAAGGAGGATGAGGCCTTGCCCATGAAGATATTTCCTAGATGATTGATATGTGGCCTTTGGAAGTTTACCATTGCTTCTCTAACATCAACGACTTGTTCCAAGTGTCAAAATGTCCTCTAAAGGGGTGACATCCATGTAAATTAGGGTTTTATTTGTGCAAAAGTGAAATTTTAAATGAATTGTTTAATATTACTTTGTTAAAGGGGGAAAGATTAGGGTTGTTGACCCCTAGTCTTGTGGTTTACCCCTAAATATGTGGACAAGTCACCTTTGTAACATATTTTTATAAATAAGAGATCATAAGATCTCATTTTAACATAACTCTCCCTCTTGTGAGAAGACTTGATCTGAAATTTTCACTACACTTGACATATTTGTCTCTTGTGCACTTGTTTATCTCTATATTTGGTGAATGGTGTTGATGTTTTGGTAGCTGCGAGAGGATATCTCCCTTCTATATGACCTTTCTTATATGTAGATAAGATTCTAGAAGCAAGAGATCAATTGAACACATATTGAAATACCCTAGAAGAATAAATTAATAATGAAAAGACACTTGTCCAGAGAAGAAATAGGCCTAGTCCAGTGGCCAGGAAGACTATAAATAGAGGAAGTCTTGGCTCATTTTTTCACTCACTCACACTCTCCCAGCTACATAGGATCAAGGTGCAAGTTTGGAGGAGGTGACGCGGTAGGTGTAGATGCATAGTTTATTCTTGCTCAGTCTTTAGGTATCTCTCTCTTGTGCGCTACTCTTTGAGGAGCTATGCTACCTTTGTATGGTGTTGTTGTTGCAACTAGGGTGGTATTTCTGGTTAATTTATCACTTTTTCTAGGGTTTATCTTATTGGACATGATTTGTGAAATGGAATATATCTAAGAAAAGTTGTTGGGTTTTCCGCCATTTGGGGTTTTCCCAGGATAAATTTGTTGTGTTCTTTTCTGTCTCTTGCTTATGTTGCTACTACTTAGTACATGAGATATATATATATATATATATATATATAATATATATATATTAATGGTAACAAACTAAAATAACACTAGTAACACTAATGCTCTATAAATAAGGAAAATCCAACATAGTATCAGAGATGGTTACCTTTAGAACAATTTAACCAGTGCAAGGAAGATCGGTACAACAACACCTTGTAGCTTCAATAATTTTTCAATTTTGTTGATAAATATCCCAAGGACCTTGGGAATAATTCCTTCACAAAGAAGTGTGCCCTAACCTATCGCACCCCCTGAAACCCTCAGTGTGCAATTTGGTTAAGTCTGAAAAATTGAGGTTTTTCAGTGCTAGGGTTTTTACCAACAAAAATGTCAACGAGTATGAGAGTTGAGGATATATTGGTTGGAGAAGATAACTTCAGATACTGGAAGCACAAATTTATCCTCATTCTAGAAGAGAATGATCTATAAGATCACATAATGAAAGATCTTCCAGAACCTGAAGATGAAGAAGCAAAAACGAAGTTAAAGAAGAAAGAGGTCAAGGCCAAGAGGATATTGACAGATTCAATCAAGGATCACCTGCTACCTGATGTATCATAACCGAAGAAACCGAAAGAAATGTTTGATTTCCTAACCAGAATTTATGAAAGTAAGAACACCAGTCAGAAGCTTACCCTACGAAATCAACTCAGAAATGTGACTATGAACAAGTTAGAGACGATAGCCAACTTATTTACAAGGATCTCACAGATCAAACACCAATTAGCAGCCATTGGAGATCCAATAGAATATTTTGAACTAGTAACCACTAATCTAAATAGTTTCCTTCCCTCTTGGGACCCATTTGTCCAAGGAATTTGTGCAAGAAGGAAGTTACCCAAGTTTGACAAGTTATGGGAAGATTGCTCTCAAGAGGAATCTAGATTGATGTCCAAGAAATAGAAGGTATATGATGAGGAAAAGAAAGCACTTGCAACACAAGTGAAGAAGAGAAAGGAAAGAGAAGAAGTCAATCCAAGGAGGTATAAGAACCCACGTCGTAAGAGGGATGTGTCAAAGGTTCAATGCTTCAATTGCAGGAAGATGAGACATTATGCCACACAATGTCCTCACAAACATGAGAAAGAAAAGGAAAAGAAGAAACACCATGCACATGCAACAGATGCAGAAGAGAACTCAAAGGCATCAACGGATGATGAATTTGTCTTTTAGACAATGGTGTTTCCATGCATATGGATGATAGAAGGAAACTCAAGCAGGACACTAATGCTAGACTCCATGTTTTCATATCAGGTTTGATATTTTATATTGTTGTTTCTTAAGAAAGTATTGTACCTAGGATAGCAGTCTTTACAACTTTATTATTTTCTATTGCTATCAAATGTTTAGGTACACCTGAATACTGTCGGTATGATTTCCATTAAGAAAATGATCATTGTTAATGATATACTTGTCTGCAAGATGAAATTGATCTACTCTATGAGATTTTATTGATTACTAACCATTCCATGGAGGTTACCATGGAAATGTTGTTCTTGTCTCTTGTTCCGGGAAGGTCACAGGTGATAGCTCCAAGAAGGAGCTATGATGACGGTTGTAGGAGGAAACTATTTAGAGAGTCTCTAGCCGAGACATAGAACTTTGTACACGAACGTACACACCCATGTGAAGTAGAAGACAAAAAAGATTATCTCTTATGTAGATTGACTCTGAGGAGAAGAAGGCTCCATAGATGACCAAATAACTAATTTGACCACTCTTCATATCATCAGGAAGAGTTGGTAGTTCCAGAAGGGCCTACCTAGAAATGATGCAGTAAACAAACATGTTCTCATACAAATACATGGAATTAATAAGCCATACTATGAAGATAAGCATATGACACCACCAGTGGTGAGGTAGGCGGCCCCACCAAGTACCAACTTAGAAGGATCTAGATTTCAGAGGGAGTCAACCCTTACGATCTAGTAGGGATGAGAAACCTCCCAACACAGTATATAGGAGATCAGAATTCAGAAGAATTCAATAGATGCAACATAATCAATTGGCTCCAGAGATCGTATAGACTCATAGGGAGTCAATATTTAGAGGGAGCATGCCGATTCAGAGTGACCTTGATCTCAGAGAGAGTCATTGGCTTAGAGACTTTCATTCAGAAAGTATTCCTTCTTAGATTTAGATAGGAGAGAGAGACATCTTACAGAACTGACATACAAGTACCATGAGTTGAGGAGGCTAGATCGAAGCTTCATAGGCTTCTAGGAGATGTGAGATATCCTAGGAGGATTCCCTTTTCTATATACCTTGCTGCAGTGACATAGGAGGCAGCCAGTTAGAAGGACTGGGATATAGATTTTGCCTCAGTTCCAGAAACCACGCATGTTTTCCAACTATGTGGTGTTTATGAGAAACATCATTGATTCAGAACCTTCCACCATTGAAGAAGCTGTTGAGAAGAAGGAATGGAAGGATGCCATGATGAAGGAGTATCAGTCCATCATGAAGAATGATGTGTGAGAAGTGGTTCTGAGACCAGAAGGAAAGTCAGTAGTGACTTCCAATTTGATCTACAAGATCAAGCATGTTCAATATGGAAGCATAGAGATGTACAAAGCTTGATTTGTGGCCTGAGGATTCTCCTAGCAAGAGGGAGAATATTATGACGAGACACTTTCTCCGATAGCCAGAGGAAGTGTACATAGAGAAACCACAAGATACATGAGAAGGAGTCTCATGTATGTAGATTGAAGAAG
This sequence comes from Picea mariana, assembly GCA_032191745.1. Lineage (NCBI taxonomy): Eukaryota > Viridiplantae > Streptophyta > Pinopsida > Pinales > Pinaceae > Picea > Picea mariana. Next base: position 289,008 of record JASDQU010100080.1, read on the forward strand.
GCTTTCTATGGGCCTAAGCAGGCACCCAGGGCATGATATGCTAGATTAGATAGTTATTTGATGGTTACCCATTGATCCTACATGTGCATGACTTGTTTCTGACAGAAGATGAGAATATCATATTTGGGTGCAAGAGGGAGCTCGTTTCAGAGTTCGAGATGAAGGATCTAGGTTTGATGCATTACTTCTTGGGATTGGAAGTGTGGCAGATATCATATGAGATTTTCCTTAGCCAAGGAAAATATACTGTTGAGATTCTATAGAGATTCAGGATGATGAACTACAAGTCCAAGACTACACCCATGATGATAAATATGAATCTCTTGAGTGAAAATTATTCATATTTGGTGGATCCCACGATGTACAGACAATTGATTGGATCCTTGATGTACCTGGTTATAACTAGGCCAGACATATGCTTTGTAGTGAATACCTTAAATCAACACATGGTTGAAACTAGACATGTACATTGGATGGAAACAAAGAATATGTTGAGGTAACTTCATTGTACCATTGGATATGGATTGAGATATGTCTCAGGTGGAGATGTGAAGCTGCAGGGATATAGAGATTCTGACTGGGCAAGAGTGCAGTGGATCAGAAGAGTACTTCCAGATGTTGTTTCAGTCTGGGATTGGGCATGATCTCATGGTTGAGAAGGAAGAAGACATTAGTTTCACTCAGTTCATCAGAAGAATAATATATCGTAGCAAGCGTGGCAATCCGTGAAGCAATGTGGCTCCAAAAGTTTCTAGCTGGGATATTTGATCTATAATTGGAGCCAACTTTGATACATTGTGACAATCAAAGTTGCGTGAACATTATCAAGAACCCTGTATTCCATGACATGTATAAGCATATAGAGATCAAATATCATTACATCCGGGACATGGTGGAGAGAAGAGATGTGGAGCTCCAGTACATAACCACAGACAAGCAGATAGCAAACATTCTCACCAAGCCCTTGTCAAGAGTGAAGTATAGGTACTTCAGGGACAATCTTGGAGTGTTGTCGAATTTCCACCCTCATTGAGAGGGAGGTGTGATGTTTCTTCTCATGCCGACTAACCCCTCTGGCCAAGGGTTCCCTAAAAAATCATGTGAGGTGACTGATGGGGTAATGCACTATTAGACCAACTAAGAGAAGAAACATCACACATGTATTCATCAGACTATGGCAGAGATCGTGAGACTCTGGATAGTATTTGTGTGCTACTTCGATGGTTTTGTACCATTGGTAGAGACTGTGTCTCTAGACAGTAGTTGTGTGCTACTACAGTGGATGTGTTCCACTTGCAAACGTTAAGTGACTCCGGACAATAGTTGTGTGCTACTTCGGTGGTTGTGTACCATTGGCAGAGACTGTGTGTCTCTAGACAATAGTTGTATGCTAATGCGGTGGATATTTTCCACTGGCGGAGGCCGTGTGACTCTGGATAGTAGCTGTGTGATACTTCGGTGGATGTGTTCCACTAGCGGAGGCTGTGTGACTTCGGACAATAACTATGTGCTACTACAATGGATGTGTTCCACTAGCAGTGATTGTGTGTCACTGGACAGTAGTTGTGTACTACTTGGCAGCAATTGTGATTTATTGGATGACATTATAGTAGTTGTGTGCTACTAGTTGATTGTCATAGAGATTACTATATCGCTTGGATATAGTTATGCGTGCTACTGTTTGATCGCAGAGATGTTGGATACTAGTTGATTGTCATAGAGATTACCATATTGCTTGGATGTAGCTGTGTGTGCTACCGTTTGATTGTAGAGACTATGCTTGATGAGTCGAGGTACCGAAGGCATTGTAGAAACTGTGTGCCTACTAGTAGATTGTAGAGTAGTCAGTGGACTACCAGATGAAGACATCGTGAAAGATGCCTCCTTAGCTAAGAGGGAGTGTTGATGTTTTGGTACCTGCGAGAGGATATTTCCCTCCAAGATGACCTTTCTTAGATGCAGAGAAGATTCTAGAAGCAATAGATTCATTGAACATATATTGAAATACCCTAGAAAAGAAGTCGACCCAGAAGAATAAAGTAATAATGAAAAGACACATGTATAGAGAAGAAGTTTGCCTAGTCTAATGGCCAGGAAGACTATAAATAGAGGATTTCTTGGATCATTTTTTCACTCACTCACACTCTCCCAGCTACATAGAATCAAGGCACAATTTTGAAGGAGGTGACACAGTAGTTGCAGCTGTATATTTTATTCTTTCTCAGTCTTTTGGTATCTCCCTCTTTTGCACTATTCCTTGAGGAGGTGCGCTACCTTTGTATGGTGTTGTTTCTACAACTAGGGTTGTATTTCTAGTTAAGATAACACTTGTGCTAGGGTTTATCTGAATGGACTTGCTTTGTGAAACAAAATCTATCTAAGAAAATTTGTTGGGTTTTTCCCCCATTTGGGGTTTTCCGAGGATAAATTTCTTGTGTTCTTTTATGTCTCTTGCTTATGTTGCTACTGCTCAGTACATGATATATATATATATATAT
>JASDQU010100080.1:291793-312904 GCA_032191745.1 Picea mariana
CATTTACACCCCCACTCTAGTCTTCATCATTTATTGCTAGAAGTTTACTTGATGATGCAAGGATTTTGTTTGAGGAAGTAAGAGGATTTACACCCCTCATTTTTAAACCCTAACTAGAGATGCTTGCCTTGGGGAGTAAGAGGGTTTACACCCCGAAGGAGGTAGCATCTATAGTTCATTTACTTGACTCCATTATCCCAATATTTAAAGGGACTAGTCATTTGTTCATTGCATTGGAGATATAAAATCATTGCCTTGGGAAGAGTGAATTTTGCTAGTTTCAAGTTTATCTTTTGGAGAAGTGTTCCTTGAGCCTTGAGCTCTCTTGCCTCATTGAGGCGTCCCTCTTCTCCCACTACTTTTATTTTTTTTATAAACATTAACCTATAGCCTTTAGGGATGCATAACCCTAGCTGCTAACCCCCTCTTATCTCACAAACTAACCCTAGGAATTCTCTCTAACTTCAATCACCTAGTCTACTAACTGGGGCGCAATTGTTGGGCTAGTTCTTGGCACTTTTCCATGGTTAATTTTTCTGCTGCATGCCATTGAATTCTATATCCATAAAGCTGGTAATTTACCACAGAAAACCATTTTATAACAACTTGATTTATTCAGTCTTAAAGTAGTACATTCAATCCATAATTGAATTCTAAACTCATTGATGATATTGCCAATTGATCTTGTGCTTTACATGCTGATTTGGAAATTTTATTTGCTGATATAAACTGTCATCCAATGTTATAAATTAGGGACAACAAGCTTAAATTGTTGATCCATACTAACATATAACATTGCAAGATGTCTTTCTTTGTGTCTCGGGCAGGTACAATCATCCAGAGAAGTACTATATCTTTGAGGAAACTTTTACTTGGTTTACAAGGCATCTCCCTTCACATCTCACTCCAATTAGATTTGAATTCTAGGGGTTCCACTTACACATCCATCCTGCATCTACATCTCATTCCCCCTAGGGTCACCAAGATCGTCTCCCTAGAGTGACCCAATCACCCTTGAAGTGCGGGACCTACACTGAGGTGACATTGGGTGTAGGATTTCCTAGTTGTAACACTTGCTTTTGTGGTTGGGTCGGGATTTTCCCAACCTACAAATTATTCTATAACATGCCTCAAGGTAACCTTTCACGTAAGGCCATGTCTTTATGTAATACACCTTTTAATAATTAATATCCTAAGTTCTCTATTGTAGGTATATATATATTTATGAATACTATTTATTTTTATGTACATAACATTGCCTTCCCCTTTAGAAATGCTTTGTCCTCAAAGCATATTAATGGAAAATATTTATCTCTTGTTCTGACTTGTAATGGATTCTCATGATTCCTTATTCGTTGAAGTTGTGACAGTTGACAATACAAGGTGATATGATCTTCTAAACATTGAGTAGAATTATCGAATGGTGAAAGGGCCTAACCACCATAATTTAATCTTCTGTGGGACTATGCTTTTACAAGGTTCTTGGAAAGGATCTGTTGTATTGTGATTCCCAATATGACTTCTACTTTGAGACTAAAATGTATTGGAATTAATATTATTTAGAATATATTTTGAATATTGTCTTTGTTTCGAACAATGTTGATACATTTTTTGGTTAAAGTATTGACTCTTGTGATTAGGATGTTGATAATTTGTCTTTGTAACCTAATCTTTTTGTCTCATACTTGTAGTGTTTCTTGATTAAATTTTGGTATTATGTCTTCTTTATATACCTGAGTTGCTTTGTTGATCACTGAATTTTTGTTAGCAAGTACAATTGGAGTTTCCATCATTTGTACTTCGACTTCTAGCATCTTCTTTATTTCAATGTGGTTAGTAATTGTTTCTTTATTAATCAATGATTCCTCGTTAGTAAATTGCTTTAGTGTTTCTTGTTGCGACTTCTTTTCACCTTTTAACTTCGTAATATATGTTATCAAGTTTTGACTATGATTCTTAAGGTGAAAAATTTCTTCATTTTTATTAGTGATAACCTTTTTAACTTCTTTTTGCAGCTATTGTACTGACTTTTGATTATCTTGAAGAATGATATTTGAAATATCTTTAAGGTCTTGTAATGAGGGTGATTTTGAGCATGGATTCATTGTAATGTCTTGCAATATTATCTTCTTCTTCTTGTAGTAGAACATCAATTTTTTCCCTATATGTTTAAGATAAAGGCACCAAATGTTTCTAGCCAAGTTGAACTAAGAATTATGTCAACCTATTTTATAAGCAAAGTTGTAACATTGAATTGAGATATGTATCAATTGTTACTTGTAAGTCCTTAATTTCATATTCATCACCAAAAGTGTTTTTATTTTCGATTATACTTTGGTTTTGGAATTAATAATTGATTGGTGAAATCAACACTGATGTAATTTTCTTTATGGTTCACACCAATAATGATGTTAATATTTTTTCTTAAATACTCCCTTTGAATGTTAATAAATCGAAGCACAAAGTTGAAAGAACTTTGTAGAAAAACCTTTCTTCCTTATTTTTAATAGAATCCATTTTTAAAACCCCATATTTATTTATTTTAGAAACTTCAAATATCCCTTTATATCTCTGGGTAATTACTTAAGATCCCACTAGTTGAAAGTTAAGTAAGATTTATAGTGTGCCTCTTAATTGAGAACCTTTTTATTTTTATAAAGTGACATTTATTTCCTTTTTTGACTTTGAATACCTTTTTATTAAATGCACCTTTAAAAATATGTAAAAAAACTCATCTTAATGCAACCGTCATGATTCTTCAATTGATCAATGGGTAAAACCTCATATGAGCCCTTAGCCTTAAGTTGTTTATTGACTTGTATATTTTAAAAATACACCAAGTCTTCCATGGTCAAATGATGGTTCCACATAAATTCTAACTTTGGCAGCTAGAAGGAGGGCAATGTAGAGACGCATGTAAAGGCGATCAAGTCAAATCATAGGTGGTATGGAGGATACAACATAGTTCATACAGTGATGGACATAGAACAACTCGTACAATGACATCTACTATGGTATGACGATGGATAGAGGATGTACGACAACAATGGTTGTGGTACGAATGGTATAGATTGTAATTGATGTTGTTGGCAGCTACTAGGTTTCTCAATCAACAAAGTTCTAATTCCAATTGTGGTGGAGCTACATATAATCATTTTCTTATTACTAATTTTGTACACTATTTTTTTTTTTGTTTCTTCTTTTAACCTAATAAACATTGGCAGTGGAATAATATTCAACAAGATCTTTGGATTTTTAAATTGCTAAAACCTTGAATGTGGTTAAAGACATTGATTTTTTTTAATGTGACCAAAATCCAGATGAAAAAATCGCTCTAATACCAAATAAAATGAACAAGGATAATTTCTTTAACATGCCATAGCAACTTGGTTCATAAATTGAATATAAAAAATAAATAGGATAACATAAAAAATCCATATGGATTAAAATATTATATTGAATAAAATATTAAAGATGATTACATTGATGAATGGTCTTGGTATTTATAGGCCTCAAGATGACTTTTCACGTAAAACCATGTCTTTATGTGATGCACCTTTAAATAATTAATACCCTAAGCTATCTAGTTTATATATATATACATAACATGTTTAGGTCTACTTGGGTATTGTTAGCCTCCCTTACCTCTCATATATAGAGAAGAAGGAGGGAGTATTTTCATTCATCATCTGTATCATCTTGTTCTTAGAGATTCGTGGAGAAGAGAAATTTAATCTCTCTCCCTCACTCTCTTGTGGATTCTTGTATTTTCTCTCTTAGTGTTAGAGCGTTAGGGTTCTTGGAGGATTATTTGAATGTGTCGGTGCTAATGTTTTACCCTAAGAAGACGAAAGAGCTAGGTTTTTTGAGAACCCTAGGGGAGAAGAAGCTTATGCTTGTTGAAAGGAGAGAAGGGAGACATATTGCTCGAGGCCAAGGAGTCTTGCTAGTGTGATACTAGTTTGTGAAAGGTATTTGGTGTAGCTTGGGTTTTTCATGGTTTTCCCTAATTAGGATTTTGGGGATCTAGAGGATTGTACTAGCCTTGGGATGAGATTATGGTATGTCCATGTACTTCATATTGACACACACACACACACACACATGAAGTTTTCAACTATCCAAATTGTCTACTTGTAGATTTGATTTTCAACAATCATTGTCTTCTTGGTTTTATAATTTCCAACACTTATATGTCTTGTTGATTTAACATATGTTAAGGAGGAATTGTTAAGGGTTTCGACATAGATATTGAAGACAATATGATAGAACTTATTGCTGTCATAATTGTTGTCATATAAGTAATTTTCAAATTTGGTTTATGTTTGATTGATATAAGTGGCATAATATTGATATATTTTCTCTTAGATTTCCTTAGTGATTGGGGTTGTGAAGCAGTGAATTATTATCCATTGTTGATGTTGTTTTATAATAGTTCATATCAGCCCCGAGGAAAAAAAATTCACACGGTTAAGATATGGAAATCCTCCTTGTGAGGTGAAATTTTTGAAGTTGCATTAATTGTCCTTGCTTTGGAAATTTTGACAAATTTGTTGTCATATATACATTATAGATTAAGTCAAAATTCACAAGTCTAAACAAAATTGAATATTGAACCACAAATGTGACATCAATATCCTTTTCCCCTTTTAGAAGGCCTACTAGTGGTGGGTCTTGGCACCACAAGCCAACTTAGTAATGGAGGATCCCAACCTCACATGTTTGTTGGAGGAGCCTTGCACTAGTGGGTTCTATATATAACTCTGTGAAGTTTTCCCCTCATGTACCTCAATGATGTCCTCCTCCCGATCTAACATTTAGCAAGGTCACTCTCCACCCAATGAAAAGTTGGGTCAATCTTATTCTGGCACTTATCAAGAGTTTTATCCAATTGCCTCACTCAACCAAACTAAAGATTGTAGTAAACAAAACCATATAATTGAGGCATTGATATTTTCACATATTATGCCTCTTTGAGTGTATTTTTTCAAATACACCCTAATTACACTTGCTTTTATAAGGAGATACTTGTAAAATGTCCAATGCATGTTTGTATTTGTAGTTATTGTAAAACATATATACATGCATCTACTTGGAACTTATAAAGCCAAATGTGTGTGTGTGTGTGTGTGTGTGTTAAAGAGAGAGAGAGATTAAGATTGGAAAAAAATATTATTCATCAACAACATAAGAAGATAATTCAAGTAGCATATGCAACAACATAAGAATAGAATTCAAATAGCATATCCAAGGTTGAAAGGGAAGTCTAGGAGGATTACAAGTTGGAAGTAATTGACTTGTTGAGTAGGAGGAGAACATATGTACAAAATGGCAGTCAAATGACCAATCATCAAACCTTGAGAAGGTAGGCAATTCACTTTTACTAGCAATAACTATTCTCGAGGAGAAGAGGGGATAATAAAGCACATAGTCACATAATCTTCTTTGTCTATGTAACATAGGATTTGCTATTTTCATTTTTTCAAGTCCTCTTGTGTTTCATCCTACTTGGCTACCATCTCTACTTAAGCCACTACATATTCCAATAGTGCTAGGTACACGTGAATCAACAAGTAAATTCAATAGTTACAATTACAATAGTAGTTCCAACCTCTATCTTTATTGTTGGTAGAAATGATGATCATCCCTCCTTTAACATTATTTATGCTTAGGAGATTCCTTTGTAATTTTGAGCAAGAGATTTGAGGAGGGCACATGTATGTATGCGTATATGTTAGTTTATTTTGAATTTGTGAGTAGCCTACTATATTGTGTATTTATTATCCTTAACATGATAGAAACAACCTTAATTTAGTTGAAATAAGGAAATATTATTAGAATAAGTGTGGGACATGCTTGGATAAATTGGGGAGAAAACTCATTTCCATCGACTACCAATTGCACGCTCATGAAAAAGAATAGAAAAGAGAGATGACAATATATATATATATATATATATATATATATATATATATATATATATAACTCATTGTCTCTCCACCCATCTTTACAAATGTTGTAGCTTATATATGGGTGGAGAGACAGTGAGTGACTCTCCCTCCAAGAGTCCTCTTGTAAATGTCAATCCCTTCCCTTCCCTTTCCCTAAATGCCTTGGAGATGACCCACAATACAAGGTTTTCTATTAGTAAAACAAATATGCCCATATTTTTTTGCTCTATTACCTTGCTTTTATCCACATGCATGCATAGTTAATACTTATGTGCATGTGTATCCGTGCATTTGAAATCTCTTCATTTTCTCTCTCAATGTTACTTTGATTTGTGCAAGTCAACAACCTATCTAATCTAGGAGTCATATCCTTCATATTAAGGTTAGTGCTTGTGGAGTAGAGGGAATATATAATCTAGCATGTACAATGGAAGGCTAGGAAACATATGTAAGAGCACCATTTATCTCTTTCTAGGATGCCTGATGACACAAGCCTTGCTATAAATCTAATTTCCATTCATAAAGGTTGTAAAATCTATTTCAAAAAAAGAAATGAAAAGCATCCCTTCTATATTACATATTCAACCAAGAATATTAATAAACATCAAACACAAAAATGGAAAAAAATACATTTTCAATTCACAAAATCAAATTAACATAAGTATCTAAGGTTCATAATAGAAAGTGAAACAATGGTCCTGAACACTTCTGCTTAGAATAATGAAATACCTACCAATTACTTGTTTGTGCCCTAATAGTTAAGAATGCTATCTCATGAATGTTGAAAATGTTGTAAGATTCACTTTTGGCCACAATCAACCTTATATTGTAATCATTATTATATTTCTCACTTTGACTAAGACCAACCTTGAACATGTAGGATCATAACCCCTCTTGGGTAAAACATCATACTTCTTGAGTTGTGTATATATATCCATCTCTCATTTGTAATTCACATCATGTGATTATTTTTAATTTCTTAATAAAGTGATTTTCCTAAGGGAACCTATTAAGTGTTGTGCTCTCTTGTGCTTGGGTTCATCTCTCTCTAGCACACTTATTCTTGGGATTCACAATCTTTCAAGAGTTGCACTCCTCTTGGTTGATTTCTCTTCGAGTGTTGCACTACCCTAGTGCTAGGTTGCTCTTCTCCTTTGCAGAATTTGAATTTGTGTTGATTCCATTTGATTCTCTCGCTATTTCTTGGGAATCTCTACATGGTACTAGAGCAAGGGTGAACCTCACTTAATTCAGTGATTGATCCAAATATTTTTGGCTAGTCACTATTGAATTTTCATCTCAAGAAGTTAACTAGATTAATGTTCTTTTACTTTTAAACATTTAGCACAATAACTACATATCACTGAAAGAATAACATCCACAACATACACAAGATTTACCCTGGGAAAACCCTCTAGGGAAAAAACCCAACAAACTTCCTCAATATAGATTCAAAAACCAATAACAATGTCTTTCTCCCATAGAGAACTAACAAAGGCAAAAGATCCTTCACAAACCCTTGACTAGGGAAGAGTAGCACACCACATAACCAAGATATACCCAAAGATAGACTAAGATCCTCCACAAAGTCACCTCCTAGTTGCAATAACATCTCCCTCTTTGCACACTTCTCTTCTTGACTCAAGAGCTTGTGTTGTGTGCTCTACAAATGAGGCGCTAGCCTCTCTTATAAATAGTAGTTGGCCAACCTAAAATTAGGTCTGGGCCGACCTGACACTTTACCTTTCTATTTTACATTTTACTTGTCAAGGCACAATAGGGTTGTCTTAACAAATAATATTCTTTAGGGTTTTGTCTTGGTCAAATACAATATGAATATAATAAGAATATCTTCGAAAGCTAATCAAACTTCAACACTCCCTCTTGGCAAGGAAGGTACTCTTCTCGTCACGATCATCATCACTGCTTCTGCGCTTTTGCACACCTGGTCATTGTCTTGTTGTCAATCACGAATCTATATGCCATAGGAAGTTATGCACTTTCACTGGAGTAGCATGACATTGCCTGCCTAATCTGAATCTGTGTAGCCCTGCAATCTTATCTCATGATCCAAGATATATCTAAGTCCATAATCAATTGTATTCTTCAGGTACCTAATCACATGTTTTGTCGCAATCAAGTGAACATGTCTAGGCTCAACCATGTACTGACTTAATGTGTTCACCGCAAAACATATATCTGGCCTCGTGTTCGTCAAGTACATTAACGAACCAATCATGCACCTGTATATGGTGGCATCCATTGTCTCTGAAGTTGTATCACATAGAAATTTCAAGTTTGCCACCATCGATGTAGATATGGCCTTACATTCCAACATCCCGCACCTCTTCAGGATCTCCATTGCATATTTTCCTTGATTAAGGAAAATCCCATTTGGTCTCTGCCATACCTCCAGACCTAAGAAGTAATGAATCATGCCTAGGTCCTTCATCTCGAACTTTGCAGCAAGCTTCCTCTTACTCTCAGTGATGAGCTTCTCATTTCCTATTAGAAACATGTCATCAACATATGACAATAATATCACTGGTCCACCATCCACAACCTTGAGGTATAGGTTGGAATCTATTTTACTCTTGGTAAAGCCCAAGCTCACCAGGAACTATCTATTCTACCATACCATGCTCTGGGTGCTTGCTTAGTTTTGTACAAATCCTTCTTCAATCCATACACATGAGACTCATTCTCATGTATCTTGTGGCTACTCTGAGTATACTTCTTCTGACTACTGGAGCAAGTATCTCGTCAAGCTTTGTATTGTTATCTACAACATGCTTGATCTGGTAGGTCAATCTTGGAAGTCACCACTGACTTCCTTTTTGGTCTCAAAGGAAAATCCAAATCCCAGTCCTTCTGACTGGCTTCCTTCTCTGTCACTGAAACAAGGTCTACTAAAACAAGGGAATCATCTCGGGAGATCTCACATCTCCTAGAAATCTCTAAAGCTACGATCTAGCCTCCTCAACCTATGGCATCTATCTGTCATTCCTAGAGGACGTCTCTTTCTTCATTATGAATCTGAGGAGGAATACTTTTTGAATGAAGGTCTCTAAGCCACCGAATCTTGCTGACATCAGGGCCACTCTGAGTCTTCATACTCCCTTTGAAGCTTGACTCCCTCTAAGTCTATATAATCTTCAGAGCCATCTTCTCCCTCCGTGTGTGTTGATTTCTTCTGAAGTCTCCTTTAAATGATCCTGAGGCTCCTCCCTCCGAACTCTAGCTCCTTCTTAGATGGTACTTGGTGGGGTTGCTTGCCTCACCATTGGTGGAGCCATCTGCTCCTCATGATATGGCTCATCAATGTCATATATATTTGCATCCTGCAAAGTGACACGAGACCACACCGGTCTCTTCTTGGTTAATGCAATGATTATGGGTAGGTCCTTCTGTCTCTACTGACTCTTCTTCTTCTTCGGTACATGGATGTATACAGTTGTGTATACAACTTCTTATCTGGATAGTCTGCTCCATGTCTCAAACTAGAGACCATCTAATATGTTTTCTCATGCAACCGTCACTATGGCTCCCTTCAAGGTTATCACCTGTGACCTTCCTGGAACAAGAACAACAAGGGAGAAACAATAGACAAGAATAATACTCTTTATAATAATAATAATAATAATAACAATAATAAAAACAATAGCGAGAACAATCGTCACAGTAGCTCCTTCGGAACTATCACTTGTGACCTTCCTAGAACAAGAGACCATGTCTCAAACTAGAGACCATCTAATATGTTTCCTCATGCAACCGTCACTATGGATCCCTTCAGGGTTATCACTTGTGACCTGCCCGGAACAAGAACAACAAGGGAGAAACAATAGACAAGAATAATACTCTTTATAATAATAATAATAATAATAATAATAATAATAAAAACAGTAGCGAGAACAATCATCACAATAGCTCCTTAGAACCATCACTTGTGACCTTCCTAGAACAAGAGCCAAAAATAAGAAATACAATAATAAGAAATGAGAACAACACTCTTCTAGTGTTGTGATCAATCATTCCTCCATGGTAACATGGAAACACAACAAGAAGTTTCTCCTAGAGGAGATGTTAGTTATATCTAGTAAATAATTACAATAAGCATTTATATCAATAATGCTCACATGCTACCAAGTATTCATTGTATCTAACAATAATAAAAAATTTCAAAGATTTCTATCACAACAACAATGTTTACTTGTAGTGTAGCAATTATCAAACTTGATATGTGCAAATTTGAATCTTATCAATTTAATCAATCAAATATGGAACCTAGAGTCTTGTCCTCAAGAATGAGTGTTGTTGTTTTTCTTCTGAGTCTCCTTCACTTAAGATGAAAAGTATTCTCTTCAACCTGTCCTTTGTACTAAGACAATATTCTTTCTTGATAGAAATTTGAGTTAGGGAATGCAAATAAATGCAAAAATCTTAACCTTAATCAACCTAATACTTTGACTTTAATTTTGACCAATTGTTACTATGATAGTCATAACTTCAACAGATCAAAATACAACTAGATGTTACAATACATATTCTTCACCTGAGTCTTCTTCTTGTACTTTGCTTTAGCCTCATCTTCATCAGGTTCTGGGACTTCTTTTACAAGAAAGATTCCAGATCATTCTCTTCTAGAATGAGTATTACTCTATACTTCCATGCTCGGAAGTTGTCAGTGCCTTCAAGCTTCTCATCAAGCTTGGTACTGGGTGCCATCTTGTGCTTGAACAATACAATAAGAAGACAAAACTTTTCAAATAAATGTTTTGTTCTTACCAGAGAGTGTTATGACAATCTGACCAGTAGTTATGCCAATTTGATTAGTTCCAACTTCAATTCTGTAGCTGCCAAGACTAGGGCTTATGAAGAAACCCTAATTTTTCAAAATTTGAATTTTGAAAATCTGTTTCGAGGGATATGTGCACCCTCTTAAGGCAAGTTCCCTAGTGGTCTCACTTTGTCGAACGTCCTTCAACAATGTGGATGACATCACCTTCTAGGGTTTATGCAGTTGCAACAACTGCAACAGTTGCAAGACTAGTTGCAGTTTACAAAACTTTGTCAAACTGAGAATCTAACCACAGGGAGAGGTGCACTAGGGTTAGGGAGTCTTCCTATGCTCTTAGCTTCTCCAACGAGTTCTTTTGTGCTATGAAAAATGTCTTCTTTCAGGCCTGCTCTGATACCATGTTGAATTTTCGTCTCAAGCAGTTAACTAGATTAATGTTCTTTTACTTTTAAATAGTTGGCACAATAACTGCATATAAAGGATCACTGAAAGAATAACATCCACAACATACACAATATTTACCCTGGGAAAACCCTATAGGGGAAAAACCCTATAGGGGAAAAACCCAACAAACTTACTCAATATAGATTCAATAGCCAAGAACAATGCCTTTCTCCAAGAGAGAACTAACAAAGCAAAAGATCCTTCTCAAACCCTTGACTAGGGTAGAGTAGTGCACCACATAACCAAGATAAACTCCAAAGATAGACCGAGATCCTCCACAAAGTCACCTCCTAGCTATAGTAGCGTCTCCCTCGAAGACTTGCACACTTCTCTTCTTGACTCAAGAGCTTGTGTTTGTGTTCTACAAATGAGGCGCTAGCCTCTCTTATGAATAGCAGTTGGCCAACCTAAAATTAGGTCTGGGTCGACCTGACACTTTATCTTTCTATTTTACATTTTACTTGTCAAGGCACAATAAGGACGACTTAACAAATAATATTCTTTAGTGTTTTGTCTTGGTCAAATACAATATGAATATAATAAGAATATCTTCCGAAGCTACTCAAACTTCAATAGTCACATCGCCTAAGGGTTGTAGAACTAGAGATTTTGGTTTTTTTTTTAAGGTTTCCTAGGGTTTAAACCCTCCTCCAAGGGCTTACTTTGCAGCTGATCCATAGATTTTGGGTTAGTGGCATCATTTAGGGATTCTTTGTGATTGTAGAACTAGGGTTTTTGGATCATCTCTTTTTCCAAGGCTTCTTAGGCTTTACAACCTCTAAAGCTAGTGCAGTTATCGAAGAATTTTCCTAGGGTTTAAACCTTTCTTCAAGGCTAGCACATTTTTTCTAGGGTTTCCAAGGGTTTAAACTCTCCTTCAAGAGGTTAGAACACTTTTCTAGGGTTTCCTAGGTTTAAACCCTCCTTCAAGGCCAATACTCTTTTCCTTCCTTTGTTTTGAAGCAAGGGGTGTTGCATTGTAGATTTTATTTTTAGAAGAAGATGGTACCTCTCTTTCCATTGGGTTTGTCAAGGTGAACTTTTGAAGACTTTACAAAAGCTTCTTCTTTGTGTTGTTATCGAACCCATTGGACTCGTCTTAAAATACACATCTAGTTGTGCACTTTGCATATGTGCCTTTCCTCTCTGATTACCAAAAACAACACAATGGAGAAAGTGATTTCTGATATTGATGAAGTTCCTACTCACGATTTGCAAGGATCTTTTCATTTCTTCTCATAAGTGATTCACCTATAGATCATTCTCAACATGCTTCAATGCATCTCTATCATTCACATTATGATGTTGGTTTGTACTAGAAGCACCACATTCGACAACTCCATTCTCAATAACAACTTGTGCGAACCTTTGTACTGTCAACAAAGAAGCATGTTTTAGTGGAACTTTCTCTTTCACATTATGATGTCGGTCCATTATGAATGCACTACATTCGACAATGCTATTCTCGGGGACAACTTGTGCCAACATTTGTACTTTCAACAAACCAACTTCCTGACATCTTTACAAAACCTCCGCCAGAGCCCACCTTCACTAGTTTGTGGAATCATATTGGTGTGGAAGATATGGCATTCAAGGAGGATAACATGTAATGTCTTCTCTATGTAGTCTCTATTAAGCATTAAGGGGGGATGTGAATCTTGCGATGTAATTCCTTTTCTCTATGCCCCCTTGTTCATATCAAGCGGGGATGTTGAAAATAAGGGTGTAATCTTCACTTTTAGCCACAACCAACCTTATATTGAGTTGGGTATATAGACACCCACTTTCATTTGTATTTAAGTCACGACTAACCTTATATTAAGTTGGGTATCCATACATGTATCTATACACCCACTCTCATTTGTATTTCAGCCACGCCCAACCTTATATCGAGTTGTGTATTTACAAAGGGATCTGTTCACCCATTCTCATTTGTATTCATCATTTTTCTCCCTACCACCTATTCAACATAAGGGGGGATGTTGAAAATTGTGTAAACTTCAATTTTGGCCACGACCAACCTTATCTTGTAATCATTACTATATTCCTATATTTGGCTAAGGCCAACCTTCCACACATAAGCTCATAACTCCTCTTGGATAAGCTGCCCTATCTATTGAGTTGTGTATATATACCCAAGTCTCATTTGTAATTCACATCATGCGATTCTTTTTCATTTCTCAATAAAGTGATTTGCTTAAGGCCAACTATCAAGTGTCATGCTCTCTTGTGCTTGAATTTATTTCCCTCTCTACGGTTGCACTCTTCCTTGATTTCTCTTCAAGTGTTGCACTGCCCTAGCACTGTCTTGTTCTTCTTTTCACTGCAGAATGTGGGTTTTTGCTGGTTCCATTAAATTCTCTCGCTATTTCTTATGAATGTCATCAATGAAAAGAGTGCTTCAAAGCCTTAATATATGCTTAGAGAAAAAAATTTCCAGTGTTTTTCCTAAATCTGAAGTGTGGTTGGTAAAGTGGCATCACAGCTCAGTCCCTTGTAGAATATGATAGAAAAGTCCGACACAACAAGAAAACTGGAAAGAAAAAACAAACTAACTGAATACAATTTCGTATGTTTTGTATCTAGACAAGTAGAATTACTAGATCGAAGTCCTAGACCAGAGCCATCATACTAATTTAATGTCTGTTCTTTAAATCTAGACTGATATATTATAATTTATTTGCTTGTCCAATGCTCTAGATGTGGATTCATCAAATCAGAGAAATTTACAGTTCTGCAAACAGAATCAAAATGGTTCTAAAAGACAGTTTTGGTCAAACATAAAACAATAATTTTACAGAAATACAAAGCATACTTCAAACTCTGTTTTTTCTGTTCTAAATGGTTGGTAGCTCAATTATTAGGATGGCTTATACATATCAGATGTTGGTTCTCCATTTTGGCATAGTATGTGACAAATAAACACACACACATTTGACCTGCATGACTAAAGTTCTCCTTCCTCCTGAATTGAGAAAATTTAAAAAGCACTGGCAAAAAGATAGATCATGAACATGCCTCCATTTGATACATAGTTTACCACTAGTTTGAAACTATTAACACCTAAAAACATTAACATGCATCACTTATTCCGGGGTATGTGAGTAGATTAGTCCCACACCCTCAGGCTGTGGGGAACTTGCCACCAATGTATAAAAGAAACCATGCATCACTTATTCAAAGATAAACTACATATATATAAAACTTTATACCCTATTTTTTGTTGTCAATCTCTCTCTTTGTCTAAACCAGATCTACCAATGTTGTGGAGCAGACTGGACAGAATTTCAGGAAGAGGCTACAAGAAAAACTCTAATGTGGTACAATCAGTTGTCAACAAAGTGCTAAATGTCTAAATCTCTCTCAGGAAACTCAGGTTCTCTCTGTCAGGATCTTCTATGTGTTATTCTTAAATACATGATATTTCTGTTTTATGAAATGGTTGATACAGGTTTATGTGGAGCAGTAAGCACTCGTAGCCATAATTAAGTACACTGGCTGTTGTCTTTTTGGTGTCAGGGTCTTTCCATATCAAGGCCTATGGATAAGCATGCTTAGTGGGTTGGAACCAGAATTAGGTCTGGTTAACAACTTAGCATGTAGTTTTCATAATTTGATTTACTGTTAATGAAACATTATTTTCACCAAAAATAAATCAACAATGAACACAAACATTGAAATAGACCAGGATCAACAAGATACAAATTTGGTGGACAAATTCACCACCATTTAATTTATGACTATAAGCAGTTCAATTTAATCTTTTACCACATTTCAATGTTCTCCTGAATGTAGATGCCTAGATACTGCTACTGCAATACATGAAAGCTGCTGACATGAGCTTTTGTTAGCTGTCAATGTATTTTGTTAAAAATGCAGGACAAATAAATCATCCTGCATACAATTATGGATCTATAAGCTTATACAGCTTTTCATGGACACCAGTTATGCCCATTTGGATCTCAATTGCAATCTGTCAATGTATTTTGTTAAAATGAAAGACAAATAAATCATCCAGCATACAATTATGAATCCACGAGCTTATACAGCTTTTCATGGACACCAGTCACGCCCATTTGGATCTCAATTATCGTATGTAATGGTACCTGACAACATGGAATGATATTATCGAGTGAGAGACTAAGCATTTATCCAACAGGAAAAGCATAATCAGTATGGGATATCAAAAGAAAGAAAACCTCACATTCTCCAAGTAGATAGTGAGTTAAAATGATACCTCAATATGCGGAACTTCTTTCAAAGGTTTATCAGCAAAATATGCATATAAAGCTCGTAGAACAGCCTGGACATAAACACAGTTTATTAGCATTTCAGAGAGATAATGTGAGTCCAACTTATTTAATGCCTGTGTTAATCAAACTGCCAGCAAAAATCAGTAATTTTATTGAACTATCTTGTCTTCACCTGATGAGCAATTACCACAACAGGAGCACGCTGCCGTTCGAGCTCAATAATGACAGGTTCTAATCTGAATATCATACATCCATTAACAAATAGATCTTAATAACAAGGGGAGATATTTTCTGATATGGCAATAGTGGAATAAGGAGAGAAAATGTGCACCTCTGGATGACATCAAGGTAGGATTCGCCACGAGGGTAACGGTACCGTAGCTTGTCAGCTTTTCGAGCTCTGCTATAGAGGAATTGGCATTCAATTTCAAATCATCTAGTGAGTATCATTAATTCCTGACTCATCCAGTTCCAACTTGGATTGAAAACATCAGACAGCTCAAGTACAATCAATAATGGGTGGACAGAGAGGATTACAATAAAATGATGCCATTACCAGAAGATAGCAATCATGAATGAGATTGA
This sequence comes from Picea mariana, assembly GCA_032191745.1. NCBI lineage: Eukaryota > Viridiplantae > Streptophyta > Pinopsida > Pinales > Pinaceae > Picea > Picea mariana. The sequence continues at coordinate 307,825 of JASDQU010100080.1, forward strand.
CTTGTCCAGGAACTTAGATACAATCATAAGGAAAGAAGGCATACCTTTTTCAACTCACCAAGCATATAAAAGAAAACAACAATTTAAAAACCCAAGATTCACACATACACGTATCTGATTTGGATATGCATATGTAGTGTGTTGAGGTAATTTATTGATTTCTCAAAGCCAAAAAGGATACAGTGCGAAGTTTCAACCAGAATAGATTAGAATCATCCTCTAATACTATAGTCAAGCCTGAAAAAGAGTGCATGGTACCATTGGTGAGAATAATATAAACAGAGAATCGTTGTGTAAAACCATGGATCCCACTAGCATCAATAGAGGGTGCATTAATGCAGAGTAATTGTGACCACACGACCAAAGGACCTACTGTGCATAGACAGAATGATTACTTCTTACTGGTCAATATTGCAATAGAATTGGCAAAACATGATTAAATGAAACATCTTCTAATTTAGAAGGAAAAACATTTTGTGGAGAAATCCTAGATTCCTAACTAAGCTGCCAGATCAGGATGTCCTGAAATCTTCTAAGGAGTTTCAACTAGATGTACACCATGTGTAATGTCCCTTTCCAAGTAGGAGCTCCAGAGAGGATGGCTTAGTAGTCTAAACATCCCCTTGTAGACTATATCCAGGGAGAAACAGGGGAAACAAGGTCATTTGGTGTCATTTCAGTATAGAATGTTATATTTCGAAAGTGACATTAAGTGAAAAGTGGGAAAAGTGCTTTTTAAGGGATTTAAGCTAAAAATAGAGGGGCACCTAAGTGAAGGAGCTAAATATAGAGGTCAATAGAGAATTAGGGTTTGAGTGGGTATATGAACGGAAAAGTGACCTAATTCCTCATTATCACAGTTTATGATTTGACATTTGAGCTCTGAGGAGAAAACACAGGTTCAAGTGAATCAATGGAGATTGTGGATTCCAGGAGGAAGACACCAGTGGGTTGATTTCGGTGTTGAGAGACACACCCTAGTCATCGGGAAGATCATCTAGATATTTCATCTTTTTGCAGCATCAATTTTACAGGTTTAGACAACGAGAATTCGGAGATTTCCTTCCGACCCAATTGAGAGGAAGACATGGCGCATCTTTTGAGATACTTCTCGTGAGATTTCGATGGAGGAATCCTCTAGGGCGCACCAAACAACTATTGAGGGTGCAACACTTGGGGAGGCACATTCAGGGTTCCAGAGAGATCACAGGACTAAATCCGGGGAAACCCTTCCGACCCAGTTCAGAGGAGGCCAGGGCGCTTAGATTGAGACAGTTACAGCCAGATTCCGACGGTGGTATCACTAGGGCGCAACAATTGAGTTGAGGAGGGGTGCAACCCTTCAGGGGATCCCATCCAGGGTCCTTATAGATCAAGAGAGGGCCGATCTTCAGGCAGACAGTTATTGAGAAGGTGGTTGAGGTCAGGGTGCACAGTTTGAGACAAATTTCATGGTTATCTGAGGAGTTTAGCCACCGGGGTGAACATTCCAGTCTTGCAGCAGTTGCCGTGTGAGTTTCCATAGCATGCAGCAATTCATCTTGCTCATCCACTGATCCAGCATCATCATTCATTCCGAGTATTTTGATTTAGCATTGTTGTGTGTATTCCAGCTAAGATCTATCTAGTCTTGATCTAGCTGAGATATTCATTTTACTTCCCCGCATGCGGTTTTGTACATTCAGTCATATTTCATAATATTCTTGGTCGCAGTTATTGTGTGTTTTATATCTATTGCATGTTTGATTATACACTGTTAAACACAAGAAACCCATTTAGAACTATTGAAACACAAAGCAAAACCTTTAACCACATCCAGAGTCCCAAAGAGTATCAATTTCTGCAGCCAATAGTCGGCAATTGAGGCATATATTCCGATCTGCGGAATTAGGGATATTACAGTGGTATCAGAGCTTTAGTCCTTCCAGCCCGTGACTCAAGTTTCGATGAGTTCAATAAAGAACCTAGAGGGCCGCGAGCACATAGGTGATGAATATGTCACTTACAACAGACGCAGGGAAAGGAGGAGACCTAAGGCAAATTATCCCCCCTTTCCTCACAGTTCAGAGGAAGAGGAAGAGGCAAATAGGGAAGCAGAGAGAAGCGCAGAGTGTGAGGTAGAGAGGATGATGGGAGACAGTTATGAAAGGCCAGAAGGTAGTGGAAAAGCACCCATGGACCAAGAGGCAGCCTTTATGCAGGTTCTTAACAATTTGATGATCAGTCAATAGGCCATGACTCAGTCTTTTTCACAAATGGATGATAGATTGACTACAGGGAGCATTCCAAGCACACATGCCCTGCATGCAGCACAAGAGAACTCAGGGGCAGGCAGTAGAACCCATTCACCTACTCGCTATGTAGCTCTGCCGCCATAAGAAAACTCAGCTACAAATATGAATACTTTGCTGCCAAAGAAGAAATACTCAGCCACACTGAAGTATGATGAAGAAATCTGGATGATCTCTTCCCAATGACCAGCTAGGGTGGATAGTCTCACCATCAAAACCAATCTCAAAAATCTCTCTAGGTTTTTTTGTCCCAAGAGCCAAAGCCACAAGAGCTCTCTCAATTTTGTTTTAGAAAATAACAATATGCATAATGAGAGAAATGGCACCCTCATTCTCCTTTTATCTCTTCGTTGACGATTTTGGGACCCTTTTACCCATTTAATAAAGAAAAGTGATTTTATAAACTTTAAGTCACTTAAAACACCCCTTTTTATAACTCTTTTTAATGCTGAAAAGTGGTTAATTGGATTTTAAGACATTCCCGGATGTCGGAAGTCCCTTTCTCATCATCCCAACCTTTAGAACTTCTTGTCCCAATACCAAGGAGCTATTACGTGAAGGTATCCCTCAGATAATATGATTTGAATAATACCTTTAGTGTATTTAATTAAGGTATGCTCAATAATAACCCAAAATTACGAAAATCGTCGGAACGCCACGAAACCAAGAGTGGACTGTGTGGAAATGATCCTGATGATGAAAGATGGTGAATGGACTGTTAATTTTTCAGACCCCAACCCAGTTTCAGTCTCGTTGATTTTTCAGCCAATGTTAAATGCCCAAACCCAGTTTTATATCAGCAATTAAATACTTAGCAGAAAATAAACTTCAGAACTGAAACATGAGGATTCTGAACATCGTTTTAAGTGCAGAAATAAAATATCAGCAATATGCAAAACTCAGAAAATTATAGACACAAGAATTTTTGGTCTAACATCGACCTTGGAAAAACCCACAAGGGGAAAACCAGTGAGAGAGGGCCTTTTATTATTTATGAGCTTCAGAGAAATTTCTTCTACAGCATATTCATCTTCAAAAATTACAAAAACTTATCTCAGACTTTCATTCGCAAAATCCTTTTGAACAGTCCTGGAAAATGCTCCTCGATTTTTGTGCCAGAAATCCGTACAACTGTATGGCTGTCCCAACAATTAATGCTGTACAAACTGTCTCGATTTTTGTGCCAAATTTTTGCTAAGACTATACGGAATATGCAGTAGGAACGGCTCCTCGAAAACCGTGCTATACGACCCTCGAAATTTGTGCCAAAACTGTACGAACTGTACGAAAACCCACCCAGAAATTTATGATAGCAGGTGCCTCGATTTTTGTGCCAATAAATGACTGTATGGCAGCCTTGGGATGCGTGCATAACTTCTCAAAAGTATTTCTGCTATCTCCCTCGATTTCTGTGCATGAAAAATGGCTATACGGCCTCTAGAAATCCGTACCATATGGTCTGCATTCAATGTTGTACCCTGTCTTGAAATTCGTGCTAGCTTGCTGCCTTGGGATGCATGCCCAGCTCTGCAAATGCTGCCTCTTCTTCAGCTCGACCTCTCTCAACAAGAAATGAATGAACAACCCAAGAATGGGTGCGCCCCCTTGCCCTAATCGACCTCATGAGGGAAGGTGAGGGGTTTTCTAATCTAACGGTTGAGATTAGATTAGATGAGTGGCTGAGATTTGGTGTCTCTTCACTCACCCTCACTTTAGTCATAAAGTCACCTTTTAATTTGCATCTCACAAATTAAATGACTAGGACCCACATTAGACACTTTCTCCCCCTTAGGGGCTGTTGCCGTCCTAATACACACTTGCAAATGTGAGCAAAGTCCAGCTCACTTAGTGTGTCCTTGGAGGCACAATGCCTAGGTTCACAGTCCACACTGATTCCGTTGATGCAGGTTGAGCTGATGACACATCTTCAACTCATAAATCCAACTCTGACTTTGATTCTGAAGGAGGCAAACTATTATCTGTCTGATCCATACTTTCCTCAAGAAAAAGCCCATCAACAGAATCCATGGGGTCCCAAACATTGCAAATGCTTGGGGTTTTGCTATTAAATTCCATCTTAGTAAATGGCAAAGTATATTCTATTTCATAACATCCCATTTCTACTTCCCGAAAAACAATCTCATTTTCCTTTTTCCTAGGATCTTCCACATGATACTTTCTTTCCAACTCTCTATTCAATCTAAACTCTAAACCATTTGGAGTTGGAATGGTGGCATAAGTTAAGTCCATGAGACGAACAAAGTTCGCTCACACAAGAATTATCCAAAATACTTGGAATATAACAAAGTAATCCATGTAGAAATAATGTATAAAATATGAATAGATAAGATATAAGATAGATAATTACAATTGAGAATGAGGGCTTGTTTATATACCCACACAGGGGTGCCCTTTACCAATAGTCATGTCCTTTGAGACATGACCTTTCATTATTAATAATTAGTATTTATTAATTATTATGTTATGAATATCTATGATATATGTATATTTATGTTCATAACATTGCCTTCCCCTTAAAAATGTTTTGTCCTCAAAGCATAAGCACTGGAAGGCTTCCCTTTGAACTTTTGTTCTAGCACACGATGTCTCCTCCAATCTTCTGTGCTTGTAGTTGCGACTCTCGATGAAACAAGATGATATAACCTTCGAATTCCCAAACTAATGTGTTGCATCTTTTGGGGAGTGATCCATCCCAAATCTACTTTCATTGGAATTGTTTGATGATTGATTGTTCCAAGTTGTTGATTTTGTCTTCGTTCTTTTTCAGT